>JAWMRA010000001.1:102394398-102475734 GCA_035584735.1 Pseudotriccus pelzelni | reverse complement strand
GGCCCGGCCCGGCCCGGCGGGAGGGGCGAGCGCCGCGGCCGCGCCGCGCACGCGCGCGTCGGCGCGCGGTGGAGGGCGGGGCGGGGCGGGCGGGTGAGGGGAGCGGGAGGTGCCTCAGCCCGCTCCCAAAATCGCGGGATCGGCGGATCGGTCAGCCTGGAAAAGAGCGCTGAGGCCATCGCGTCCAACCCCACGGCCGAACACCACCGTGGCACTGAGTGCCACGTCCGGTCGTTCCTTGGACACCTCCGGGGACGGTGACTCCACCACCTCCCTGGGCAGTCCCCAAAAAGCGAATTCGTTACGCGGTGCGCAACGAGCCGATAATTACACACACTCAAGAGAATCGTGGATTATTTATTTCAGAGTTGTGCAAGCCCTATTCCACAAGTCAACCACGCCAGCTATACAAATTTCTTACTGTTTATACAGTTTGCCAAACAAAGGGATTAGTGTTCATTGGCTACAAGTTACATAGTTCTCTTATTAATTAGTATTTTGTCGTCTATTGGTTAACGATTCTCTTGCTTGTCGTGTTAATTAGCCCACACGCCCAGTCTTTCTCTTCCTTTGGATCGGTGGGTTGTTGGTCGTGATCTCCCTCTGCCAGAATTACCTTTTACCCAGTTGGAGCTGATTTTAGCACAAATGCTGAGTTGGCTTTATTAGTTTCTTCCTTACTTTCTGAGTTCTGCCAGATGTCCTCGTGGCCAATAAATTCTTCATTCTTTGTGTCCACTATCAGTGGGCATCCTCCCCAAGCTTTGTTAACCTCCCCCTAGGTCTGAGATCATTGAAGCATGTCAAGCCCTAAACCTTATTAACAAGGCAATTCTACCAACAAGTACTTTGTTTTTCTGACACATGCACATCACTTAGAGCTTGTTAGCTGCTATTTTTTTCATGGATTAAATCTCCCTCTTGTTGATTAAGCTTGAAAGTATATAAAGACCAAACATCAAAGTACATCCTTTCTTTAGAAAATTTTACATACTGCACATTTTCCGACACCTGGGTAGGCTGTTCCAATGCCTAATCAGCCTTTCTGTGAAGAAATTCCTCCTAATTTCCAACCTAACCCTCACTGGCATAGCTTGAAACTACTTCCTCTCATCGTCCTACAAGGACAGTTCAGGTCCAGTGTCTGTCAAGTCTCAACTCTTGATAATACTTAAAATTTCCTGAAAAGTCCTTTTTTTTTTTTTTTTAGTCTGAGAAACCATCTGAATACAATTAAAATTAATTGTGATGGCTAGAATCAAAAGTGAAGCCAGGTATTTGACATCCATAGTGTACCACAGAATGCAGTGACTGTTTTTTGCTATTATGTAGTTTAGGTACATTTAGGACAAATAGCCGGTCACAAAATCCTTATTTTTTCTCCAGTGATTTCAATGTAGACTTCGGCAGGTACAAGATAACATTACTCTAATTTACTAACTGGCTCACAAAAGGAACCAGTTACTGAAAGTCTCTCTCCATCCTTCCTATCATTATTGTCCTTACGGAATTTGAGACTGAGAAATCCTGACCTAATGTACAAAATCACTGGAAAGCATTTTAAAGTCTCTTCAGTTGTGGGTTATAGGAATGACTGGTTTGAAGAGGCATGGCATGTAATCAAGGCTGACAAAATGAAACACCCCCTGTCATTCTGAAGCTTTCTTGGCAGATGAGGAAAAGTGTTTTAAAATTTTTGTTATATATTCATCAGGATTTGATTATGATTTATTTACAGCATAACTCTGAAATGAGTTGTGGAATTATCTGGCAGAAAATAACATCTTTTTTTGTCAAAGGCAAAACAATGTTTCCCAGGTTAAGATGAAATTAGCAACTTCAAAGGATGCTACATTGTAAAAATTTAAGCCACTTGATTTTATGTATCTTTCACATTTTTAAGTAATCCTGGTATGATTTCAGCTTCAAAAACTAGAAAGACAACAGTTAACTATTGAGTTGTCTTTCTAAACACAAAACCTTTCTTTCAATATGAACAGTGTCACAGCATCTTTTTGGGGGAATATCTTAAACTTATATTAACCAGATCACGTGAAAATTGGAATTGTTTTTGGCTATGATGATACAGGTTAACACTGTAATGAAGACGCACACAAAGTCACTGGAAAACAGGTGTGCTCCTGTCATCAAGTGGACAGCTTCTCTCAACACTGGAGAAACTGATGACATAACCAATAGAATGAATTCTCTAAAAACTGTTCATACACACGCTTTTGAGACAAATTCAAATCCCAGACCCACCCAACAGCTCTGCAAGACCTTGTGCATAAGGAGACCACAAGACTTGCTTGAGAGAACATAAAATGCACGTAGGCAAATCTATGGTTTTACCAATGCAGGACAGCAACAAGTGTACATGTAAAGCTAGTTCTTAAACATCTGCCTAAATAAAGAGAAGTTAGTGGCATAAACCATTCATAACAGAAAATGTCGCTGGGATCAACAGACTTAAATTATAAGCTGAGTTTTGCTAAGAGCAGGCTTTTTGGACCAGTTGGATTTCTCATACCTTATACCTGCCTTCTTTATGTATTTCAGCACATATATACTGCAGAAAAGCTTCTTGCAGCTCATTCTCTGAAAGCCTCCCTGAATATTTGTTTATATGATAAAAAGCCTCCACAGGTGTGCAGCAAAGGAAGAAAAAGAGTTAATTTTAGCATTGATAACACAGCCAACACTGCTGAATTCCTTGGGTGCTTAGCACCTCCCTTTTATCAGGGGTATTATTTTCATATTTTCCAGGTACATTCAAAGATGGAATAACTAGAATTAACCAAGGAGCCAAAGATGACCTACTTTTACATGGCCATTCAATAGCCAGAACATCTTAGTCCGTGTTCAGTAAAAAAATGTTGAGAACGCATACAACTGGAAAGCTCAGCACCTAGAAGGGAATTAGGGTTATGGACACTTGCCAGAACCCTGCACTGAGGACAAGATGACAAGCGTTGTCCTGGCCCAGAGAGCACCATCCAGCCCCACTGCCCCGGGATTGCTCCCATCCAGGGATGGGAATACGTCACAGAATCAGTTTTTGTTGTGTCATCACTGTGACAAATGAGATGTATAATTAAATCTGAGTAGCCAATCTTGCCTTTATTATTTTTCTTGGTTTTCTCCATTTGAGTTGGTGTAAAACCAATGCTTCTGACTCACAAACCACAGAAACTTTGAGAAGAAAAAGCAGTAATATCAGAGTTTGCTGTAAACTGATTCCCTAAAACAGGGTATCTGATGCAGAACATATTTGCAAAAGCTTTTTGGTGTTTTCTACCACTGAATTCAGTGCCTGTACTTAAAAGCTGGCCTCCCCTAGTTCTGTGTTTTAGCTATGATGGGAGGGCGGGGCTGTGTACCCTAATGACAGAGTTGTACATGGAAGAGCCTTTGCTGCTCCATGTATAGGAGCTGGTCTTTACATGTTAATTCAGTGGAGCCAGAAGGATAAATAAGGAACACTTGTATGATTAGTAACCAGAAAATTAAGTTACTGGAAAAGAAAGTTCTCCCTAAGTTTGAGTTTTCTTAGCATTTACAATTAGAGATTCACTCCTATAGAAATTTGTAGCAGAACCTGATCTGGAGATTTTAAAAGATGCATTTTTGTTATATTTTTAGATCTTGCTCTTTCCAGACCTTTATATTACATGCACTTTTCAGGGATCAAAGCCTTTGCATGTAGCACTTCATCCAATTAACATTTATTCACAGCAGAAATTTCAGATCGTTAAAACACCAGAGCCATAATCTCCTTAACAAAGGTTGTTTTATTTGACCGCAGAATACACGGTAGGTCTATAAACTAGCTGCAGGGGATTCAGCATAATGAACTTCTTTGTACAGATGTCAGAGGAAGGGAAAAGGAATGTTGAACTGTAAACCAAGAAAACACGGTTATTAGTGTTTTCTAGACACATCGACATTGTGGAATTCATAGTAATTTCTTTTAACAACGACAACAAAAAAAGTCCTGTATTGAAGTTAATGTAACCCCTATTTCTTAAAGTTCAGAAGCACTTGTTGAGAATGAATGTAATACAATTGAAAGACTAACAATAACAGTAACCAATAACAGTTATTTGGGGGAAATTCACACAGAAAATTATAGTCCCGAAGTGCCTTTTACAAGATGACAGAAAACTCAGCACAGAACAGGCAAAATTAGTAGAGGGTAGTGCAATGTTTCATACAAATTCCTCCTCTTCACAGTATTAATTTTTCTCAATAACACTGCTGTATTTTCCCACCTGCCATTATATGCTTTCAAGGATAGATTCAGGCAGTGGAACAAAGCCACCTTGGGAACACATGGAATGAAAAAGGGATAACGTTTCAAACTGAAGTTTTCCTAAACTTCGAAAGGGATCTGGGTTTATTTTTAATAATTTATTGCTTCCTACTATTTATGCACTCAGATGGGTAAGTTTGGAAGGACTGTTACCCATAATGGTCAGAAGATAGATAGTTATTGCATTTGGTAATGCACATGTAGTATTACATTTTGTTCCTGTCATAGTCTACATTTTCAGCCATTCTTGTCTATTACCCAAGAAAATAAAGGGGGCTTACCCATCTTTTTTGCCAGCAAAAACTGATACTCATTGCATTTAGTGTTCCTCATCCTGGTTAGTTGACCAGCAAAGTTGGCCAGCCTTTCTAAAGGAACCAACTGTGACTACCAAAAAATATGTTCAGCCTATCTAAGAGCTGAAAAGTTAAAGAAAGTCTTGGCTGTCTTTTTAAATAAAAAATACCATAGCTTGCCAAAATGTTTACAATTAGCTGATTCAGATACATTAGGGTTTTTTAGAGTATACACGTCACAGATCCTTCATTTACAGAGCTATCCTCAGGAATTTGCTTTAGAGTAAGTAGAGCTGGAGCCACTATGCAGGTGATGACACCATCTGTGTGTCCACTACTAATGGACAGAACTACGTTATTCTTTAACAGCCCAAAAACATATAAAGAAAACGAGTACATGATTTTCTTTAGGAATTGTTAAGGCACACGGGAAAGAAACTCCTTGTCACTGAGATAACAGAGTAAATGCAGAGAAAAGGAGTTGAGGAGTATCTTTATTGCTATGGTATTTTGTCCTGCCTGTACCATAAGGAGACCATTGGAACCAGTGAGGTAGAGCTATGATTGAGCGGCACAGAACCACACCAGAACAACCCCTTCTCATAAGACTGTGTCTTGGTGCTCCTTTTACCATTAAAATGTAAAAATAAACCCCACAGCTAGGTCCTAACTCGCATTTAATGTGCAAAACTGATTCTAATTAGCGGTCAGTACACTTATGCCAAGGATTTACATTTAATCTTCTTTTCCAGAAAGTGCTTGAAAGAGCATCAGCTGAGGAAGAGTCACTGGTACATAGGAAATGCATCTTTGGGTTTTGTACTAGATCATTTAAAATGGGATTGACAACCTACTTTGAGGAGGGGGACAGTAGTGGTTTGGTATCAGTAGGAGGGGAGTGTCCCTTAAAGAAATTCTCTCTTTTTTTTTTCTTTGTTTTGGTTCAGTTTGGTTTAGTTTGGGGTTTTTTTGTGGGGTTTTTTGTTTGTTTGTTTGGGTTTTTTGTGGTTTTTTTTTGTTTTAGTTTGGGGTTTTTGTTTGTTTGTTTTTTCTTCTTCCCTTGCTAGGGAGTCTCTTAGGGGAAAACTCAAAACTTTATTTCAAACTGAGTTGTTGTAACCACAGCCCGGCATATCTTTGGGGGATATCACCACCTTTTTGCTTGCAGAAATTGAAGGCTGCAGGGGCTGTATGAGGAAAAAGCTGAAGAGGAGTTAGATCTTGCTACATTAAATTTACCATGCAGCAGGAAATACAAGAAGTTCTTGTATCCTCAGATAAATGGAATAAAATCTGCCATTTAGGGGGGCAGGTCTGAGTCATCTTCACTCTGAAAATTCTCAGCTGGAGAGAAATGCACTTTTTGTTCATTTTGCATAGAAGATTTGTTTTCCATGCACTCCCATCTTTAAGAAGAAACTGTCAGTTTTGTGTGAAAAACATCATAATCTCACAGGAATTTGTTCCCATCTATGCTGGTACTTGTCACCCTATCTAGCAGGCTGGGAGGCTGGAGAAGACTGTTTCCCAGAGCTTTCATGCCCCAGTCTCCATGGTTCTGCTGTATAGACTGTCCTGAAACTGGGGTTTTTTGGTTTCACTGCGACTCATGAGGTGAGAACTAAAGATTCCAGGAAACACCGTAGGGTTTATAGAAATATCAAAATGTTTTTCTTTGAGAATCCACCTATTTCATGGGATTCCTTAAATAAAAAAGCATAGAAGTTCAGCTCCAGAAAGAACTGGCAAGAAGAGCTGTCGTGTATCACTGTGGAGCTTTCTGAATGTTAAAAATATTTCAGAGAGTAATTCCTGCTCCTGAGCTGCCCTTTCCAGAGGTATCTGTGTGCCAAGAGACAAACAAATTAATAAAAAAGTATTCTGAGTCCAAATACACATTTTGTAGTTTTCCTCTCAACAAAGAAACAAACAAACCAACCATATTAGGGAACACAGGCGCATTTTCTGATTGCCTCCTCTCTCTGATCTTGGCAGTAGAAAACGGGCTAAGAGAGAAGAGCCTTTGTTCCAGTAGCAGCTCTGCCCTTAGAGAAGTGATACATCACTTTGTTCCTCTGCATCGATCAGTCTCCTTTTCACCCCATTATGATATTTCCAAATGCTAGAAGTTTCATAATTCAGTATCATATCAAGTGCTTTCCTGAAATCAATAAGCATTACATGAGCTAAAATGGCTTTATTTAACACACATGCAATTACAGTGAGTTTGGATATCAGGTTTGCCTGACCTGATATGTTTTATTAACCTGTGGTTCTTACTGTTCATTGGCCTTTTTCACTCTGTAGATTTACACATGAATTGGTGGGTTTATTAGTCTTGATTTAAACCCACAGAAAGTTTAAACAGATGCTTGTAGTTCCTCCAGGTTTTCTGTTAAAAATACCTCACTGCATTTATTTAACCAATAAGTTTATTCCTTTTATTTAGTACGGATTTGAAAGAGCAC
This sequence comes from Pseudotriccus pelzelni, assembly GCA_035584735.1. Lineage (NCBI taxonomy): Eukaryota > Metazoa > Chordata > Aves > Passeriformes > Tyrannidae > Pseudotriccus > Pseudotriccus pelzelni. The sequence goes on along the minus strand of JAWMRA010000001.1, from coordinate 102,468,658 downwards.
AGTGAAGAAACTGAACTAGTTTACATAGCACAAGTTAAACATCATATTTAACATTTTTGTTAATTTATTTGCTATTTATTAATTAATTTCTTTAATATTGATTATTTTGTTATTTTATTAATTTATTTGTTATTTAACAGCCTGTCCTTCAAATATATGCCTTTTGCTTATACTGGTTTTTGCTGGATTCTGGAGTTTCTCTTCCCTGTAGAGCAAACAGCAATATATATTTTCTTGATTTTCTCTAATAATTTGCACCCTGTAGCTTGTAAACTGGTCTAGATGAAAAAATAGGCAAACACAGTGGTTATGTCTATGTACACTGACATAGCAAATTAGCCCTAAGCATAACTTTTAGCAGATGAAGTTCTGCGAGGAGAAAGACGAGAGCAATTAAGGAAAGATTGTGTCTCCTCTCTAAAACAGGAAAACCTCGTCAGGGTTATAGTAGCACTAGTTTTTGGTTAGAGATAAGCTTTCCTGGTAGGTATTGTAGAGACATTCTTGCATCATGACCCTGGTTTTCAGTTCCTCTTACCAGTGGGGAGTCACATCAGGGTGCAAGTGTGGTAGCTCAGATCTGTGCCTTTAGTGGGGCTCAAAACCAGTGCCAAAAAGAATCCATTTGAATTTGGCTTTTCATACACAGTCCAGGAGAGAAGTAAATGCATTATGTTCACTTGGCATATCCATGCACCTGATCCTGGTAAATGTGGTGGGGCTCAATTCAGGCTTGAAGACCTGCTTCCAACAGCTGGTGGCTTCTCCAGGAGCACCATTGGCAAAATATCCTGGGTCTCTGTACAAAGCCTCCTCAAAGATGAGAATAGAAAATACTGTAATTTAGCAAGATAAACGAACAAATACTTTTTCAACTGTTCTACCTACAAAACATAATATGCAGCTTGTTTTGCAAATTATTCTGATGATCTGTGGGAAACATAGCACAAGAGCTTCATGAGTGGGAAGAAAACTTTTGCTCTGGTGTTTGCTTGTGGGTGAGTGCTTTGTGATAACAGGAGTAATAAAATGTCCTTCTTAGGTGAAAAATGGATTCTGTGCAGAGACCTGACAACCTGAAAGTTTTACTTTCTCCACGTTGCAACATCACTCAGGCCTACACATTTGTTGGAGAATGGATTAGCTTTGAAAGATTAGATATGGACATGGATGTGGACACAGATAAGAATGGAATTACTGATGATCCAAAATCATCTTTACTCTTTATTAAGCAGCTGAATGCTAAACATGAGGTTGTCACACTCAAAGGAGTAACATTTCCACGTTAATGTAATTTAATGCCTTTCTTCTCAGCTGAAGCTGGGAGTGGTGCGTGAGGGACACACTGAAAAGTAGAATGAAGAGCACAGACAGATAATTTTTATTATTAAGATTGCTGAATGCTTGCCTTTAGAAGCCGTTTTCAGTTGTGTTCAGCAGATGTGCACCAGCTCCTAACCACCTGACCAGTACTGACTTCTGGAAGTTTGATGTTATATATGCATAATGAATAGGAATCAAATACAAGATGACTTTTCTAAGGGAGAGGAGAGTTAAAAAAGGTCCACCAGGTGCACTCATGGCTGAAGCTGCATCATGATCAGGCCTAGGTATCTATACCCCATATCTCAAAGGGACTACAGCTGTTACCCTTGCAGGAGCACAACTATTGCATCTCATGTTTCCAGATAAGATACAGTGTCAAAGATGAGCTGGATTTCTCTACACAGAGTGTCCAGGCACCCAGGAGATGAGCGGTGCTGAGACAAAGCTGCGCTCAAGGGAGTTGCTCTCTGAACTTTTTTATGGCTTGATACTTCTACATGACTCTGAGGAGGATGGATGGGAGCATCACTCCACACTATCGTTTTTTAGCGTATCTAAGTGAAACTGGAATCCAATTTTGTTAGTATGAAAATAATATTTCTGAGCCAGGCACAGCGAAGGAAAGGATAAGAGTACTAGGAAGCCGTAAGGCTGCATTTTCAGGTGTTTTGTGTTTGTCTCCTGACTCACTGGTTACAACAGAATGGTATTTACCATCTTGTTTGTCAACTTAGATCTGTTGTATAATTTTTCACCTGTTAAGATCAGATAATGTTTTATTGTACTTTGCATTTTTACATGAAAAATGTTTTCATTGCTATTCAGTAAGAGCTGAGAAATTAATGCCATAAGAATCTTCAATATTTTCCTCCCAAATAAATGCCTTCCTGTGCAACTGAGGCCCTTTCTTTCTCTTAGATATATTGTAAGTGACATAAACTGATTATGTGAATACTAGGTGTGTGATATGTTTTAGATGTGCTGCAGTGATGGTCAGCAGGGTATTAGAGTCTGGCTGTCAAAACTTTTGGTGATGCACACAATTTGTAAGATATTTTCCTGTCCTTTTTATTCAGACTACATCTCCCTTCCAAATTAGATCTCACATACTCACAGTATGCAATAATATCATAGTTGCAATTCTGATCTTACAAGTTTGAGTTCACAAAGTTATCAGAAAAGCTAAATGTAAAATGTTTTTCTTCTACAAAATAATTTCGTATCATCCTTCTAAATAATTTTATTTGTGAAAATAAATTAAATATTTCAGGTTTTGTGGTTATTGCCAGCATTGCCAGCAGGTCAAGGGAGGTGATCCTTCCCCTCTACTCAACACTGATGAGACCAGAGTTGGGTTGAGCTTGGCTGGACACCAGGTGTTCAGCAAAGCCACTCTGTCACTCCCATCCTCAGCTGGACAGGGCAGGAGAAGATATAACAACAGGCTCGTGGGTCAGGATAAGGACAGGGAGAGGTTACTCACCAGTTACTGTCACAGGCAAAATAGATTTGGGGAAATTAGCTGGATTTATTACCAAACTAATGAGAATAGGATAATGAGAAATAAAACCAAATCTTAAAAATGTCTTCCTCCCACCTCTCCCTTCTTCCCAATATCATCTTTACTCCCAGATTCTCTGTGTCCTCCTCCCCACATGCAGGGGGATGGCGAATGGGGACTGTGGTCAGTTTGTCACATGTTGTTTCTGTCACTCCCTCCTCCTCACACTTTTCCCTTGCTCCAACCTGGGGTCTCTCCCACAGGTGACAGTCCTCCATGAATTCTCTGACGTGAGTCTTTCCCATGGACTGCAGCTCCTCACAAAATGCTCCAGCTTCAGTCCCTTCTGTGGGGTCCATGGGATACAGTCCTTCAGGGACAGGCTGCTCCTGCCTGAATCCCGCATGGGGTTGTAGGTCCTGCCACCAATCCTGCTCCAGTGTGGGGTCCTCTCTCCACAGGTCCTGCCATGAGCCTGCTCCAGCATTGGCTTCCAGTAGGGTCACAGTCCCCTTTGAGCATCCACCTGCCCTGGCATGGGGTCCTCCAGGGCTGTGGGTGGATATCTGCTCCATCATGGAGCTCTACAGGGGCACAGTTATCTCACCATGGTCTTCACTGTGGTCTTGCAGAGGAACCTCTGCACCAGTGACTGGAGCACCTTCTTCCTTCACTGACCTTGCTGTCTGCAGGGCTATTTCTTTCCCATATTCTCACTCCTTCCTCTGGCTGCAAATTGCTGCTGTTTCCACTTCAGTTTTTGCCCTTGTTCTTGAACATGTTATCACAGCAACACTGCCGCTGTCACTGATGGGCTCACCGTGGCCAGTGGCAGGTCCATCTGGGAGCCAGCTGGCATTGGCTCTGTTGGACATGGGGGAAGCTTCCAGCAGCTTCTCACAGTAGCCACCCCTGCAGCCCCCCTGCTGCTACCAAAACCAAACCCTGGCCACATAACCCCAATACACCAGCCATACATACTGATACCACAGCGGCTTTTTTTCTTTTGTTAAAATATAGATATTCCACTCAATCTTTATGATTCGATGTATGGTTCACATAGAGACAAAGACAAATGTGAGGCACACCTGTATAAGCCTGTGTGCTTGGGCTAGGTGGGAGAATAATGCACTTAAAATGTTTGGCTCAACAGAGCACAGTATTTGCCTTGCCAACTAATCAAGAGTTGCTCCTAAAAATAGTATTTATGATATATAAAAACAGCTGAAGACATCTCTTAGTAAACAATTTGAAGGAAGGTAGGAAGTTGAGATAGCTCTGAGGAAGAATCTGTAACCTGGCCCCAGCCAAAACTCACTCAGCTGTCTTGCTAATGCTCAGGATTAAAAATCAAAGGGCACCCAGCAGTTATTGGCTCTAGATAAGCCAGTCCTGAGTTGTCATGGTGTGCTGTCTGCAATGGCTGGACTTTGCAATGCCACCTAAATTTGAACCTTGGGTCCAACAAGCAAAAAGTACAGCTGGTGGCTGTATCAGGCTCACACCTTGCCACGGGCACTTCAACTGCAGTGAGAGGCTATCCAACCTCCACTCCTCCCTTTCCCAGGTGTCTCCTTGCCCTGCTGAGGGCACAACCCAACCTCAGGCTGTGCTAGCTTAGGGATTTAATCTGCAGAAGCACAGAAGTGCTTCTTCTTCCCCTCTCTTCATCAAAACAATGATGAGAAGTTACAGATCCTCTCCAGAGCTGCAAAGGAGCCAGAGGGATAGTAGAGCCACTGCATTCAGCACGAGATTTGTTCAGCCATGTTACAGGAGCTCATCTACTGTAACTATAGCAGTAACTCCCTGACTCTCCAATGCAGACATCAGATGGGAGTTTATTGAAATCAGCAAACTGTAAAGCAGATTTAGGAATGTGACACCAGTTACTGCTTTCAAAGGACAGTCAGGGTGACTTCAACCAAAAAATGATGTGGTCTCTTCCACCAGCTACCATCTAAATTGCTTTGCCTTGAGAAGATTGCAGGTGTCTTACAATAAACTCTTTTAGAAGACACTACGTCTCATTTTAAAGCAGCACCAACACCAGTCCTGTACCAATCAGGAATTTCACTAAACTTATTTGAAAACCTTTATTGCCCCGTAGGGCAATCAAGACAAGTATATATCCATTTTAAAAACAAACAAAACCAAACAACCTTCATAATCTTATGACTGTAAACACTTACTGAGTGACTTACATTTCCCCTGTGGAGCAAAGCAGCTATTGCATCAAAGAGTCAGTCATTTAGTTGGAAAGGCAAACATTGGCATTGCCAAGAGAAAGGAGAGCTTTATAGCCTTTAAAGCATAATATAACTGCACCTCCTGCTACCTTTCCAACTGGTAGTGTAACAGAAGTGGATTTTAGCCACTGCTCTCTGATGTTGCAGTGGGAACCTCCAATTGCTGCACAGTTCAGACTAGTATTACTTCATAAGAAGACTACAGTGATTAACCCCCAAACAAATATGAGAAGTAAAACTGAAAAATCTCCATGCTATTGTCAAATATAATGTTGTTTTTAAAATCATGTGAATGTAATTGCAGATAAAAGCAGGTTGGATGGGGCAGGGAGCATCCTATCAAGTCATATTTGCAGGACTTGGCTTGAGAACAGCACAGATTGGTCCAGCTCTGGTGTCATGTCATCAGAGCAGACTTACTGCAAGCTCCATTCTTTATTAAAGGAGGCACTTAAAACCAGCTACAATGGTTTTGTTTTGCTTTAATCATTAAACAAAGACAAATAAAATGAGATGAAGGAAAGCAAATGCGCGCACCATCGCACAAATACAAGCAGGTATTTGAAATGCAGGCCAGGTTACCATGGCCAATTTGGGGGAATGGAAGTGGGCAGAGGGAGGAAAGGAGCTTGGAAAGCAAAAATTTGCTTTCATCAGGAGATTGCATTCACAGCAGAAATTCCTGCGTGTTTACTTCACATGGGCAAAAAATATTTTCCCTGCAGAAGGTGGCTTGACATCTTACAGTATGGGATGAGGTTGTTTGAGCTGTGAGGTTTTAGACACATCTGTGCCAGAAACATTGCTGAGATTACCTCCCCAAGTCTTTTTTTTTCTACAGGCACTAGTTCTCCTGTATCACTGCAGTGTAGCTTACTCAGCAGTACACTGCTGCAAGTTTGTTTTATTTGCAAGAAGTACGTCAGCACCAAAGGTAAACCTCACTGGCAAAGCTGACAGTGCAGTCCTCTAAAAACCAAAGGATTTGATGAAGACGGAGGGAGCCCAGGCTGGTCTCCCAGGTTTCATAACAGTCAGTCCTGAAAACTGAAAGTGAGATCTAAAAGAAGAATTAGCAAGGGGGAGGGAAAACAGGTTGTTTCATTGATTGTTAGATTTGTAGATTATGGCTATTAGTAAAAATGACAGCACCTTTAGTCGATGCGGTACAGGCTTAAAGCCTATTAATGCACTACAAGTAACATGATCTGGGGATATGAAAAGAGAAAAATCACACTGTGAGATTTAAAGCCTAGTTTCGACTTTGAAAGCCACTGTTTCAAGAGGGAGAAGTCCAATACTCCCCATTCACATGCTAATTCACTTGTTTAAACAAACTGCTATTCTCCTTCACCTCTTCACATTAGCATAAAATGAGAAGCTTGAATCTGCATTTTTCAAAAGACAACCAGATTTCAAAATTTCCAAAATGCAACTACTCGGTGATGGTTCATACATTCTAAATGCCAGAGTATTGTAAACGCAATCCTCATTTGCCTCCTGCATCCAGAATGTAATTTCCATTTTTATTTTAATCACTAGTGATCCATTGTTCCAAGTTTCTTTAAATAAATGTCCCCCACTGCTGCCCATAGCTTCTGCAGAAACAATTTTGAATATTTTTTCAGGCAAAAATAGCAGAAGTGTTGAAATTCATGCCATTCCTCTCCAGAGTAGATGACTGATGAAATGCATATATCTAAGCCAGAAATAACTAGCAAATGAGATTATCCTTATACTGATTTCTCTGCATTACATTCTGATTAACCAGCAAATCAAAGACTTTTTTTTTCCACCTGCTCCACCAAGATCACATTCTTCATTCTCTGCATGTGTGGCTCCTGGTAGGTAAGTGCTTCTTTAATTTATCTGCTACCTGGAGGCTTTTCTGCTCTGCTATTCAAAAAACCTGGTCTTCTTCCTGTCTGTCTGAACTTCCAAAAGCTGGATTCTAATATTCTCTTTGTTCTTCTCAAAAGACTCCACCACAAAATTTGTTGCTCAGATCTTTTACAGCCTATTTCAAAACCAACAGTCTTTCTGAAAGCATTCTGGTGGTCTTGGTCCTTCTCAATGTGTTAATGCAACCCCCAGGACAACTTGTCTGAGCCTGTGGGGCATTTTCTATCACTAGATTTTTTTCAGAAATCAAAACTACTGTGTTTATCTAATGGATTATCTGTGATATAATCAATGGTTAGTTCAAGGACTCTGTCGCTGATGTTATGACGAACTGTCTAACCTGAGCTTCATGATGGTACCAAAATATCCAGAGCCAGTAGTCTAACCTGCCCTAATTGTAATTTAAACCTCCTAGTGTTAATTATCACTATGACACCACTCTAGGTGTCACAACTAAGAGCAATATTATGCCTTTACCTTTGCTCTGGTGGGAATTTTCAAATGCTAAACAACAGCCCAGATATTCAGCTGCCAGTGACCCAAGGCTTGTTTTTGTGGTGGCACAGCTGTAATGCCATGGCTGAGTTTTGCTTAGAAAGTTGCTGTCCAGATGCAAGAAAGAGTGTAAACCACGTTAAAGTAAGTTCAGAGGCAGAAGGGAAATTGTAGAGGCAGTAATGGTTAGCTGGAAAATGCTGAGGAAGGGCGAAAGTTGCAGCACCCTCAGAAAGAAGGCAGAGACTCAGCAGACAGCACCGTGGCCAGATGAGGGACAGTGGCCCTCTCCAAAGAGGCATGGAAATGAAAACTCCCCTCCTGACCAACAGCTGCCTGCCTGCCCAGTGATAGCTGAAGTAGCCTGTATTTAAGTACTTCTGTCATAGTTAACACTAAAGTAATACTTAGCTGACTAGTCTGTTAATTGTACCCATGTCACGTATGTGTTAGTTGATATAAATAGCTGCTGTGTGGCTTTAAGCCTTGTGGTCTTTTGGCATAGTACAAGGTGCCCAAGGAAAAATGACCCACTGAGAAAAGGTTGTAGGTGTGAGCACTAGTCCTGGCTCTCTCACTCTGTCTCCCTCATTTCTTCTCCCTACACAGTCAGATTTCAAAGCATGGAGTTACCAGATACCACCAACTAAAACAGAGATAGGTAACATTCATCACTAGGTGGTATTGCTGTCTAACAGAAGGTGCTGCTGTAATGTGAAGAAATTTTTTTTGCATGAGTAAGTGGTATCAGCAGGCTCTCTCTAACCATATTTTAAGAGAGACTAAGCTAGGACATCAAATTCAGACAGTGCTGCTTTTACCAGAAGAAGGAAGGAATAGGCTCTCACTGGAGGGGACACTGAGCTTGGATTTTATACATCCTGTTTCAAACCAGAATGATAAGGTGAAAACCAGCAAGATTGCAAACAGCTACCCTGTATGACTGAATTCTCCTAGATGGCAAATTCCAGCATGCCTTTGAAATGCTTCAACACGTAGGCATCGTAGACTGTGGGATAGGGCAGGGGGTCTATTACCTCTCTGTATGACTTTTTCCTGTGTCTGGTACCACATCCATCAACACTGCAGAAGAACAAATCCCTGCAACAGTCATGACTGGTACCTCATACAAGGGCAAGGAGAAAGGAGGAGAGAAAAATATCCCACAGGAGGCACGATTAGTTCTCACTAATCAATGGCAAAATTCTTGAAAAGCTTTAATTTAAAGCAAACAACAAACAGTACATAGAGATCCCTGATGGACAAATTCAAGGACTGCTCCCACATCAAGACTGGGGGAAATTTCACAATAAACATCAGGAACAGTATTTCCACCTACATTTGGCTGGAATAGTTGCACTATAGGCCTGTGTCTGTACAGTGCAGGTGTTTGCTTTGAGGACTCAGTATCTCCATTGTTCACATTTTGGACTAGCTCTAGGCTGGTGCCATGGCCTTCTCACAGTAGACATCCCACTGGAGTGCTCAGAGATCAGCCCCCTGGGCAGCCCAAGGCATCATTAGAAACACGATTAGGAGATTTGCTTCACACACTCTAATCCAATTTAAAGCGTTACTGTACACACACCCAGACTGACAAGCTGTGAAAATGCATCCCTGAAGAGTTGTCTGCTTTGTGCCTGGCAGGCAATGGACTTCAATACAAGCTGGAGAAGCAGCCCCAGGTCCTGGCACTGTGTTTTCATGTGGAGGGCAGAGTTCAAGAGCTGCATGTGTACACAGACAGCTCCACATACCATTAACTGTCCTGGGTTGTCAGGGCTGAAAGTCAGAGCAAAAGGTGATGCAGAAGTAATCTTACTGAATTTGTGATTAGTGCAACACACAGGTGTACTGTACAAGTCCCACCTGGCAGGACTAATACGGTAGGATCTAAACAAGAACTGAAACTTCTGCCATCACCTGGTTTGATTTACATTTTGCCTCTACAGGCATGGTTAGAAGGTAAACAAGTTTTGATTCTTATTATTGGTATTGGCGATAGAACATTAAACCCTACTAAATATTTTTGGGACCAGGGGTAAAATGATGGAAGGGATACAAATATTCTGTAAAAATTGCTCTTTCAGATCAATACCCAGGAGGGGATGCACCATGCATTAATTCTCCCCAGATAAATCACAGATCCCCCAATCTTCCAGCTGTGTGACCGCTGATGGAGCAGCAACCAGGATCGTGTCACTGTTTGCAGACATTCCTCAAAGCGGCTGAAACGAGACAGTCTCCAAAGTTAAAGACAGCAAGATTAATTTATTAACTATAACCAAAGGCAAAGAAATCGAACATTGAGTGCTAATAATAAATTGTAAGCGTACCAGTGAAGGCAGGAAACTGTAACAAAAATACAATACACACAGAACGAGACTGTGCGTCAAAGGATTCCCTGTGTCCTGCGGGAAGAGCTCTCCGCTACACCGCAGCACCTTGTGGAGCGAGGTCAGAGCGCGGTGAGTTGTTCAAGTGTGCCATCTAGTGACTGAGAATTCCTCGCGTTTCTCTGCTCCAGAACATCCGTGTGTTACTGCAGCTGCTGGTAATCTGGTTACTGGAGAAGGTAAGAGGGAGTGGGCTCAGCCCCCAGAGACGACTGATTCTCAGGTGGAGTCACTGAGCATTCAACAGTGATAACCTGTAATCTGTGAAAGAACTGCCTTACCCTGTGGGTGCACAATCAACTCCCCATTTGTGAAGAAATGTGGAAATGGGAGACAGAGGGTATGGAGGTGCAACACAGAATTATTTGATCATATTCCTTTCTTTTTTGTTTCCTTTTTAACCGGAGTGGGGAATTATGTCATATACAGTGATTTTGACTTCATGAGCAAAATGAAGTTTCTTCTCAAGGTATAGTACTAAAGATCTCTGAGAAACTGTAGAATAAAAAGAAATTAAACGGGTATGAACTGTGTTTCTCATCACAGCAAAAGAGGCTGGAGTTTGTGTTTTTGCCATCCCAGTGATGTGCTGAAACCACTGAGGCTGCTGGGGAATTCCAGCTGCAATCCTTGGTGACTGGTACTCCTTCCTTGACACTTCTCTGGTAGCTCCCCTGCCCTTGCTCTTTTGGTACCTTCTGCACAGACAAGTTAAAAATCTAAACATGTTAACTGCAAAAAAAATAATCAACTTGATTTAGCTCTTAGTGATGTATAGAACCACCAAATAGTGGACCAAACAAGCTTTTCTTGGGACATGCACAATGCAGATTTTACACATAAGAAAAAAAAAAAAGGCATTTTGCTCATTGAGAGCGCCACGGGGAATGCTTAACATATTTTCCATGGGAAATATTTTGGTTTTCTTATAATTATTTTCACAACTAAAAAAAAAAAATCACATCTGTCGTAATATGACCTTTGTTGTGTTCTAGAAAAGCAAGATGGGCATTGATTCTCTGAAAAAAAGGTATTATTTGAAAGACAGGACAGGGTAGAATACAGACCCAGGTGTTCTTCTACCTGCAATATAGGAAAAACAGAAGGAGACACAAGAGTCAGGAGAAACACCACATTGCACATACTTGCATTTTGAACCATTACCAGTAGCTGCAAAAGAGAAAAAACCCTGCAAGTGGCTCAGGGATGGGGACAGTGGTTGCACATCAACAAAAAGTCAGCTTGTAGCTTCCCAGGACTACAGGACAGACAGTGGGAAGATAAAAGGCCAAATTTTACTAATCATCTCTCATGGCAATTTTTTTAGTGTGACAAAATTGCAGGGTTTCTTCACCAGCTTCAGGTGGTAGAGGAATGCAGTCAGAAGATAAGAAAAATTGAAAGCAATTAGTCACATGATTTTAATGAAAAACCAAACAGTCACACTTGTCTCACCTGTCCTTAGGAGAGGGTTTCAACAGAGATGGCTTGCTCATGTGGAGGGAAAGCAGCAGTCTCCTCTCAGCTACAAGAGTTAACGGAGAGGATTTGCCACAGTGTCAGGGAAATCTGTTTAGACTGTTGGTGGAAATCCAGCTTGACGGTGGGATAAGGTCAGTAAAATTAGACAAATCTTATTAAACTAATAAAGGATTCAGCTCACTTCCTCAAAGGAAGCCTTTCAAAGGGTGGGTTTAAGTCTAGAAAATTAAGAATGATAAATCCAAATCAAATCCTTTTAATCTCTCTCCATTTATCAGCATTATTTTCCTTCAGAGAGAGACAGGCTAAAAATGAAGACGAGGTGGTGGCACAAAACTAGCATTGTCTCTTCTTGAGCGTTACAAAAGCAGTTCAAAATCTGATTGCAATCGTTACAAGAAAAATTTTAATTTGCAAGGGATTTGTGAATTGAGTTTTATTGAAGAAGCTGTAGCTGAGGGCACCGTGGAGCAGAAGCAAGGCTCACCTGAGAGATGGCTTCTTATGCCACCTGGCTGCTGCTGCTTGCTGCCTTTTAATGTGACTGTAATTGGCTGTTCAGGAGTTGGAGGATCTGAACAAAACATGCACCTGCCTGTTCCCTTCTGAGAGATTTTGTCTGCTAGGCCAACACTTAAAAACAGGACAATTTGTATGAAAAACAGAATAGCTTGATAACCTTGATGGTGATTTGGAAATATCAGCATAAAAATTCTAGCCAAATGATTTTTGTGTTGGATCAGACATGACTCCCCAAAACTTTGATTTGACATGGTTACCTCAGTGTAGATATGTTACTTCATATGACTTTAATACCACCTTTACATGTAACTCAGTTAAATCTGTGCAAGTGCTTAAAAAGAGAGAAATAATAGGAAGGACTTTTTTGTGTGCATATTGGGAGAATCACCAAGAATTAATAATTTTTAAATTTTTTTTTTTCCAGTACTGTTGGGTACAAAGTAATTTACATTTGACATCCACAATTTGCAGGTAAGAGACCAACTAACATTTAACTCATTACTATTTTTCAGAGACCACTATTAGTTTCCAGAAGCTGGCTGATTTTCTGACACATAAGTATACTGACAGACTACTGTGACCTCACACCTGAGGGCTAAGAGCTGCCTCGGGTCTTCAGCAGGCAGCCAAACAAGATAGCATCTCACAAGGGGACTTTATCAGACATCCCCGGTTTTGGTGGCAAGGGCCCTTCTCTCCAGGCAAACAGAAGGGCGACTGTGACTTTTGGGCCCCCAGTAAGAGAATTTCAAAGGGAGGAAGGAGCATCAGAGAAGAGGTTGCCCACGAGAAAGCATCACGTAACCTAAAGGACAAGAGAAGAAGGAAACTGTTGGTTGAGCTTCATCTCCTTAAAGTTATCCACAGACAGGCAACAGGCAGGACTCAGTCTGGCAGATGACCCAACAGCTTTGATCCTCCTTGCTTATGCAGTGTAGGTTCTTCAGCAATTCCCAAGGCAGCTGGCACCGCAGAAAGAATAACCCGTGTTGCCAGGTGTGTCTTTTGTAACACAATAGCTGCTCAGTAAGAACCACAGAGAAATGGCCAATGTATTTCTTATGAAATAAAGATTACTCGACCAGAGCTTGAAACTTGGCCTTCTTTGGAAGTAAAGTACATAGGGAAAATAAAAAGCGTCTCAAAAATAAGCAACCATCTCCAATCAAAATCATGAATCTTAACGTGCTAGCCCCTTTCTCTCCCTTGCTCATGCTTTTGCTTTCACGTTGCATATGAGCAGCAGGGAGATACAGGAGAGGGAAAAGAAGATGCTCTCACATCTTTGGGGATTTGGCTTAAGAGACAGTGCTTATAACCAGAGCAACCAGTTTAGATGTGAACAATTTCTTCTGAAGCACAGAAGCTGCAGCAGCTGATGTCATGAACAAAAGTAGGCAGGTAAACAGAAGCAGAGCAATAGAAAAGGAGATATGAGACTCCCGGCCCAGAATTTCACAAGCAACACTATTTCATAAACAATGAGCTATAAAAAGCAAAACTGACCAAGAAAGGGAGTCGTCATCAGCCTGAATGAAAATGCACATCTCTTCCACCGCTGCATAGCATTCCTGGCAGCACAAATGCTACTTTATGGGCACGGACACAAATCATAAATGCTTCCCCTGTGAAAGAAGAGGAGCAAGCTCTATTTAGGTTCATCCAAAAATGCATTGAGAGGAGAAAGCTCCAAATAATTATGGTACTGGAAGCGTTCAAAACAGGTTACCTAAGTCAGAGATACTAATCGAATAACAGAATTCCCAAGTGCTGACTCACGTGTTCCTGAAACACAATTCCTATCTCAGTGCAAACAGTTGCCATAGATATCTGCAAACGTGTGAGAAGACAAAGCTGCCCAGGAAGACCCACATTTCTGTCCTAAGGCTTCACGGGGCAGGCTTTCTGCCTGAAGGATGCTGCTTGACAAAGCTTTGGTAGATGAGATGCTGGTTAAAGCATCCCTCCCCTGGCTGGCTTGCTTTTCTGTGGGAGGCTCTGCCTGGAGGTCTCAGGGGTTTGAAGGCAATGCTGTGACAAAAGGTAAAGAAAAGCCCCACGTGCTGGTCGTGGGCAAACAGAGCTTACATACTGCACTCTGTGCCGCTGCTCCCGCGGCAGAAACTGGACCGCTCCCGGACCTCCTGCTCACGTGGAGAGGGCTCTTCTCCTTGTCGGGAGCTGTCAAGTCACACCCTTCTTGTCAACAGCACAACTCACACCAGAGGGACTAATGAGACCTGTGGGTGGAGTTGGCTACCAGAGATTAAATCTGATCCTGTCCCTCACAAGCTTCGTGATGACAGGGCACTAATGTACCCAGCTGTACTAGTGCCATGCTCTAAGCTCTGAGAGTAGCATCATTTACCAGAAAAAACGTATTTGTTTTAGACCAGTTAATGTTATCCAATAACACATAGAAGTGGTGATGATCAGGATTATATGAAGAGCTGAAACTAAGGTAGAAAATTATTTTGTGTTTTTCGACCACATTTGTTTCCCCTGTGTGCACATCTGGCTTCCTAATCAATTGCCCTACCTGGACATCCTTTCTTTCTAAATACTACAGGAATTCACATTCCCAGGAATGCCCTGAAGGATCAGAACATGGCTCTCCTGGGAACATGCATTTTAAAGCTTACAGAACTCAGGCTAAAACCCTAATCTATTTATGGCCTCCTTTTATGGATAATAGAAACCAGTAATTCTGGGAAAGTCTGCACTGACAGGAGGAAGAAATGCAGCACTTTCAAAATAATAAAATATTCTTCATAGTCCTGGAAGATAATGGTTCAATTTTTCAAAACTAACATTAAAAAGTACCACTCTGCAGGGAATCAAGCTTAAAAATATTAGAATGTCCTACATGGGAGACAGCAATACTGAAAGGATAGTAATAGACCTCTGGAGAAACCAAGCACACCGCCTTCATGCCAAGGAAATTAGTCCTTCTACCATTAGCCTTTACATAGGTTTTGATGTTACACCATGTGTTAATTATTTCCAAATCACAAGTGCAAACACTCACCCTGATTGGAAAATTAGCAGATTTCAAACTCAGGTAATTTCCCCCTAATGAGGAACTTGTTGAACTGAATTTAACAATTAGCTCACACCCTTTGCTGGCTGGGTATGGCAAGGATACAAGGACACACAGAAACTCAAAAGTCACCTTTTTCAGTAATTTTCAATAAGGGATTAATATAAATTCAGAAGCAGTTTCCATGCTACTTCTAGTCCCTCTTTTGGTTCTTAAGGCAGTGACTTTCAAAGAGTGATAGAGAAGGAGGTGCTGCCCATGCTGAATAGTTCTCCCTTGTTTTCTAACCTTCCTTTTTTGGATCAGTTCCTTTGGGTGCCTTACTTACCAAGCCTCTGCCAAATGGATTTCACAGCTCAAAAGAGTTAAACTTATAATTTATTGGTCAACATACAAAGCATATAGGTAGAGCTAACAAACTAAAGCACTCACCACCCCTGATAAGGCACCTGAGGAGCCCTGCTGGGCTGGCTGGGCTGCCTTCAGTTCTAGAGGAGAAGGGTTGGCTTTCATGGCCACTTGGAAAGGGCTGGTTGTTGACATTGCTCAACTGGCATTCTTGGGCTAGTTGGTTTTGTTTCTGTAGGATTTCACATGCTTTTCATGTTGTTTTTTCTTACTGAGAACCCTTGAGCTGCTAATTATCCCTGTGTCAACACTCTGCCTTTTACCAGGAATCTTGCCTTTCTCCTTATGGCTCTGCTCTGCAGAATATCTCAAAAGTAATTCTATCCTACCATTAGTTTTCTGTATATGTTGTGACCCTACCTGCATAATGGATGCTGGGCAGAGACAGGTCTTAAAGAATGTGACATCCACAAATGAAAGGGATGGTCTCTCCCTAGGACTGACCAAAACTGTCTAAAACATTGCCAAAATTTGTCTGATTTCTCCCACAAAACTGTAAAAGTTGTTAAATAAAATCTTCTTCCTGATTTTCCATGCACTTCTGCAGTGGGGTTTTCGTTTCCTTGTTTGAAGAATAATAAAAATATTCTGAGACTTCAGGCTGCCTTAGCAGCATGCCAACTGCTTGATTATTTGTCATAAGTGACATCAATATAGGTGTAACAAACTTCTTTTGAATGTAAAGAAATTGAGAAATTGAAAAATAGGGGAAAAAAGAAAAAGAATAATTTGCAAAAAGAGGTTTTGAGCTTTTCCCATGTGTTGCTTTGGTTGTCTTCATGTTGTCAAGCAGCCCAATGTATAGACATAGTTCTCTAGATTTCCCTGCCTTTTGCTAAAACAAATATGATCATGCTAATTCAGACAACTCTTAGAATCACCAAGTTAACACTTCCAAAGGGATCTAAAGCAGTACAAAAGTCAGTATATTATCTATCATTCTTCCCCGACACACTGTGTCTTAAAAATAGTCATCCATTTCATCTGGGAGCTCGGGAGGTGCAAGCAGATTCATGAGCTGTCCTGCAGGAACACATGAATGGCTGTCAGCCAAAGCAGCAGTCAGAGTTTTTTTAACAGGATAATGAAGCCAAGTGCAATGCACTGAATAGGTGGAGTTGTTGAAACAGACCTATTCTAGCATTTGTATTAGCTGTGTTGCAAATGGCTGCTGTCTACTTCTCTTTTATCCATGAGTCTTCTTCTGGGCCTCTCTCTTGCTTACACTAAATCTACCTATTCCCTAACTTGCCCTATTTACCACTGCTTATACTGCTGTCTAACTTCTTCCCCTACTACAGCTCTGGGAATCATGGGAATGAATCTGGGAATCACACAACTGCTGTGATTTTTTTTAACTCGCCCTCTACTAGAAACCAGGCTCTACCTGTTCTGGGTCTGCAGGCACTAGCCTACAGTCTTGTACCTCTTCCCTCAGGAGTCCTCACAGGTGGTTCTTTTCTCTCTTGAGCAGGGAGAATGAGGCAGGGACAAGTGTGAGGGTGCAGGAGCAGACAGGACAATTGTCTGTAGGGATAGAAAGGTCTGTAACCAGCTCCTGAAGCACATCCTTTGGGTATTAAGTTATGAGCCCTTTGCTGCTGACACGTGAGAAACACGGAGACACGACAAGTATGCCGCTGCGAAGAGGTCTGCTGGGGGAACCCCTTCAAGGTTCTACCATTGCCCCTGCTGTAGCCAACAGGAGCCCACACCGTGGTCCTCTGGAACAGTTAGTGTTGCCTTAAAAATTATAGCTTGAAGGACCGATGAAAAAGAAGAGCAAACTTGTATGTGCCAGCCTGCTCCTGCAACATTACAAGGTGCTAGAGTTCATTCTCTCACCTCTGTGTGGGTTGTTCATCCTACATTCCCCTACATGACACTCCAGGAGATTCATGGTCAGTGTTCACCCTCCTGCCTGCATCTTTAGCACCTGAACACCCAAACATCCTTTCCCATGTTCTCATGAATTGTTTCCAAATGTCTGAAGTCTCTTAAACATCAGTCACACACCTCTGTGTATGCTTATCTTTCTGTTTAATGTCGTTAATTACAAAAGACACCGATAAAGTTACCTTTACCCTTCCTCACACAATAATCCCAAGCAAATATGGCATAAAGGTTATGCACTCACCTTAACGCTCATTACTTTACAACAGCTGTATCAAATGAGTTGTGAAATTTATCTTCTAGTTCCTGGTAACTGTTTTCAAATTCCTCAATCACAAACACGTAATTGAAAGTGAATTTTTTTCACTGACCTGAAAGGGATCGTTATCAGAACTGAGACTGGGGGCATTTCCGGCTTTCTGTTTTGCTTTTCCATACTCAGACTGACTAAGGTGCAGCTTGGAGGTGGTGATTTGCAATGTTTTCATTTCAAGAATGCCTGAATGAAGGCACCACTATGGAGGCCACCTGCTGCCCCTGGCTAATAGCTCCCAGGCACCTAACCCAGACACCCACCTTAACTAGGCAAGATATAGTTACTGGTCTGAGCCAGAGGAGGGCAAGAAATTCTTAATAAAAAAAAGAAAAAAAAAGAAATCTGTAGCAATAAGACCCACACATTCACTCATTCTGCTGCATTCACCTAACCTGTAAATCAGGAAAGTTCTTAGCCATGTATTTAAGAAAATGTATGTCTAATTTTGCTCTGAAAAGACTTCTGCGTAAGTAAGTGATCTTTGGAATGAGATGTCCATGACTGTACACAGTAAAAAGATTTGCTGCCAAATCTGAAGTCTGCTTGAAGTCTTTTTTGCTGAAATATGTCAGATGAAGGTCATAAGTATGGAATATCTATCCAAAGTCATAACAGCTCATGATACCTGTGGCTAAATCAGGCCCACACTGATGTTTACAAGATATCTTCAACAGGCACTCCAGAGACACAACAGATACCAAACGACCAGTGATGAGTGAAGACTCTTGCTGTGCCCCAGCAGCTGTTTTCTCTGGAGCAGCACAGACACCACTGCTCCATACACTCCATCTGCTTTCAAATGCACTCTCCATGCTATGGCACAAGGATCTGCTTTCCATGCCACAAAGCCCACCCATCAAGGCAATGCCTCTTGCAGAACCCCTATAGAAAACACAAAGAGGCTTTACCAAGTCAAAATATTTTATTTTCCAATTTTGAAGGTGATTGAACTCACAGCCAACCATTCCCAAAGCCACTATCAAACTCACTGTTGCTCTGCAAGCCTAGGTATGGAACTGTGGCCTTGGCTACGCTGATATAAGGCAGCATTAGAATATTCCAATAGCCATAAGGTTAAATACATTAAGAAGATTTCTCATGTCTAGAATGTGTTATCTGATCCCAGTTAATTTGAATGCATGCACTCTAATGCAGGGTGGAATTTTTCACATAAATTATACTTCAAGGGAAAAGGGTGCAGATTCTCTCATATTATTGCTATTCAAAAATCTGTATTAATTTCCCAGACCGCCCACTTAGAAGAAGAGATTAAACATAAAAATTGCTTAACCACTTCCAAACAAAAATAATTCAAGTTTTCTACTATAATGGAATCCTTCCATTATTAAAGAAAATATTATTTCTGACTTCAATCAGAAAGAAGAAAATATTTTGTTTAATTCAGCCCCACTTTCTACTGCCAGATGGCTCACTAATTGTTTTCAGAATATTTCATTTCCCACCACTCCCCACACTGAAAGTCATACTTTTAATTCAATATAAGCTAGAAATAAAGCCCCAGTATCTGTTGGAGTGAGTCCAGAGGAGGGCCACAAAAATGATCAGAGGGCTGGAGCCCCTTACCCTGTGAAGACATGCCAAGGGAGATGGGACTGTTCAGCCTGGAGAAGAGAAGGCTTTGGGGAGATCTTATTGTGGCCTTCCAGTACCTAAAGCGAACTACAAGAAAGACTGGGACAAGGGGGTAATGGTTTTAAACTACAAGAGGGTAGATTTAGGATAGATAACAGAAAGAAATTTTTTCAATGAGAGTAGTAAAACACCATAATGGGTGGCTCAGAGAGGTGGTCAATGCCCCATCCCTGGAAACATTCAAGGTCAGGTTGAAGATCATCAAGTCTAACAGCTAATTCAGCATTGCCAAGTCCACCACTAAACCATGTCTCTAAATGCCACATCTATGCCTTTTAAATACCTCCTGGGATGGTCACTCCACTTTCCTGCACAGGCTGTTCCTGTGCTTGTCAACCATTATGGTGAAAACATTTTTCCCAATATTGAACTTAAACCTCCCCTGACAAAACTTGAGGCCATTTCCTCTCATCCTATCCCTTGTTACCTGGGAGAAGAGACAAACCCCCACTTTACAACTACCTGAAAGGAGGTTGTAACAGAGAACAGTAAGGTCTCCCCTGAGTCTCCTTTTCTCCAGGCTAAACACCCTCAGCTCCCTCAGCTGCTCCTCATCATACTTGTGCTCCAGACCCTTCCTCAGCCTCACTGCCCTTCTCTGGACACACTCCAGCACCTCAATGTCCTTCTTGTAGTGAGGGGCCCAAAACTGAACACACAGGATTCGAGGTGTGGCCTCACCAGTGCTGAGTACAGAGGGACAATCACTTCCCTGCTCCTGCTGGCTACAGTTTTTCTGATACAAGCCAGGATGCCATTGGCTTTCTTGGCCACCTGGGCACACTGCTGGCTCATGTTCAGACAGCTGTCAAACAGCACCCCCAATATTCCTTTCCATTCCTTTCATCCCCATGGACACTGTGAGCGCAAAGACCTTAAATATCATTCCGACTTTCTGAGCAGAGAACCAAAGCACCATGTAACATTACAGATCAGTGGCAGAAGACATTCTAGACTCTAACTTCTATTTTCTTTTCCTAGGAAGTGACAGAGAACCTGCCATCCCTAGGAAGAGCATCTGTCAGTAACATATTTACAAACAGTAATTGTGCATTTACCAACTTAGGAGCTGCATTGCCAAGGGATGTAAAAAATCTTGCACTAAAAAGATCATAATTTCTGTAGGTGGAGAGCACACACTGGTTTGGAGATTTGAGAAAAAAACATATACAACTATATTTACTGATCAGAATTAGCTATAGTGAGCTTGTGGCATGGAGTGAGAGATGATGTATTGTAATGGAGGAAGGGTGGGACATATGACAGCAATCCAGGGTAAAACTAGATTTTTAAAAGATAAAATAGATGAAAAAGAATGACTCTGGATTAACTCTAAATCATATCCATTCTAATAGCTAAAAAATAAAACAAAATAAAATCACATTGACAGTCTGGTGCCCTGAAGTACTCAGTAACAGCATAAAAGTACATGGTACAAAATCTTATTAAATTACATGGTACGAAAACACTCACACCATGTTTGCATCTCTGGAGAATCAACAGGGTTATCTTTCCACCACTGGTTCTTTCAGTTCTACAGCTCACAGGCATTTATGTCAGAAGTTGTTCTGACATGGACATTTGTGGCTATTTGTGGTGCCAGAATATACAGATTCCTGAGCTGAGCTTCCAGCTACTGCAGAACAGGAAGGCTTATAAAACTTTGGCAATCCATCTTCAACAACTGCGCCATTCAGGATAATCTTAGGAGACTGCTTCTTGTCCCCAGCTTCTTCATCTGTGCACTCCAGAGGCTCCAGGTCATGGTATTTTCTCCGATAGACAACTCTTGAGACTACAGTTATCAGAAACATCTCCATGATGAGGAGCTGCTGGGCTATATCTGCCAAAAAAAAAAAAAAAAAAAAAAAAAAAAAAAAAAAAAAAAAAAGAAAAAGAGGCAAAGAAAAACCCCAAAAAGGGGGAGATTACTATCAGATGCAAAATGAATACCCAGCTCATTAATTCATTAATTTTCACTTGTGCAAAGGGAACAAACTTTACCAGTCAGTCCCTATAAGAGGGTGTCTCACTCTCAGCAATAACATCAGCTACAAAATTCCAGTATTGCCCATCAATAAGCACGCAATAAATTATGTACCCAAAACATGAGAATTAACAGCAATTATGCATTTTGATTACTTTTCCTCTCATTTCTGATTCCAGCCCTCCTCATTAACAAGTTTTACTCTATAACTGTCACAGCTATAAAACTTCTGTTCTTATTTTTTAAGTAAAAACTGAGATTCTCCAAAAGTTAATGATCCCAGGAAATTAGTACTTTGGGAAAACACCAGCTATTGCAGTTAGCAACACTGAACTGGCACCCTTGTAAGTAAACAAAGAACATTCTTCCCAAAGAAACTTACATGATCCTCTTGCTCTAGATGAGAGTGGTGGAGCACAGGCAATGATTTTTTGTGTGGCCAGCATGTTGATAATAGTGGTCTGCAGCTGGTTCAGAATGACAATAAACTGCACCAGAAACAGAAAACAAATGCCTTAGCTACCAGAAAAGGGTTTATAGTTCACACAACAATTCTGCTTTCATAACAGAACCTCTTTTGCCTCATTCCTCCTTTCTTGCCCTCCCTTTCCTCCCATCTACCAGCGGGCTGCCTGCCATTCTGCAGAATTCATCTCAAGGTCATGATGATATTGCTCTGAAGATGAGTATTAAATTAAACCTCGACTTGAAAAGTGCTTCCTCTCAGCCCTTCATTTGGGACGTACAATATACACAAACCTCCCAGCTGGGATTTTAAATAATGCTGAGCTCTGAATAACAGGTAACAAGGTTTTAAAATCTGCCCGTTAATTTGATCTATGAGCTTACGTTCTCCTTTAATGGAGGAAGGACTCAAAGAATGTTTTTTCTATTGCCTCCTTTTTTTGCCACAGCAGGGAGACATCCTAGTCCCCAGGTTATATGGGACTGGCTTTTTTCCAGAAGGTATGAAGGACTCTTTGCCACCTGAGTCCAACAACCGTCACCTGCTGTTCTCTGAGCAAGGCTTTTGCTGCTATGGAGGTACCGAAGTATCTCTGTAGCTGATGAGTATAAACTCTCACAGTACCAGAGTTTGCCATCCTAAGCCTGAATTCAGCCTAACACAGCTTTGCAGGTATGATCATCTGTTATTAAGTGCTTAATAATTTAATTAGCAGACAGCTGAGTGCACCAGCCTTTCTGTACATCCTGCTCAAGAAAGATGCATAACCAAGGATTCTGCTGCACTCTCTTCAGGGAGATGAGGAAGAGGGTGGCCTTGTCCCTGTGCTTGTT
Organism: Pseudotriccus pelzelni; assembly: GCA_035584735.1. Classification (NCBI taxonomy): domain Eukaryota; kingdom Metazoa; phylum Chordata; class Aves; order Passeriformes; family Tyrannidae; genus Pseudotriccus; species Pseudotriccus pelzelni. The sequence continues at coordinate 102,446,189 of JAWMRA010000001.1, read as the reverse complement.
CAATCTAACATATCTGGTTCTATTCCTTACTATTTAATAATTCCAAGATTAATAAGTTTCATTATTAACTAACTCCGAAGTGCAGAATGGCCAAGAAGAATACTGTTAAAACAGAATACTGTGTCATTCTGAAACACTTGAAACAACAGCCACCCACACAATGCAATATATCCTCTTAATTTTTAGAGACGCATACTAACATTTTAACGTTCCATTTTGGGATACCACATCTACAAAAAGGTTCCTTCAAGCCCCGCAAAAGGTGCTGCTGTGATTTTAGTGGTATAAAGATAGACAGATTCTATGTGTTTTTCACATCTCCAGCACTCCTGAGAGACAAGAGGCAAATTGGCTCAAGACGAAACTGAACAGCAGACAAGGAGAGTCCTCCAAAGGTATGCAGCTTTAATCAGGTAAAAATATGCCTTTGTGCACTGTATTTAATGGAAGAAAATATTATAACTTTTCAGTGAAGGACCAAGAACTAGTGTTGCACCAGCAGTTAAGAAACATTCTTACCAGGAATATTAAACTTCTCACCTGATAAAGGGCAAACTTTGGGATAATGTTCTTACAGGTAAGGAGAGTCCTAACTTTTCGAAACATGATTCCAACTGCCCACAGAGCAGTAAGGGTAAGGACACCCATGAAGATGTTAATCCACAGCGCAGGTTCTTTGGGAGATAACTGGGAAGCAAATAGAACAAGAGTACCTTATACAACCTTACTTTGCATTTTACTGTTTCCAGGAAAAAGTTGTGAACTAAATGATCCAGATGTTAAATTGCTTGTTCCTATCTCCATGAAAGCTGGTGGCAGCAGCAGCTGCTGGGCTTTGCATGGGAAAACTGCACAGAACCAACTGGAGTGTTGGCTCATGCTCTCACCCAACAGGCACCAACGTGGACATCTGTTCAGCCTGGGAAGGTACCAGTTGACACAACCCCTCAATCTGACCCCAGGAGCAGCTGGCAATGCTCAGCAGCTCATGAGAGCATATTCAAGGTGACATCTCAGATGGGTCAGTTGTTTTATACCATGAAACAATAACAAAAAAGTTACTTTTAATCTCAGTTATCCAAGAGGTGTAACATTATTATCAGCTACAGACTTCTCCATCATCTTGCAGGTTACATGGGACAAAGCAGAAGTACAGTACTATCTTTTCTACTTTGCACAGACATAAAAATCACCATGATTTGCAGAAAAACATAGAATTAGGCTTCCTGTTCACACATGCTAATACATTCACTAGCTGTACCTTTACAAAACACAGGACAGGTACATCCCACAAGGCAAGTTGCAGTCCTGTTATTCTAACCACACAAACTAAGAAATGTATTGGAGCACAGCCTGATGCCAAACACACCCTGATGCCCAGTTTCTTTCCAAGAGAAGCCGGGAAATGGAGTGTCTGGGGGAAGACAGAAATTATATGCTTCAGGGTCTAAAAGAACACAGTAAAGACTCACTTGGAAGTGCTCCCAAATTTCATAGATCAGTTGTGGGCTACGACAGTGACATCAACCCTAAAACCTATGGATTTTGTGGACCACCGGCAATTAACATATTTACTTACATTGTAAAGGGCGTAATTGCCATTACTCCAAAGCACTGTTGATAAAAATACGAGCACAGGTCGAAAGACAGCAAACTGAAAGGTGCCCACCTTCAGCCAAAAGAGGGTTTGCCTGGCCAAGAAACAACAATAAAATAAAAAAATCAGATAAGCCAAGATCTTTTTAGCAACGTTAATAGCATTTTTTGGATACTCTTAACTGCAAAACTTTTCCACTCCTGTACCATGTGGCTAAAATCTGAGGAGGGACAGCTTCAAGATTAGAATATCTTTCCAAGAATTTCCCAGTGTTTATTTAACAAAGTCTCTATAAAAATAGTACTTTTGCTGCTCTGCAGCAACTACATACTAACCAAAGCTGGGCTAAACGTGATGTCTTTCTCTGCCCTGAAGGTAACCAGGGAGCCAGTAGCAGCATAACCAGTTTCTGAACAACAATGCCCTTTGCTCTTGCCTTGTTGCATTACTATTTCAGTTCTCTGGTGAAGTTGGGCAATTGAGCCTTCCTGTTCAGACACTTCCTAGTCCTGTGGCAGATCAAGAAAGAGAATCACATAGACCTAAGTGAAAGGACTGGTAGTTTTTCAATGCATCATGAATAGTACCACATAAGCATCTGGTTTTGCTCCACTGTAGTCTGACAGAAGAAAGGAACCATCTTTCACTTGGCAAACTGCACAAGGCCAGCAGGACAGCTCAGGATTTCCTCACTTCTGTCAGTATAAACTGGGTCCAGAACACAGCCCATACACAGTAACATGGCCAGGGAGCATTAAAGACCAACAGGAAAGGAGAAAATGAAGTTTCTAACAGAGGGCATGAAAGCTGACAGACTTAAAATCTCCTTTTTAGTCTTCACGGGACAAGCTACAGCTGCTGCATATGGCTCATGTTTTAAGTCTGCTCCTGTGTATTATTTCCCATAATGTCAGTGCTGTTTCACTGTAGCTCCTTGGGCCCTTGAGACTGCTATGAGAGATGCCTCAGCAGAAAACAGTTTAGTTGCCATTTGTATGTCACAGGATACAGCCATGAACCAGGAATTGTAGAATTGCTCAATGAATATAGCTAATAACCACAGGATTATGAACAGCACAAACACATGTGGAAAGACCTGCAACGGGCCAGATATTTACTGTGAGCCATTTAAAAGATTTATTATTCCCAAAGGTCTTTAAAGAATAATAAATAAGACAAACAGTGCAGTCATTGCAATGCCATGAGCTGTTCCCTTGTCAGCGTGGGTCTTTGTTGACCATCAGATTTCTTCTGCCACATCTCTCTCCTTTTCACTACTTGTTACCTTGCCTCATCTGTACCTTGTTATTTTTCCCAGGACTGCTCAATAGGCTATGTTTTTTTAAAAGAATAAATTCCCTCCCTTGGAGTAGCTCCCTGTTTCATCATAAGATACCTACAGGAGGAGCATGAGATTGACTTTTCTCTGGCATAGCTTGCTCAAAATTGAAAAAGAAAAAAAAAAAGAAAAGTCATGCTGCAATGGAAAAAGGCTGGAAGTTAGAATCAGAAAGCAGATGGATTTCCCAGTATTAAAGATACCAGAGCAGAAGCCCAAAAGCCCTCTGCAGATCAAAAAGCCTTTTTTTTTTAATCAGACAGCTGTCCTTCCTCCCAGCAGTAGTAGGCACTATCTAGTTCCTGAAATGAGTCTGTACTAGATAACATCATCCTGCATAAGCTGCCATTGGACTGACCAACTGCAGGCAGGGCATAGTACAAGATTCTCTCCCAAGCTCCCAGTTACCACAACCTATACAGAGGGTGACAGACAAAGGAATTAAAAAAAAAAAAAAAGATATATTTTTTTGTTGGTTTACTACTTGGTACCCCCTCCATGTAAATATTTTGTGTTATTCTGTTAAAATAAAATGATGGAGACAGGAGTTCAAATTCTAATACCAAATGGGGAAGTTAAAGGAAGAATTATTACAGTAAAAAATAAAAATTTTTGAAAATGTGTCAGAAACCACTAAGCTGTGTTCTGTTTGATGCTTTCCTTTAACAGATCATAAAGTCTCCAAGGTCCCTCTGTCACTAAAGTCCGTGCCCTCATAGAAGAGTCTCTGTCTTGCACATTCAGTCCCTCAGATTTTGCTTATAATGATAGAAACAGTCTCGTGCTCTGTGCCAGCAGGAAATCCCTGGGAAATACATGAGGCTTCCAGGCTGTGGAGCAGCCTGCACATGACAGAGTGACACGAGCCAGAGGAGGAGCCCCACCAGGCAAGGTCTATGCTACAGAGCTATGTTATATTAGCTCCTGTAGGTGCAGCTCTCTATCCTTACCCCTCTCCTCGAAGATCCTTTAATAGTTCGTAGAAGAAAAGATATGCTTTTGCCTCACCAGAAAATGCCGTTTCATTGAGATCAAAGCTTTCCAAAAATTACACCTACTTTTTGTTGTAAAAAATATTTTGAACTGAAGTAGTTTTAAAGTCAAAATCAAAATGAAGCATTTCAATTTTATCAAACAGAGAGAAATTTTCTATCAGGACAGCCTTCATCTGACAATTCTGCTTGTGAAAAATACCCAGTTTGAAGACATTTGTTCCCTTCTGGGATGAAAAGAACTGAAATCCCAATTATTAGGTTTTCTAGAGCAGAAATTCCTCCTCCCACAACCCCCTGCATTATAGAAGCAAAATAAATGAGTGGTGGTGTACAGCCCCAAAGCGATAATGCTGTTTAAAAGAGACGGCTTGAAACTGACTTTCGGGAAGCGGGGGAGGCCCTTTGCTGTAAGCCTGGCTTTGCCAAATTGGCTGAATTCCCGCAGCCGTTTTCAAGCTGGGAAATCTTAAAGGGCAACTCACCTAGTGATGGGCACACGAGGGAGGCAAAGGCAGCAGCAGCAGCACGGACCGGTGCTGATCGTGAAGTGACCATTTTCAAACCGCCTGAGGAGCACCTTTTGACCTCCGCACTCTTTGATCATCATCATCAGGAACTTGTGAATAACTATGGCAAAAAATCTAGGAGAGGAAGAGAATTCCGGCTTGAACTTGCCTGTGTATCTTTCGTATATCTGCGCAGGACAGTCCAAGTTTTTAATTTTTACAGCTTATGCTTTGCAATCAACAAAAATTCTGACACTGTCTGTGAGAAACCCACTTTCCTTCACATTAGAGGGCCAGAACAGCCTAACCTCACTGAGAGAGGAATAAACCGAGGCACAGAGCAGCTGCAGAATTTCCCAAGCCACACTGGTGGCTGGTGGCAGAGTCAGTATTAAAGCACATGCTTTTCTGGCCCAAGTCATTATGGCTTTATTTTTTCCATAATTATCTATTCCTGACTGGACCAAACTTTTTAGAACAAGTCTTCTTCCTCCTCAAACACAGCTTCCAATCATCAAACATGGCTAAGTTCATATATACAGCTATCTTTAAATGTGCTGGCCCAGTCAGGGTGTGGTTCCTTTGCAGACAAAGCTGATCCAAGTACCGACTCTTTCAACCCCACCTCTCACTCCTTCCCCATCTGCACATTCTCAACTCTTCCCAGGAACTGATTCATGGAAATCCAGCCAAATAAAAGGGGTCCTCTTCTGCTGCACTGCCTGCAGATTGGGCAAGGGAGGGAGGGGAAATTCAAACAGCCTGAAGTGCTACAGGACTGGATCCTTGGAGGTTTCTGGCAATCTGCACTACCTGCACTAACTGCTGCATGCTGACAGTGTTTCCTGCTACAGTGTTTTCCCTCCTCTTTTACTCTACTCTTTCAGTACACACAGTGTGACATTTGAGGCGAGACAACTCATGAAAGTCTGTGATACTGTCTTGCAGTGTATTCCAAAGTCTTCCAAAATGTGGAGTGCTCAAGGCCATGGACCTGGTTCTGCCCATAATGGCTGTGCCATCATATCCAGAAATCAGGGACCACATTCCTCCATTCTTCTCTGTGCATGCCAGAGCTGTCATGCTCATACAGAAAGTGCTTTTGTCAGGACAACTGTGGAGCATTTTTACATTGATATACTCATCGGAGGTTCACTTGCCACCATTAATAACAGATCTCCACGGCTCATCATTACTAAAAGTGCAGGGAAGAAGTCAGAGGTCAGACTCTCATTCCACACGACATGCAGAGAGAGAAAAGACAGAGTACTGCTTCAAAGGGACTGTCAATCTGAAGGATCAATTACATGCGAGTCACAGATTCTTCGTGCTGACATTCCCACACTGGGGGACTGTGACACTGGGAACTATTTCAGCATTCTCCACCTTCCCGAAAAGAACTGCTGAGAGATTTCAACTCAAACAAAAAATTACTAAATTGTTAAGTTTACAAAATGACTGTGTTACCAAGGGCAGCAGATGTTTAAAGGGAAGAAATTCAGGGTTTGGGGCAACGTCCAGAAACAAGCAGAATACTCACATTCCTGCTGTGAAACCTGTAAACATTGTTGAACGAGGAATCCACATGCCAATGCATGAAGTAGTAGAGATCACCTACAGAGAAAGGGAGAAGAGTTGTACAAAGGGCAGAGATAAAGCAGGTTCATGGGGATTTTTGGGGAAACCCGATTTTCAACATTCAGTTTTATCTCATTCCCATGCTAACTTACTGGAGCTGCAGCATTAATCCAAATTATGATTGATCTTTTGGAGGAGGGAGTTTTCTTGTAGATGTAGACTGCTTCCTCTATAAATACCAGAATGGCAATTAGAGTCATCAGAGTCAAGGTTGCAAAGAGAAATCTCCCTGGTAGGTCAAGGCCTGCAGAGAGACAAAAGAAAACAGACAGTTCCAATTTATTTCATAAGCATTTCAAACATTAATGTTACAACACCATCTCTGAGGGGCTTCTTTGCCCTGTTCCTGCAACGGCTTGCCCTCATCCTTAGTTACATAGGCAGATCACTGACTCCACAGAACAATTCAAACAGTCAAGTTCATGACTAAATCTTTCCAGGATCTACACAGGGCATATGGGAAGAATACACCTTCACGTTCTCAAAGCATTATGCAATAGTCACCTTCAGAAAGGTGGAGTTCCAGGACAAATATCCTTAGGTGAACATAAATACATAGCAGAATATAAATAAATACATAATACACAATATAAATAAATACACTACATACATATTCTGGGAAATTTTCCAGGCAGGCCACAAGCAAACGTGTTCACTCAGTATTAGTCCTTTGCTTCCACTGCATGGTAACAGGCATATTACATGTAACTTCCTTAAGCAAGTAAACTTAATACTTCAGTGGAAATTTATAGGGCACACGAACAATGTAAGGAAAAGCCCCCGATACACCTAGCATGAGATAAAACCTAATGTCTTCACCAAAATCTTTTTTAGTTCTCCCTTAACACTGGATATGGAGATGAATATCAACGTTTACCCACACGTGATAAGTTTTATGTCTCCATTGACATGGGGTACAGATATCAGCTTTTACCCACGGCTGACAGTTGAGGTGCATTTTTTCCCAAGAGAGAGGTGTTTCCAGAGACAGAAGAAAGCACTGCAGTGGAGTCATACTTAATTTAGGAGAAGTTCATGCTCACCACTGGTATTAACTCCTGCTGTGGCCGCAGCCTATCTGAAGGCAAAGGAGAACCTCTGCCCCAGCCTCTTTAACCTAACCCGCTTCAAAAACCCCTGGCACATCGAGGCTTGGCTGCAGGCGGAGCGGTGCACGTCTCAGTGGACATGGCCACACCTCAGATCTGACCGGAGAGAGCAGCTCTACGGGTCGGTTCAGCGCTCGGTTCGGCGGATACCGGGCGGCCCCGGCGCGCCCACCCTGTTCTCTGGCACTCCCCCCGCAGCTCCGGGCTGGGGGCCGTGCTGTCCCCTCGCCCTGCCCCGAAGCCGGAGACAGCTCGGCCCCCTGACAGGCGGAGGATCGACCGGGACGGGCGGCTGCCAGCCTCCCTCCGCCCGGGGATTTCCTCCCCAGGGAAGAACCGCGGCGGGGCAGGCAGGGACAGGGGCAGGCAGGGACAGGGGCACGGGCACGGACAGGGACAGGGAGAGGGACAGGGGCAGGGTCAGAGGCAGGGACAGGGACAGAGGGAGGGACAGGAACAGAGGCAGGGACAGGAACAGAGGCAGGGGCAGGGACAGAGGCAGGGGCAGGGACAGAGGCAGGGACAGGGAGTGGGACAGGGACAGAGGCAGAGGCAGGGACGGGGGATGGACGGGCACGGGCAAGGCAGGGGCAGGCGCAGCCTCCGCCATCCACCGCGGGTGTGTGCCGAGGGCACGGCCGGGCAGGGGCCGCTCACGGGTAGCGGGCAGCCCTTCTCCTCACGCCTCCGCACTTACTCCGGAGAAGCTCCTCCGAGTAGGGCGGCTCGCTGGCGCCGCAGGACGGGTGGAGGGTCCCGTTCTCCTCGCCGTCCATGGCGGCCATGGGGCCGCCGCCCCCGCCGCGGGGCCCTGGCGGTGCCGGGGGATGGGCACGGGCGGAGGGGTCGGTCCGTGCCCGTGGTCGGTCCGTGCCCGTGGTCGGTCCGTGCCCGTGCCTGTGCCCGCCGGTCCCTGGGGACTGCGAGCGCGGCGATGCTCGGCCCGGGTCCCCAGGGCTGGTTAATGATTACCCCGGGCCGGGGCGGCGCAGGCACCGGCCCCGCGCTGCCTCCTGGCGCCCGGCGGGGCGGGCAGTGCCCGAAGCGGGGCAACGCGCCCACCCCGCTCCCCGCTCCGCCTGCGAGGGGACACGTCCCGGCTGTTCCCAGCGTCCTTGCCCGGCCCCGGTGGAGGTGCTTACGGGATCCAACCATCCCCCGCTCCGGCCCCATCCTCACGGCCCCGGGGTGCCAGCGCACCGGGAGCCGGGTCCTGGCAGCCGAGGCGGGACGGGTTGGATCCCCAGAGCCGGGACCGCCTTCGCCCCAGCCCCGGGGCACTGGCGGAAAGCTGCTCGGTCAATAGGCCAAATGTTTGAAGGACTTTACAGGCAGCCCTTCACCAAAGGCTTCCCGATCATCTTGGCTGCAACAAGGTGAGAAGCTGAAGGAAAGCACGGTGATGGCAGAAACACACCGAGGGATTCTCCACTCTCACACATTTCCCCTGCAGGAAGGATCCTTTATGCAGCCTGAGGCTTTTCAGGCTATTTCCAGGAAAAGGGAATGAGTAATGAAATGATGGAGTTTGGTGACCCACCGAGTTGTTCTGGCTGGTTGGACGGAAGCAGCAGAGGATGGGTGTTTACAGCACCGGCTGACAAAGACTGCAACAGTAAACACAAATAGGTGTCCTGAGGGGGGAGGATAGCCCTAACTATCTATGCAGTGATGAGCGATTGCCACTCAGGAAAAAGATCTTGGGAGAGCAGTGGATAGTCCATAGAAATGACAGCCGAGGAATCAGCATGGGACAAAAGACAAAGGACTGTGAGTAATTTGTGGGTAAAGAAGGAAAGACACAAAACAGCTAAAATACAGATGGAGGCCTCTCTTCACTGTAGTTGAACAAATTGAACTGGAGAGGTGGGGAATTTAGGGACTGTGGGGCATTTTAGTCACCATGGGTCCCTGTGGTAAAGGCTGCCATCTAGCAGTTTTCATAGGATTCCCAAAGGTTTTACAGGAAGGACAGGCCAGACACTGAAACACTGCCAGCAAGAATACAGGGGTGCAGAAGAGAACTGAGTTGCTTACTGTGTAACACCAGCAGGTACTCAATTGAGAGAAGACAGATCCCTTTCAGAGTGGTAGGATTTGGGAGCAAGACAGATGAGGCTACTGACAGCCTGTTCTGTTACTGTCAGGAGGGCTTGGTTGCAGAGCAAAGTCTTTTACTTCGAGTCCTCCTTGTCATTGTTTTCACTGCATTGAAAGCTGAAGAGGAGAGCTTTACAGTTTCACCAGGAGGAATGTGACAGTAACTGGCTGTTAGAATGTGGTATTGTCCCAGTTTTCACAGTCTGCCCAGAGCGTCCTCCATCCAGTACATCTGCTGCTGCCCAGCTGCAGAAAGATACAGCCAAAATTCTTGAAACACCGTCCGAGCTTATTTTCTATTTGAAAGTCTGTTTACTCATCCTGAAGAAACAGTCACTAGTAGAGGAGGGAATAACCTAAATAGACCATGCATTTTCTACCCAGGTTACTTGATTTTTAAAATCAAACTATTTGCAATTGGTCACATAATCTGAAGTGCAACCAAAAGCTCGTTAGGATTCCTGGGATGAAAAGATGGCCTAAGGCTTTTGGAGATTCTTCTTGAGCAGACACAACAGGATTCCCATCTGCTGCTGTTTTGGTTACAAGCTCCTTGTATTCCCTGAAAGCTAAAAATAAAAATCTCTGACCTGTGAATCCCTTTTTTGAATGAGGCAGGTTTGGCAATGCTTTTGTTAGAGAAATTCACACACTGAGTGATAAAACTCATGGCTATTCTACTGTATTTCAAAGAAACCCAGAGTTTGCTTTGACTTAAGAATTTCTTGAAGAACCCACACCATAATAGTTACGGGTTTGGCAGTCATATTTAAGCCATTCAGTAATACCAGTTTGGAACAAATATTGCAGCTTACACTGGACATGGCATTAGAGAGTCTCCTGTCTCAAACATATAGAAAATGTACAGATTGAAGTTTAGAGGTTAAGGATTAATTCCCACCTGCTGTTGTAGAGATCCATCCAACTCTTTTCTTCTACTGAAGTCTTTTGCACAGAATAGAGTCTAAAAAGAAAACCACAGACCTACTGTGAATCCTTTTTGTTAGAAACACCATTTGCCATCTTAGGCTCAAACGTTGGATCCACTTCCTTGAAAGCTGCCATACATCTGGGGGAAGCATCACCTCTTCCTCACGTTCTAGGCTATGTCTTGGCAACAATATTTGCCTGAGAGTGCTTAAATTTAATAAATCAAACTGAAGAACGTGCCATGATCCCTCAGTTACCACAGCTGGAGGTCCGCTGCTCTGTGCCTGCTTTCGTGACCCAGACTCTTCAGCAGTGCAGGGGATGCTGTGCTGGCATCTAGGCCACATGCTGGGTCTGTACACCAACAATGAATCCTTTAAATCCCCAGGAGCCTAACTGTGTTTTGCTCCCAGCTTCACTATTCCAATTTTTGGTTTAACCTTTTGGTTCAATATATTATATTTTCCACCAAAACCCCTCAATCTTCTGCAGCAGAAAAATATTTATAAATGGATCACCTAGGTGTTTGGATGCATCAAGAGATTTTCACAGTTCCTCAGAATAAAAACCACCTACGAATGCAGTTCCCTGCCTCTCGTGACCAGGGGCTTTCTAGTACTACATAGTTCAGCTCCCTTCCAGACACTGCAGAGCTCAGATTTCTTTCTTCTTAAGAAATATGCCCCTTTGTTTCTACTAGTGTGCTATTCCCTTATAGAGCACTGGACATGTTTGTCTTTCTTCTATTTTTGTGATGACTTCCATTTTCACTTGCCTTACTGCAGGGATACCTGTGTCCTCTCAGCTCTGTGGAATGGGATCTGTTGTGATCACTGCCCCGTGGTGTACAGTGCAGAGGAGCTGATGCCATCGTGGTTTCTCCCTGATGGAGGAGTACTGGTCTTCAGAAAGTGACACAGCCCCTCTGTCTCGTGTTGGTGGGCCAAGCCTGTAGACAGAAATCCTGATGTCAGCCCTGGCTCAGAAACTGAACAGCAGGATATCCTGCGGGCTATCTCTCAGGGCAGACTCAAAGCTCCATTGCACAGGATACATAGGATTGACTTGTATTTTGGTTATAGGAAGTCTAACAGACATCAGAATCATCACTGCAGATGGGAAAGACAGATGGGAAATGAAGTCCCTTTCACAGAATCATTTAAATTGGAAAAGACCTTTAAGATCGAGTCCCACTACAAACCTAACACTGCACTCCCAAGGCAAGGTTAAGTTACCTCCTGGCAGGGTACAGAACCTTCAAGACACATTCCTTTAGTCAGTGAAAATGCACATTAATTGGAGAAGGTTCCAGCTGGTTCTGCAAGAGCCCGAGGAACTTTGAACTCCAGGGACAGAAACCATATGTGGAGCAGCTGCATTTGCTCAGTGTAATGCCAGTTAAAAAACAAGGTAGGCATTCAAGTTCAGTTGGAGGAAGTAAAGGGTTCAAGTTGTAGACCAACATACTCCAGAGGCACCAGAAGGAAAGGTTGCTACACCTACCTGGTTGTCTTCACACATCTGCTGACAGCCAGTTCTGGTCATAAACCACTAATCACAAGGATAAATCATCCAGTTTGTTGGAGATACATGATCTGAACTGTTTAATCTCATCCCACTGCATTTGCTTAAGACAATCTGGAGACTGATACAAACAGAGTGGTAAACTGAACCATCCCAGAAAGAGCTCATTAACGGGCAGGGGTAATTATCCTGATTTGAAATGCTGCCTTTGTACATCACTTTCATGGAAAAGGAGGTAGAGCTCCAACAGTACCTCTGCTAGCAGAGTGTGGACACAGGGAGCACCACAAAAGTGCTTGCAACTATGCTTATATGAAAGAAGTGATCTATACTCATGCAAGAAATGTCAGCAAAAAAGTGTATATATAAGCCTTTAGACTTGTGTTAATGTTTCAGCACAAATGAAAGCAACTGTTTTTTCATTCATTAAAAAAAAAAAAAAGAAAAGTAAGGTAAAGGAACATTCACAGAAAGGAAATTAAAAATGAAAGATGACTGGGAAAATAATACTAACTGATGATTCAAAATAATGCCAAAACCTCAACTTAATTCATTCTGCTTCAGGAAGAGAGGTAGGCCCAGTTTCCTTTAGAAGAAGTCTGGATTCCCTCTATGTGTTCTGCCGAAACAAAGCTAGACTTTAGTCAAGCACTCAGAGGAACTGAGTGAAATTATAGGGAAGGAAAATCAACTTTTTGAGCTATTACCTGGGGAGGGGTAACTCACTAGAGTTCAGGATAACACAAAAAAAATTGTATTGGAAAAATAAATCATCAATTTTCAGTGCAATAGGGGACTGTATTTACGTACATAGGGGACATTTCTCACAAGTTTGATACCCAACCATCTAAGAAAAGTCAGCTAAAATTATTCAGCTTTCAATGGCATGTACGTATTTAATGATGAAATTATTTCCTATTTTTCAGATATAATATACAGTTGAACTTAGATGCAACTTGGCTTTTTCCATTATAAATCCATTGACTTTTCACCTACTACCAGTAATAAATGACTTATTCCAGGAAAGGTGGCTCATTAATGTAAGAGAAGGAACATCTGTATCACTGTAAAAGAAATTATTAGTGGGATTTTCTTGTTATTTGGATCCTGGCAGCAAGTGTAAAAATAAAGAAGTGCAGTGACTACAATGAAATAAATTAAGATAACAAAAGTAAATTGTAATTTTAGTGCTTATTCAGGCGGACAAATTTCTACACGAAAAAGAATATCAGGTGTGCCAGAAGCTTTACATCTGTGCTCTTAAGAGGAAAGCTTAGACAAAGACTATTATCAGTAGAGAAGTAATTAAAGAGAAAAGAGAGAGGCTTTCATTAAATCAGAAGCTAACAGGTTTGATTTTATCTTACTTCCAAAGTAGCAAATCAGTTCCTGGCAGTCAATGTAGGGGAGAAATATAAAGAGAAAGAATCAAACTATTGTTTTTGCAATATATTGTTACACTTTCCTCCAGATATGAGTAATTATTTTTCTTGTCTTATCTTTTTTAAAGTAACTTACAAGCAATTGCGTGTGGCAATAGAACAACAGAAAGGAAATTCACAGTACTTCATAGTAGAACAAAGAGCTGAAAGAACCTTGTAAAACTAGGACCCCAAATTGGTGGTAAGGGGGGCAGCCAACAATCAGCATCCTGAGGGAGAATAGAGGCAGGGAGTGCATTTCCCCTACCACTGCTCTGATAAAGTACACATATTTGATTGCAGAGCTTTTCAGCAATGGAAGAAGTTTTTCCTCAAAGGAGTGTTGATGAGCAATAAGACAAATATGCCTTAAGGACCAAGTAAATGCCACTTTGACAGCATCTCATATGTGTCCAAGGGCACTGATGGGCAAAGACAAATCTCACAGATCTTGAGCATCAAAAGGAATAGATCAGGATTAAGAAGTTCTGTCCCTAGGGTGAATTTCTGTAGATTTTTCCTGCCCAGTCCTGATTGATAACTCCCAACTTCTAGTGGAGGGCTGTCAAGAATTTTGAGGTTTTGTGTAAAAAATGTCAGTTCATCTGAAGGGAGGCTTCTGATAAGAGGGGTGATTTTTAAAATATTTATTGACAGGAAACTAATTTTTAACTTCACTTTATGTTGACATTTCCTACAGGAATAGTTCTGCATCTGCTGTTCAAAGCAAAATTTGAAAATCATTAATATAAAAAAAGTAATGGAAATCAAAATGCAATGTTTCAAAATGAGGAAATGCAAATTTATTGACTTATTTTTTTTTCATTTATGGAAATGTCTGCTTTTCAGCTTAATTCAGGACACTAGGACTTAAGAAAAACTAAGAACCTCTTAATGGAAAAGGGTTTGCAGAGCCAAGATGCTTGAGATCATGTTTTACAGCAGTTTGCTTGAGGGGAGAGCGGGAGTCTCTTCAGAAGTTACTGATGTTAATCTGACTGGAAACATCTCAGGCGCACTGCCCTTAATGACTCAGCCTGCTTTTTTCACAACAGTCAGGTGCTGGGCAGGACAGATCATGCATTTCTTCCCACAGGTCCTAACATGACAGAAATGTTTTCTGTTCCTTCTGTATTGCTTTTACTTATTGGGAAGAGGGAAAAAAATAAAAAAAAAAAAAAAAAGCACAAAACCGAACATGCACACACAACAGTAAAACTGTAATATAATACTGTTATTAAAATATAACAATATAATTTAAAACCAAAACAGAACACACTCCAAAACTAGAGGTGTGTTGTTCTGTGTAGCAAGCAGACCACCTGCTAGGAGGGAAGGAGAAAAGGGCATACATGTGTGAATGCAAAACACCGACAAAGCGGGCTTTAGTCACCTGGCACAGATAAAATCCTGCACCATCTACCAACAAAATCAGTGCTACAGCCTGAAACTCTGCTTTTTGGCTTTATATAAACACAGCTTATGGAATATTGAAGCTCCTAAGCTTTTTTTTTTCCCTGTAAGTCATTAATAGAAATTACATTATAAAAGTTACAGTCAGGAAAAAAGATGTTTTCAGTTTGATGCTGTTAGAAAATTACCTCACTTCTTATAGGTCTTGCTACATGCATGGGAAATTCACGGTTTAAAAAACATTGAAAAGCCATAGGCAATGCCTGAGTTTGTAGCAAGCTGTGAAGGCGAAAGAAGAGCACAAACATCCTGCAAATGGGACTCAATTATGGATTTTTATCCTGTTGTTCATACACAAACGGAGCCAAATGGAGAGGTGAACACATTTGCTAGAGAAGCAAGAGCATCTGGAGCAGAGTTTGGCTGGAAAGGAAATGCAAACCCCTTCAAATAAACATTAGGCACATGTTTGTGCCTCAAGGATACACTGTCTGCAGATGAGAACTGGAAATTAGGCTTCAGACAAATACCTAAACTGGGCAGGAATAGCTGCATGGTCTGAGATGTTATGAAATAATACACAGGTCACAATAACCCAGAAAACGGTGAAACTGTTAGCAAGAGTGAGACACTGTGTGTCTGTCTCTAGCACATATCCCTTTCTTTGTGCAAATGGTGCCTGTACCTGTAACCCATGCGTGTTTGGGAAATGTGTCCCAGACATAAAATTGCACGTCCAAGGGCAGCCCTTGTCCAGAGTCTGGGCTTACAAACCTTGCTGAATTGTTTGTGGTTCTGTAGAACAGAAAAACAAACCCCCTGAAAAACTAACTTTAAAAAGGCCCTGTAGCTTTCTTTTGTGCACCCCTGGGTGTTTGTGCAGCATCTGACAACTTGTTGCAACCCGCGAGGGGTTTCCCCTTCCGGAGCTGGTGTGTTTGTTGTAACTGCACTGTCACCCCCGGGGGGTTTCCTCTGGCTCTCCCCCAGCTCACAAAGACAGGCAGGGGCAGCTCAGGCTGCCAGGAGGAGGCAAGACATTGAAGAAAGTGATAAGCTCCTTCCCCAAGGGATGGCCTTTTTTGTGTTTTCCAGTATATAACAGCTAAATACTCACATTGTGCTGATACTGCCTTGATAATGAATAACTTGCACCACTCGGGGGCTTTATGGTACTGCTCTCTTAAAATGTTTTGTTTTCTTTTTATGTTCATTTGGGCAGAAATAGGAGTCTTGTGGATACAGTGAAGGAGGTCTGCAATAGCTGCGGTATCTTTTTGTTTTTCTGCAAGAATTTCTCTCATCCTATTGTAGAACTCAAACAGCCTTTCTGAGTTTGAGCTTTTTCATCTCTGCAATGAAAGAACTGCACTTGCCTGCAGGGCAGAGCAGTAGAAAGGTCCCTACAGAGAGGGATGCAGAAGGACAAGAAATATTAATGTGTTATTTGATCACCCCACAAGTAGACAAGTGAATTCTTCTGATACTTTTCCTATTTGGAATTGTATCCTCTTTCAATAATTCTTTTAAAAGTACACACCAAATTCAAATGTTCGGCTTTGCTGTGCAGAACTGTTATGATTTACTCCAAAGTACAGGGTTAAAGGTCTCCTTTGTAGACAGGGACTGCATTATTGTTACCTGGCATTTGTATCAGCCAAAAGAGTGGTTCAGATCAGCTTACTCCTTAAGCATAATGAGCCACAAACTACTATAAATATTCACATCCTATCAGCAGCTGTCACATCATCTTAGCAGCTTTCAGGGGGTACAGCTAGAAATTTGTCACTGTCCAAAGAGCAAAAAGGAGTCTGGAGTAATATAAAAGTCACCACCAAATAATTGTAAGAATAAGTTCATACCAGTCCTAAAAAATAAACAAAGTGCATCATGTAGTGAGCATATATTTGTATTTAAGAGTTTCATTCTCTGTGTGCTTCTGCCCCCCCATTTGAATGAAATCTGACAGCCATGATTTCATTTCTGACACTTCAAACAAATATGCTACAAAAATGCCACCTTCTCCTAATTCAGCTCTGTCTAAGCAGCACTAACATCCTCATTAGAGCCTTAACTCTCCTGACCCACTGATATGGGAGATCGTGCTTTAAGCAAGTTTGCAAAGACTTGCCAGAGATTAAAAGCAATTTGAAGTGGAATAGGTGTAATGAGTATTGTCATCTACTGTGTACATACCTTGGTTTTGTCTGAGTGCAGTTTTTTTCTATTCCTAGCTCACATTCATCCCATTTACTTCAAAGTGCTAATTTGTCATCCTCTTCCATCTGGAGTAAACACACACATTGGACGTAGGCACACACCAGGCTCCTGAGTAACTGTGAATTAGAGCTCCAGTTTGCAGAAGAGTGCAGAGCAAGACTTCCAGGACACCATACCTGCCTTCACTCAGGAGGGGTTTCTTTGGGAAAGGTTCAATACACATTCCATCAGGTGAAACTCAGAACCTACCTTTCCATGAGGAAACAAAAGCAGTATCTCCAGCAGACAGTTTGAAAAGTCCTAATTGTGTATTTCAAGGTAAGATAGGAATTCCTGCTCCAAATGTCAGATTTTTGTTCTCCTGCATTTCCAGAAGGTCCATATTGAGCTGGTGGGAGACGGGGGCAAAAAAGATACATTGAGGTGGCACAGCTTTGGGTAGGGTAGGCCTTGCACATCCCACTAGTGCAGCTCCTGTAAGGGTGGACTGATCTGCCCCAGACACAGCCTGGCAGCCCATGCCGGTCCAGCTGCTGGTGGCAGCAAAGTGGCAGCGAGGTGGCATCAGCTGGACACAGGCAGGATGTAGCCTGGGAGGAGGGTGTCACTCCCAGGCAATGCAGCACCCAGTGCTTATAATTGTATGAACAACTACTCTGGCACTCTCATGGCAAACTTGAAAGGCATGGGAAGGCTGTGGCTGAAGAGAAGGAAAAATCCATGTGGTGTTTCTGGTAAGGACTGGGGCCCTGACTGTGCAGGACTTGCTTTGGACTCTCACCCACAGCCAGCAACTGAGATTTAGTAGAAGACCAGCCACGACTCTACAGGCCCCTCTCAAGTCAGCAGGCTGATTTCCGTGGCATTTCTGAATGGCTGAGTAGCTGCAGCAGCATATCCCAGATGTCCGCTTTGGTTTAGTATCAGCAAAGCCTCTTTTCACACCTGTCTCAGGACACACTATTCTCCCAGACAAATATGTCACTGTAAATGCACACTCTGTATCAAGGTGAATTTCATCAGCATCTGTTTCATAAAGGAAGGAGATGGTTCAGAGCCACTAGGAACTGCACTGCTGGCCACTTTCTTCTTATTTGTTGAAATATTTTCAAAACAGCTGTTACATATTCCTCTTACATTTCATCTTCTCATCTCAGGACATGCAATAGATACATTCCAGAGTTCCTGAGGGGACAAACATCCTTAGAAAGAGATTGTTAAAAAAAAATAAAAGTAGGAAAGAGAAAGAAAAACAGATGTTTTGCATGCTAGTGAGGCAAATTTGTAGGAAGAGATAACTTAATTAGCCTGACTTGAGCAAACTGGGAAAAAAAACAGAAAAGCTTTCAGATGTGAATAAATATAGGCATCAGTGTGTCAGTGACGCAGCTCACACACTGTAACCTTAGGCAGCTTTTTAACTGCAACTAAGCTCAAAAGGAAGAAGCAATCTTAACATACTATGAGTTAGGCCACAGGGACACCTTTTCCACACATCTTTCTCTTGGCTTGACAAATTCATTAAATATTTTCAGATACTTCTTCCATTCCTGATGGCCCCCTTTTCTCTTCCCCTCATCGTTTTGTTATTTTCTTAGAATGTATTTTTGGTTTACAAGATAAATTGTGCATGTTAACGTGTAAGTTGTGGAGTGTGTGGCTATCTGAGACCCAAGCAAGCTTTCCTACTCTTGCTTGGCAGTTCCCATGGCAGCATCTGTTAGCTCTCCCTTAGTCTAACATCTTTCTGATTTATCTCCACTTGCCTCTCTATTATCTCCTCTTGCCACCAATTTCCTATTTTCTAGCATCTGACAAGCTGACTAGCACCTTCACGTAGCAACTATCACAGCTCCCCCAGCATCTTTCAGCCCTTGCTGACAGCTGAATAATGCGGTATCTGTCCTGTTTCAGGACAGTCATTCCCACATAATAATTTTCAGAGAATAATTTCTCTGATGCCCTTTGTTTCTTTTTTCCTCTGTCTCACAGTTTTACCCAGTCAGTTTAGAGTTTCTCCCATATTTACTCCCCAGCAATTCATTCTGACTTTGGAAGTGGAAGCAAGAAGTTGAATCAGTTCCACCCGAATGTTGAGCCATGTATTTTGGTAGGTGGAGGTGTTTGAGTCTCACCACAGAAAATTATTATCTTGTCTGACTGACAGGTAATACTTAGGGGCCAATTTCTGCAGTGCAAACATTTGCATGCCCGGAAAGTAATTTGTATAAACATGTGACAACAATTGCTTGGAATTTACTATGACTGAAAACATTCATGATAACAAAACTAATTCAGTGAAATGCTTGCAAAAATCCCCACTGTTATTTCTGCAGAAAGAACAGAAGCTTCTTAATACTTTGTATTTAAGAATTAAATTATTTTAATAACTTAAAATACTCTGAGTTGAAAGGGACCCACAAGGATCATTGAGTCCAATTCTTAAGTGAAGACCTTGAAGTCTTACTTTCTGCAATAATCTCAGCTTTAGCTCAAGATAAAAGTCCAATTTTTAAAGATATATATATTACAAAAATTATTGAAAATGCGTTCTATACCCTAAAAAAACCCCCCAACAATAAAACCACCAAAAAATCACCAAAACACCACCATAAAAGTTATCAGAATACAGTAAAGAGTATATATATATTCAAATCTTGTAATTGTCTGAACAAAGTTTGTTTCAACTTTCTCCAGTAAACTAGAATACCGAAGAAAATTTTTTCAAACCAAAAGCATGTCTTTCAAGATTTTAATGGGCTATTTTTGTAATACTTGACACACCTGTTCCCTTTTTAAAAGTCAGATATAATGCCTCTTTCATTTGAAAATAGACATAAAGCACAGCATTTTTACATACTCAGTATGTATGTCCTCCTGATTCTTGCAGTTCTGGAAGAAGGGATTTCTCCTTTTCCTTTACTTGCTCTTTGCCTGCAGCTCCCACTGCCAGTGGGGGTCTTTGTGGAAGCTTCTTCTATCCCACTGGAAAGTTATTGCCTTGTATAAAACTGTGTGGAACTGAGTGTTTCCATGAGGAAACAAATCAGTAACCACCTCAGGAGATTAAAGCTGTGCCCAAACAACTCACTGCTTCTGTGTGCCAGTGCCAGTTCTCTGCCCATCCCTGTCACCCACATGCAGGACACCCAGGACACAGCAGGGGATGTTGTGTTATAGAAACACCATGCTGTGCTGCTCCTTAAGCAGAATTACAGACTGAGGAGGGCTGAGGAGGGACAGCACCTTCAGGGATCATCTGCTCTTCTCCCCTGCTCAGGCCAGGATCAGTGAGAGCAGGTGGCTCCTGGAGCGTCCAACAAGGGTGAGGACAGAAAAAGTAGCCAGAAGACAAATGTTAGGGAGGCAGGGTTCAGGCATTTCACAAAGCATGAGCTCCACTGAAACTGGAGAGTGGGGTCTTCTCATGAAAAGTTTTCATTTTAACAAATATGTGACTTTTATGATGACAAAATTAATGAGTAAAAATGCTGCATACAACCTTTCTTTCATTCCTCAGAATACCAGTACATTTTTCTTCTTGTTCTAACTTTCTTAAACAAAGCCAAGTAACATCCGTGATTCTGTAGAAAAATGGGCTTTTGATCCCATTCCCTTGCATACCATTTTTGTAAGGCTCAGCCATATGTCAACCTGCCACTGCATTTTTTATTTTGCAGTGGAGTGGTACAATGTGGAGTGCTCTGTGGATAGAAGTGTAACTGTGCAGACATAAATATCATACCCATAACTGTCCTAGGGATACTTACCTGTGTCTCTGTGTCCTTCAGAACAATAACTGTAGCAACTGAGGATGGGACAGGGGGAGCATAAAAGTGATGACTTATTTGCTCCCAGCAGATGTAACACACTTCTGGAAAACCATAGTGGTCATAACATAAGGGGCACTGTCATGTATTGGAGAAGCTTCAAAGCTGTTGAAATAAAATATGAAGCATTAAAGCTGTTCAGGTATTTTTTAGCTTCTTGTTTAAAGCACAGGTGCTGAAGATTGCAGTGGTGTTATTCTGTCTGATGTCTAGTAAAAGGCCATGCTTTCAGGCTGCCTCTTCTGCAGGAATAAGGAAAACCAACATAAGCTGAGAAAACATGTTTTTTTGTGATGCTGTGATTTATAACATTCATGCTTTGTAATTCAGTTAGGATATTAAACACCTTTTACTTGTAAAATAGTAACACAGTTTCCTTCTTGCAGCAAAAGGATTTTTGATGCAAAAAAAATAAACAGCTTAATGTGTGGGGTAGAGTTGAAGACAGGAGCCCAGAGGTGTTAGCTGAAGGAGGACCAGCCTGTGCCCAGTGCAGAAGAAAAGGGCCAGACCCAGAGAGGAGGTGATGCTGAGGCAGAGCAGATGGGGAAGGAGGAGTTGGCTGGACAGCCTGGCATGGGCACTGCAGCTGTTGCACAGAGATTGCAAAAAAAAGTGCTTTTCTTTTTTCTTTTTTTTTCCCAGCCAGTTGAGGAACTGCATGTGATTTTTACAAGTGAGCTGTAAAAATCCTGTACACAGGAGTTCTTTTCCCACATAACAATACGGTTTATAAATTAATTCAGAATCATAGATAAAAGGAATGCGAGGTGGAAGGTACACCATCCATAGTATGTTTCTGAAAGATAAGCAGTATAGCTCAAGACAAAGAATCAGATGGATGCCTGGTAAAGTGATTCATTCTTGCAAACTGTCTGGGGGAAAACAAGACTGTAAATCAGAGTCCTTTAGGAACGTGGTGAATATCTTTTCATGCGTATCTGCTGAGAAATGATGGCTTTTGCTTATGCAGCACTGCCCATGTTTATTGTGAAGAGGTTTTCAGAGGCTGCTGGACTCCTCTGGCGCATCACTCCTTCAAGTGTCTTACAGTCACGGTGGAAACTGTCACCCAGCATGGGGGGAAAAAAAAAAGCCCTGCATCAGGTATTATTCTTCCCTAGAAAACTATACTGTAGTTTAAATTACCTAGGTGTTTCCAACCCCTCATTTAGAACACGTTTGCACTGACATCCTGAGAAAGGAGTTTCGTTATTTAATTGCACTGTCAGTGCCAGTGCTTTCAGCTAAAACCATTTGGAGTTAGACCTTTTAATAGAAAGTGACAATTTAAATTGCTGCGGTAGCAGCATAAATGGTGCTTAAAGTCATTACTAACTTGATGCTGCAGTTGGCTCCAGACCAGTTTATTAAAGGAAAAGAAAGGTGGAGAGAGTAGGGGAAGAGGAAATTAAGTGATGAATCATTAATTCCTCGGATATTCACTGTAACAACAGTAGCTGCTATGAACAACTTTGCCTGTGTGATGGAGACAATGCATAATCCCGTCTTCGCTTTGCCTTAACTAACACTCCTCTCGAGGGAATCGGCGGCACGGGTTTGGACTTGCTTTCCCACGGCATGGTGTCCTTGTCGCCTCGTCCTCGGCCTTGGCCCACAGAGTGGGCACCTTTGTTTGGGGTCAGGTCCCACTCCCTTGGTTGCCAGGGCAAATCCTCCCGTTAAACCTCGTCCCGGGGCCAAGGCAGCTGATGCCTGGAGGGGCCGCTCCTCACTCTCCCTCTGCAGGGGGGGGGGGTCCCTCCCGCCCACCGAGATGCCCTCGGGTCTGGTACCCACGGGAAGCAGCTTTGCCGGCTCTGTGCCCCAAGATCCCGAGGGAAAGCGGGTTTAACAACGACCCTCGCGGCCCGACCCTCGCCCTCCGCGGGGCTCGGGGGGTCCCTGCCCGCGGGGCTCGGGGGACGACGGGCGGCCCCCGGGCCGATCCCGCACCGCCACCTGCCGACCGGGGCCCGGCCGGTGGCTTTTGCCATGGAGAAGCTCGGTGCTACCGCAGAGGGGCTGGGGACGGTGAGTCTGACACAGCTGCCGCAGGTGGGGCTGGCTTTGCGCGCAGAGGGCTTTTCGGAGCAATTCCCGCCTCTCGCCCCTTCTGCCTCTTGCTGGTCACGGCTCCAAAGAGAGGCTCCCGGCAGTGGCAGCCTGGCAGGTCAGGAGCGCCACAAGCTTTATGAGAACACGTCGGCTGGGAAAGCTGCACAGGCTCCTCTCGTTTGGAGATACCCCTCAGCACCTCTCCCCAAAGCTCTCGAAGCATCTCTCGGTGTTCAAACCCAGTCTTCACAGCCGGGAGCACCATGTGCTGAGGGAGCTTCTCTGTGGTGACAAAGGAGGAAAAGCTGTGCACTCCTGAACTAGCCTTCATTTGATCAGTCAGCAGGGCTTAACTAGATCTTGGCCAGGCCAACCAGAAAACCAAGGGAAACCCTGTGGTTTCTGTCCCTTGAATTGGTCAGCCCCTGGACACCTGCAGGTTCCTAATACCGGTTCCACTAACAGGATCACTGATTTAAGACTCACAAGCCTCTTAGTGCTAATGAGCTAAGCACTGGCACGTCTGATGAGGCTTTGGATGAAAGTATTGATTTACTCCCTCCTGTGATGGGGAACAAAACCCCAGCTGCAGGGAAGCAGATGCCTGGCCAGGGCATGCTGGCACAGGGCTCACCATGGGGCTCAGTGGTTGAGATGGTGTCCCCAGCACCGCTGGGGTGTTCTTGCACCTCAGGAAGGATTCTGGGCATCCCAATCATACAAAACCCCTCAGGATGACTGAAGGATGGACGTGGTGCCCTCAGCATTGATCCTCTTTCTCTACAGCAACCCAGCTTGCTGGTTAATGTAGGCAAAGCCTTTGGGACTAATTGCATGGTGCCTGCTGTTTGCATCACAGCTCATTGTATGCTCTTTCAAAAATTAAAAATAAATCAATAGAAAGGGAGAAAAATGTTACTTTTAGGCGCTTGGACCTCAACTCTTAGAGGCTCCTCTGTAAACTGGAATCACTGTCAAGTTTCAGAGCCAAGATCAAGTAGTTTGGTTTTCTTTTAAGTGAGAGCTGTAACATACTGAACAGACATCACTTGCCAAATGTTTCTGCCTTTCAAGCACTGATGTATTTCACAGACGGGTGTATGTTCTGGGGGACATCACTTCTCCCACTTGTAATTATTTGAACACAGATGGTAAATCAAGTCCTTCCTCTCCCTGAGAAGCCAGTCATGGTCCTGCAAGTGCAGGGTATTTCTCTTCGCTGGGAATGAGTCTTCTACATCAAGAAATGCAATGTAGCTAGTACTTCTTGACTGCTGGTGGCTCCTTCCCAGCCTCCTTGTCTCTCTGCAGCAGAAAGGAAATCTCTTTTTATCCAGTCCTTTCTGTAACTGACTCCCTGAAAATAGCCAAGCCTGCACTTGGGTTGCGCTTCATTGTCTGCAGCTCATTTAAAAGCTCCCAACTAAGAAAAGGAGTTGCTGCTCAGCCCCTCCTGCCAACCCAGCAGTCGTCCCTCCCTCCAGCCAGAGCCAGAGAAGCAGAGGGTGTTACTTGCATCCCTGTTCTCAGTTGTCAGGAGGCCCCGTGACCCAACACAAGATGGGACTCCAGGGAAGGCGCCCAAACCAGGATCCTGCCTGCCAGCCTTGCCAGAGCAGGTGCTTGACAGACATGTTTTAGGGAAGGTTTTGCTGTGCATTTGAAGGTAAGAGTTTCCTGCCCTCAGTGGAATGGTTCCATCGTCCCTCCTGCCGCAGGCAGGAGCCAATCCTGCCCTCCTTCTGTGGTTCTCTTTAGGCTTGCCTGGAAATCTTGGCACAGGGCACTTGCAGCGCAGGCTATTTGTCTTTCTGCAGCAGTCAGCTTCTTCTGAGGCTTCCAAGGCTCTGTGCCTGCACATGTGAAGCATCTGAATTTGTGGTGACAGCCTTGAGCCCTGGGACTGCTATGACAAGAGGAGGACAGGGCTCCCCTTGCTCCGCAGTGACCATGAGATGGCGTCACCACCCCGGCTCGCTGGGGTCTTTTCACAAGGTGTTTGTTGTATTGTGGGAAAGTCTGTTGCATGGCAATATAGGGCTTCTTTTCTGCATCCATGTTGGGCTTATTGTGATACTGGTCAACTGTCCAGTGGAGTGACAACTTTAGGTTACTGATGCAAAGGAGCTCAATGGGTCTGGGAAAGTGTTGGCAGTGCTCGTACTGCCCACAAAGAATTCACACTGCTCCTTCTCAGAGGCTTCCTAACAACACTACTGCATTAAAAGCTGAAGAAGTAAGGAAACTGAAGTACTCCCTTAGTAGAGCCATGATAGATCAGCAAAATGGTCTTAATGATACTATG
The DNA here is from genome assembly GCA_035584735.1 of Pseudotriccus pelzelni. NCBI lineage: Eukaryota > Metazoa > Chordata > Aves > Passeriformes > Tyrannidae > Pseudotriccus > Pseudotriccus pelzelni. The sequence goes on along the minus strand of JAWMRA010000001.1, from coordinate 102,421,204 downwards.
ATTACATTTTAAAGTAGAGTAAATACATAAAACATACATAATTTTCTCAGTTTCAAGAGCTTATTTATTCTTAGTACTCTCTGCTAAGGCTCTGCGTCTGCCAGTCATTTGACCAGCTATAACATCCCAGCTCCTGTACCTGTGAGTGCTTGTTAGTTATGATTCATCCTTTCAAGCGGATGTAATCCTGGCATTCCTTGTTTTCCTGGGCTATGTCAAACAAAGTATGTCCCAGTTCTCTTACAGCTAACTTCATAAAAATTTCTTCTCTGCCAGTGCAAGAGAAAATTCAAGTGTGTGTTACTCCCTTTTTCTGCATGTCACAGTGTGTCTTATCACCCATACTTGTTTCAAGGGACTCTGGGGACACCACCAGGTGCAGGTTCCCCCGCAGGGCCTGCGTAACACTGGGCAATCCCAAGACAATTACAGGTGGCTTTTGATGCCTGGATGTGAGCAGCTGACCTGAGACCAAGAAATCTAAATAGGGCGAGGCAGGAGTTTCGGACCCTGTCTGTACTTGTAGGTTGTTCTATGAGCTTCTAGCCAACCTGATAGACTTTGGTTTAAAAATCTCAAAATGAGCACTTTGTGCATTGCTTTCTGTTTCCTGAGGCAGGAACATCCCTGTTGGAAATGCTTTTGTCAGGGCTGGTGTTCTCTGGTGACCTGTTTTGGGCTTTGATTATGGGGTGTAAGTTTTTCAATCGAAAACCTGATTTCAAGCATTTGGCTCCTCAAAATAGACTCGCTCAGGCTCCTCAGCCCCAGGCCAGCATTGGCCTATCAGGACAGCGGGTGGGACAGACGTCCCTCAGCCGGGAGGCAAGGAGAGACACCACCACAATGGGAATCACTTGTCTGAAGCTGTTGATACCCCGCCCTCAGCTCCGTGGTGGGACTGGCTAAAGCGAACCTCAAGCAGTGATTAAACCACAGCAGGATATAAGGTGAGAGGCAGAGCAGGGGCGAGCGGAGCAGGCGTGGTGGTATGTGGGGCTCGGCTGCACGGGGGTTGTGCTATCACTCTGGTGATGGCTCAGCATGGACCTCTGCACTACCAAGGTGTTGTGTAGTCCTGTAAATATAACATAGGTTGTGTTTGTTGTGTTTAACTCTTTTCCTGTTCCCTTCAGGTTCTTTACTTGATCGTAATAGCAGCAATTCTTTATCCCGATTTTGCTCAGGCTTGTGCTGAGATGACCCTCGAAGTTTTGTCTTTAATAGAACGATAACAGTTCCTCCAGATTTGTGGAGTTTCCAGTAAATATTACAAAAGTCTGTTGCTGCATGCCCTCTGAACCACCCATACTTGCAGTTTTTAAAGTGCTCATTGCCTATAGAAATTAATAGCATTTCCACAGGTCTGGATAAAAACATTCCCAGCCTTCTTTGATACTTGTGCTACTTAAGAAAAAACAGTATCAGTGCTTGCCTTTTCTGCATCAGCATTTCAAGGAAACCAAATTAACCAATCCTCTCCTCAAACTTCTCAGAAAACAAATGAAAGGTTTTTGGTGTGTCTGCCTTTCGTGTGTATTGACAACTACTTCCTTGCTTCTGACTGCAGACTTTCTTCCTGGTTCCTGTCAGCCCCTCCTTGGTCAGTTTTCCACCTGTCATAAGTGTTAATGTATTAGCTGTATTTTATATTGATGATATATTATTTAATTACTACCTTTAAGAAGCCAGGGAACTGCAGTGACCTGTTAGCCAGCTGCTTCTTTTCCTAATTAATGACACAGCCTTTTGGCTTGCAAATAAGGCTGCCAACGAACATTCAGGTTGACATCCAGGCTTTTGGTGCCTTTGTTACTGTGTCCCAGTGAGGGGGAAGTCGCCCCACTGGGAAATCACCCGTGTGGGCTGCAGGTGCCTGGGCAAATGGAGGAACCTTCAGCAGAGCCTGGCAGCAAAGCAGTGAGGCTTCCACAGCTAAGGAAGCCCAGGAGGAAGAGTGGGATGTCCTAGGGGAGGGTGGGATTTGCTCATCTAAATGAGCTAGAGCTCCTGGTTCTTCCTCACAGCAGCTGGAGTTGGGTGTATTTATTCTCCGGTGCCCTGAATGTCTCTGGTACTCAATGTACAGTTTCATAATGACTGGTTGAGGAACATTAGGCAGATGGAGAAAATAAGGAAACCAATCCAATCACAAGCAGACTGCTGGCTACGCGAGCTTTTACTGCGAGGAGTTGCCCAACGCCAGTCCGGCTGCACGATGAACTAAGATGAGGAATGAGTCAGCTTTTCCTAAAGGCATCCAGTGAGAGTAAACTAATTGGACTAAATATCCTGAAGGTATCTGGGCCAGCACACACACCACTTCTCAGGCAGGTATAGACACAGGGCAGAGACACCCAACAGCACTTCTGCCATGAGGCCCGTGGGGGCAGGGGGTTGGTGCTGGGTCACACGCACCGTGAAGTGGCGTGGCCTGTGCCGGTGAACTGTTACCAAAGCAGGTCCCACGTCCCCAGTTTAATTTAACTGGCCTGAAGCATTCACAGAAGAGTGGGAGAAACAGCCATAAGCCCTCTCCATCCCTGCTGCCAGCCAGTGCCCGCCCTGCCAGGGAGCAGCACGTGGAGAAGCTGGGCAGGGCAGTGAGGATGGGGAGAGGCCCAGCCCAGGCATCCTCCCTGCTGGAGCTGCATCACACTCACACATCCCAGCAGGCAGGGAGGGGAGCAGGGCTCCCGCTGGGACTCACACACCAGAAGAGGCACCAGGAAACACATTCCATTTATTCAGTTCCAACAACAGCGGTGCCTCTCATTTGCCTCAAGGTCTGGTGGGGCGTTTTGGGACAGTGTAGTAACCACCTTGCTGAAAAACATGAAGGCATTATCAGACGTTTAACAAACATCAATGCTTTAATATAAAAATAGGCATTAAAATGGATTTCAAAGACCTGCCATCCCTTTCACTGTTGCAGATTGTAAGGTAAAGGTGCCTTTCAACCACAGGAGGGACCGAGCTGCCCACACCCCAGTACTACACAAAATGAGCTGGAGGCGAGGGAGCAGAAGAGAAAGTTAAAGTGCAGTGGAGCTGCAAATGACCCTGTCCCTCAGAACAAGGCTCCGCCTCAGAACTGGCATCAAATAGACTAAACGTTCGTTAAAAGGAAAATATTTTGAATTTTATTTTTTCACGTTATTATCAAGTACACAATTACAATAATGTCACACATCCCTATATGGTTCTATGTATTTTGTTTTTTTCTTTTGTCTTTTTTACAAAGTGTACAGAGGGAAGGACGTATACAATATTTAACAGGGTATTTTCTACAGAACAATAATTTATATTATGTCCTTGTAAAAATCTGTACCTTTTTTAAACATTAAACTGAAACATCCATTTTATAGCATTTGCTAAGCAAATTATTTAAGAATTAAAACTAGCCTGTAACTAATGTCAGTACATTAACAATAACTATAATTTCATTTTCTCTTTATACAGACAAATACATTTTACAAAATCCACGTGACCAAACCCTTAATTATTTTAAAAAAAAGTTTCAACATTGTGCTTTAAAAATAAAAAAAAAAAGTGTGTATGATTCCAGGCTACGTAAGAGAAAGAAAATGCGTAAAATTGTGTTCTTTGTCTTTCAGCTTATTTAAAAAAATAAAGTTAAAATGGCTAAAATCCTCAGCAATACTATGGGAATTTATGCAGATTTTGTACACTTTCCAGGTTTCCAGTTAGAAAATGCTTCAACATAAGAGGGGGAAAAAATAGTCACAGGCGGGTACTTTGCAAGAAGCGAACGGGAAATCTCTGCTGGGTTTTGCTGCATCTGATTTGGCATCAGTAGGCAACGGGCAACTACAGCCATGAAGGAAATCCACGGGCTTCAGCGGGGATTTCGAGGAAGGCACAGTGCAGCACGGCCAGGTATTACACGCTAAAGGGTCACGGCCCGCTAGCAGCGGTATTATACAAGAGCACACTGGGCAAGTCTGGGGACACTGTCAAGCAGGCATTGAAAGAAAAAACATCATACGACACAGACAGTGACATGGCATTCGACTGTCCTGAACTGCACGCTACAGACGAGTACTTCAGCTCACAGTGAGACAGGAGGGGCAGGGCTCAGTAACAAAACAAAACAAAAAATGCTTAGAGGACACACACCCGAAAGGAAACCTTTGTCCCTCTATCACCCCAAACTTGAGATCATAACTAAAATTCCTGTTTGATTTCAAGTGGAAGTTCACCTGCCTAGAAACAAGAATTAACACTGGGCCAGGCTCTGAACCCTTTCCATTAGAGAATTGCTGGTTACAAATCTATCCTAATCTGGCAGGCAGCCGGGACCAAATTCTGCAATTTATCGTCAAACAGTGGCTGGGGTGGGAATCTGAGCATGGGGAGCAGGGCCAGGTCCTAAAATCTGGCATGTAATTAAATAGTTTGGGGTTTTTTCTCCACAGTTGTTGTTAAGGTACATGACTTCGTGCTTGGTACATTTATGCAGCAATTACCAAATGACATGGCGCTACTTTATAATAGTCTTCAGGTGGCAAAATTGCATATAATAATTGTAATATTCTCCCAGCTGTTTATAAACAGATTAAAAGAACTGGGTTAATTCTGGATACTGTACTAATTAATGAACAGCAGCTGAACACAGCTACTGACGGCTCAGGAAAAACGTTCAGTTTAGTAACAAAACTGCTCCTATCAAAAGTTATAATTTCTTATTAAGGATATCTACCTTATACCTCTACTCCTTACGAACATGTCTGCTCTGCTCCATTCCCCTCTTAAGCTCTCACTGTAAATGTCTGCTTTCCAAAGTCGAGGCACCTCTTGGTCTTAAATTTTATTCTAAAACAACTCACAATAAAAGTGTGACTTGAACCACAAACTGTTTTTTAAAGGAATACCAACACACATAAAAGCATAAAGTTTGAGGTACATTTACCGGCACATACAGACAGTAGTGATCTAGTATTAACTCCGCAAATGGAACACCAGCATTTTACGTTTCCAACATTAAGACAGAAGTAAAGCAAAAAGAAAACCCAACTCATTTGTAACACACAAAACCTTTCAAAGACAAAGAAGCACAGAACAATAAATGTACTATTTGAGCATACTTTTAAATTCGCCCAAGAAAGATAAAAACCTCCCCAAAACACTTTTTAAATATTTTTCTCTCTGAAACCAGAATTAAAACAGAAATATTTTTCTGCGACAAAGTGAGATTTGTAACTCCTCAAATAGAAAATACTTAACCTGCCACAAAGTCTGTATAGTTAAAACAAGACAATCAGGTGGGCCCTAGTGCCTTTACCGTCAACACGACAATTCCCCTTTTTTTTTTTTTACACACCTCTGACAATTTCATCGAAATGTCATATTTTTAAAATTCATGACAAAACTGCATTAACATGGACACTGTGAGTATCAACGAGGTCAGTAAGATAAATATATCTAAATAAACTATTATGGTTGAAAAATTCAGTAAGAGACAGGGTTTACTTTATTAAATGCAACTTTATTGTTGCCATCTTTTCTTCATTTATTAAACAAACTGAATAGAATTCAGAACACGCTATTGAACAAAAGGTATAAAAGTCAACTAGAAGCAATAATCCTATTTTTATACAGCAACAAATCAAATGCACAGTATTTTTTTTGTTGGTTTTTTTTGTTGGTTTTTTTTGGGTGTGATCGCAGGTGATTGGCTTTAAAATAAGCTAACTGCCTGAAGGGCAAATTTCCTTTATAATTCCAGCCATAAGTCTGTGAAAGGGACTTTAAGGCAGCCCAACATCTTTATGATGTCGCATAATGTGCTGGTTCTTCTCTGAAGGCCTTCGGAAACCTTTCTTGCAATACTCACACCGGTGAGGGTAGTCTTTTGTGTGAATGGAAATAACATGCCGTTTGAAGCCTGAGGCGTCTGTAGTGCTATACTCACAGTACTCACACTGATAAACTTTCCTGCCACTGTGTGTTTTCATGTGTTTTTTCAGCTCGTTTTGCTGCCTAAAGCCCTTTCTGCATCTCTTGCACCTGAAAGGAAGATCCTTTGTGTGAACTGAGAGTATGTGGCGACTCAGAATGAACGGATCTGCGATCTTAAAGTCACAATGTCTGCATTGGTGCAATTTTTTACCCTTGTGAGCCGCCACGTGTTTTTTCAGTTCCGAGGGCCTGTGAAAGCCTTTATCACACATATCACACTTATGAGGATAGTCTTTTGTGTGGACTGAAATTATGTGTCGTTTCAGATCACTCGAGTTTGAGCTCTTATGGTCACAATGCAAACACTGATGTGTTTTACTTTCTGGATGCATAAGCGTATGCTGCTGTAGCTCTTTGGTATCTGAAAAAGTCTGGAAACAAATATCGCACTTGAGAGGCGTTTCCTTACTGTGTTTAGTCTTTACGTGGGTTTTCAAGTTGGAGGAGTCGGCAGATCGGTACTCGCAGTATTGGCACTGGTAGGGCTTCTCACCAGTGTGGATCCGCATGTGCTTCTTGAGCTCCGACGGATGGCGAAACCCTTTGCCACACTCCACGCAAATGTGAGGAAAGTTCTTGCTGTGGACAGCTAAAAGGTGGTGACTCAGTAACCCTTGCTCCGCTGTCTCATAGTCGCAGAATTTGCACTTGTGCATTTTATTAACTCCTTTGTCCCTGTGCACCATCTTGTGAGCGAATAAAGTTCCTGCATGAGAGAAGGTTTTCCCACACTCATCGTATTCAATAAGCTTTTCTGTTTTGTTGGTCAGCTTATGACTCTCCAAGTGGTTATGTAAACTTATTTTTTTATTCGTAGTGTAATCACAGTCTGTGCATCTGTATTTCTTCTTAGTAAGAAGGTGCTCCGGGTGGTTTTTCATGTGCCTTTTCAAGAAACCTCTAGATTTAAATTTCTTTCCACAAATCATGCAGGGGTAGACTGTCAACGGATGACCATCAGGCCCAATGATTATTGCTGAAAAACAACAAAAAAACCCTTCATCAGTATTATACAACACCGTTACACTTCAGTAAGTGTCAGACTGCAACGTTAACAATACAATGGATTGTTGAATGAGATTGGACACAAACACTTTACAATAAACAAGCTTGTTACTGGGTTAGGTAGAAGAAACTGAAGGAACTACTACTTTCATTCATTTTTATTACTAAGAGAAAGGAAATACTGTTTTCGGTGGAGATAACCAACACATCACCCATCTGTTGTTCAACTCGATAATTCTATTTTCAAGAATTCTGAGTTTACACACTAAAGATATGCAGAAACCAACATTGGTGCAAAGAACAGAGGCCAACTTGTTAAACTGAGTATTACCTAGTAAGCAAAACACATGATCTTCTTTGACTCCCCACAAATCTGTAGATAAAAGTTTAATCTGGCAGTTTAATCACCTACCGCTGACTACAATTCACATGTCCCCAGACTAACACCTCCTTCTTGTGCCATCTGTCACAGTTACAAACTGAAGAGGTATCAAGCAGGACTCAATGAGAACACGTTTTACATAAAGATACCTCAGAGCTTTGGAACTTACTTGCACTCATCCATCAGCCTGATTTGTTTACCCTGAATTTGTCTAGGCATGTCAAAAAAGCTCTCTTCTCCAAAAATGTTTTATAAGTAGAGCTGACTAACTAGTTGGAAATAGAAAAAGCCAACTTTAATTTGCCCAGTTTACTGACTCAGTGCTAAACAAAACAGAACTCCTACAGTTACAATTTAAGTCACAATTTGGAAAGAAACTTACAGTATTATTTAAGTCACGGCTGCTAAAGAGAACAGTTGTGTGCTTTTTTCAACTTCATCAAACCTAATAAATAACTCCAACCATAACACAGTACCAGCAGAAACCAAATAATGCCAAAGAGCACATCTGTTCTCACAGATGCAAGGAAAAATATAGGCACGGACATCAAGGCAATTTACTTCATAATTAAAACAGAAAAGGGTGTAGAAGCTATACTACCAAACATTAATATACAATGTTCAGACTTTCCAGCTACCTACTGAGCTGACAAAATGAAATGCCCCATTCTATGTATTTTCAGTAAAGACAAAAGGGTTTTAAAAAGCACTAAATTTCTCTAACATCGCCCTTTAAAAAGTTACATTAAACATTAAAATTGGTGTGGCAAGTTAAGTGTATAGGTTTTTAATCTTTTCACACGATACTGATTTTTTCCCATATCAGAGATGGCTTCCCTTAAAACGCCCAGCATAATCCAAACCCTGTAATTAAATTTTTTTAAAAATAAAATATACACTCATTTATAATGTAGAAGTGTTGTCAGCAAAGTAATCACCCAAATCACTGTTTTTACATGACATTGCACATGCTATCAGTAAAGTGCATCTGTTTACGGGCACGTGCCAAGAGTACAGCCAGCCACCAGGTACTCACCTGTCTGATACTGCCTGGACTCAGGTCTCCTCTTTTTCTTTGGTTTTTGCTTGGCCAGCCTCCCAAGTCCAGATGACTCATCTATGTGCAAAAGAGCACTTGCAGTGCCATTCCGACTCTCGATGCCATCGTTATTATTACCTACCAAGGTAAGTTAAAAAGTTACCTACCATCTCTACAGATAATTCCAGCACAAACTCTTCAATGGCAACAACAGAAATGATAAACTATTATCTGGACGTTTAATCAAACCGTAATATTGCACAGCATGAGCTGCAAAGTGTCTCAGTACGGAACTGAAGAATTATGTTTGCGATTATGCTGGAAATAGTGGCTTTGGTAACCTACTTTTACAGGAGTACTCAATATACAGGAGTTAACAGTTTTCCATTACAAAGAGAATTCTCCTCTAAATGCAACATTTTTTGCATGTCTTTGGTCGCTAATTATACCCAAAAAGTTTAACATTGGTAAATAATATCCTGTCACAGTATTTACTGTGCCTGATTTTCTCGTCAGTCCTGAAATACATTTGTGTGTGAGCTCCCATTCACTTCGGGACATCTGAATTCACCTGACTGAAGTTTGTCACACGCCAAGTTTCTGAACTGGAACTGCACTCAAAGAATCCTTCTGAACAGCCCATAAAGTGGCACACAAAGTACACTACTTACTATTTGTACACCTGATGCTTTAGCACTTACAAATTCTTTCTAGTGGGAACAAAGACCATGCTCAGTGCTGTGTAACAGAAAGAAGGAAACAATCTTTGCCTCACAGAGCTTTGTGTTTAATACACAAATGGTACCACTGTATGTAAAACAAACATGAAAATTACAAGCAAATATATCTATATATTTGAGAAGGTATTTATTGGACATCAGTTTAACACTGGTGATTTAAGGACGTAAGTAAATTCTAATAATAAATGTTGTGGTTAAGTATTTACTTGAATCAATAAAAGGCAACAATTCCTCGTGAAAGCAAAGCACATAAATAAGACAGGAAGACTGAAACAGAAGAAAGGTGCAAGATGCTCAATGGCTATTCCTTTTGCAGAGTGCAGAGAATTAATATTCATGATTAATGTAAGGAGACTGAGCCAGGCACAGGCATGTGCAGAGCCTGAAGGTTCTCATCTATATGTCAGCTCAAGTGTTGAGTAGTAAATGTGGCACCTTAAGAATAGTACACTCTGCTCAATTTTCTCCTCCTCCTCCAAAATAACTGAATGTTCAGACTACAGATGTTGCCTCAAGTTCACTTCTTTTCCTTTTTAATTCCCAGTCAACCTGCCATCTGACATTTCCTCTCCACTGAAACCGTGCTCACCTATGGCCTAGGGTAAAGCTTTGGATGCACTACCATCCATCTCCCAAACAACTTTTAGCACAGGTTTCTCCATGAAATCTTGCCTTTCCTGACATATGTCCAAGATTCCAGCCTCCACTGCATTCTCAGCACTTCCCTGCCACTTAAATGTCTGCTGGCACCATCACCCCAATCCACATCATGCAGACATGTAAGTTTTGTCATTTATTTCACTATTTCTTTTGCTTTGTTTAGAAGGAGAAAGGGGTAATAAAGAAACATTTCTAAGACTAAATTTTGGTCTTAAGCTTACAGAAGTTTTGAAAATCAGTTTATGCACTAGTTGGTGCTCAAATACCAACAATCAAGGAAAATGGTTCTGAATGCTGGAAATACTCTCAAGATTGTGCTATAATTTTAAGATGTCTCCCTCCAAGTTCTTTTTGTTAATCAATTAATTATTTCCATTAGTGCAATCGCATATTTATCTGATCCTTCTAGAAAGCACTTAAATCAAGCTTAGAGGTCAATGCTGCTTTTCACTGTTACACTGAATCTTATATATTTCCATTTGCCTTTTTTTCCCCCCACCAAATAAAAATATTCATTTGTATTGTCAAGTCAGCTCTTGCTATGTCCTAAAACCGTGAGGGACAGATGTACTTGAGATGCATTTTTTCAGCTGGAAGCTCATGTACTTCCCCTTTTACATGATGAAAATGTGAAGGAAAATGCCTGTTAAAATAGGAGCAAGAAGAATCCTGCCTTACAGCCTCTCTCTCTCTTTTAAACGGTTATTATGCCAAGAAACCATTCTTAAACTAAAACTTCAAAAACGAACACAAAAGCACAAATACTCTACACTGCCCTCCAACAAACCAATCCCTGACACTTTGCTGGTGTCATCAGGAAGAACTCCTTCAGTATTACCTACCATAAGCTGCTGCCCAAGCTATGGGCATGAAAGTTTTAATTTCGGTGTCATCGATTTGCTGTTCGTGGGCTGTGGCGGCATCTTCCTCTCCTACAATGACTTCCATATAAACCTCATCAGCTATTTCTGCAACATCTAAGAGGAAAAAAAAGTCAAGAAAAAATTAAGAGGAACACTGCACTGCTGAAAATGAAAATCCCTGCTCCCAAAGGAAAGCCACCTACTTACTTAAGTCTTCGTCTTCGTGCTGAGAATCATTTACAGTCATGTAAACCATTTTCTCCCTTGGAATACGAATACTGCTGTTTTGATCGAGTAATCCAACTGCATGGTCATTCTCTGGCTCACTCTCCACAATGTCTACTGTGCCCCCTAAGTAGGAAGACCAGAGCAAAATATTTTAATTACAGTTTGTTCAAAACCTATGCTAAACCACAAAATACCAAAAGTTTGTCACTCTTTAATATCAGACCTACAGGTCTTTACAGATGACTTGAGAGAAACCACAGTCTCATCATGCAAAATTTCAAATGTCAGGTTGGAGTATTCTAAAACAAGTGTATTTTACCTAAATCGTCTTCTCCAGGATCTGCTTTGAATATATAGACCTTGATGACTTCTGGACAAATGCCATCCACTTTACAAGAGCCACTTTCTGACTCTGCTTCCATGGTAATTTCAGCAGAACCTTCATGTTCTATCTTACCAGCATCATCCACTACAAAAACAAGTTATTACAATTACCCAGTCATATGAAGACATATACGAAAGACTTTATTAATTCATTACTCAAATCTGGAAGCAGTTTAAAAAGTTGTGATAAAGAACCTACCCATAAACAGTTTTTTCATATCCTTGAAAACAATGCCAGTAAACACAAAAATAAATTCAAGCTGCTCTCTTTCAGTTAAAGGGAAGTGCAAGAATGCTGCAGTGCTGTGACTAGAAGCACGAGCGACACACCAGGCAATGCCAATAAGGAACTGTCATCTTCAGCAAGATAATGGTAGGAAGAAAGTGCGCATCAGTACTTACTCTGTGAAATAATTTCACTTATTCTCAGTTTTAATTGCTTTCTTCTTCACAACTGATATGCTATTAATTTTTCTTTTGAAAAGCATTACCTGTTGCTAAACCCTGTCTCTAATGCAAGTGGTGCTACTGCTGCCTGTCAGACCTGGTTCCCAGCAAAGCCATGTGACTAAGGCTTCTTCAGTTGCCTGGAGAAGAAACACGAGTGGAAACTACAGGAAGAAAACCCTCATGAGAAAACTTCTCATGCACTCAACAGCTGAGGGATGGAGCTGGTGCTGCAGTGCTGGTGAAGCTGTTCATGGTGCACATGCTGACAGGGACTTGAACTTTCTGCTGCAGCCCCAGTAACTCCCAAATTTTGTTCTCCTGCTTTCAGGAGGGCACCGACACCACGCTCCAGCCTGAACTGCTGTAACTTGCCTGGGCCTCCCACACAAACATGGCTGAAGGCAGCTTAACGAGGAACATGGCTTTGATTTGAGACATACTGTACACAGGCACGAGTGTGCACACACACCGCCCATCTGAAAAAAATACTAAATATCCCGTCACAAAAACCAACTCCAGCATCTCAAGACCTTTAGAGAACCTCCCAATTTTCAGAAGCCCTAGACGTTTTTTGAGTGTTATGATTATTAAAGTACTTTTAATGTGATTGCATACTTTCTTAATTTGTAACTTTATTGTTCATAAAGTCACTCCTGACAGTCACGTATAACTTTAGTTCATGACAATAAGACGTGAAATTTATACTAAAGGAAGTCTAAGAATTGTCCTATAAATGCTGTAGAATTCTTAACTACCATTCCTAGCACATATCAATTATTTAATAAAGTATGCTTATTTTACTAGTACTCATTAAACTACCCTCATAAATAAATCATGCTTTTACTACTCAACAACTGCAAACCCTTACATTTACTTTAATACATACTTTGAAAAAAAAGCTCAAAATGTTATTACTACTACTTTCCTGCCATGAAATTAATAAATTAGCTTTTAAATTAGATAAACTATTATGTGCTCTGTCTCATGTATCAAACACAACTGTATTTAAGTACAATTTCTCAATCACCATCATTGCTCACAAAAAAAAAAAGAATAACAATAAATTATAAAGCACTACCATAAATTAGTCTTTTTCTCTCCTTTCCAAAACAGCTGCAGAAGAAAACATTAAATACTCTAATGTCCAGTTCACGATCAATGGACATTTTACAGAATGCTTCAAGCAGTAAGAGTGTTTAAAAAATGACTTTGTGTCATGGGACAACATATCTCGTAGCTGAAAGCCCGAAGTATTTAAAAAGTAAGAACCTTAAGATGTTCTTTTGAATCACATTAACAATGTAGCTTCACAGTACACATACTGAATTGTTAACAGACTTTCATGACTTGTTCATCATACCCAAGAAACACCAAATGTCTCTGGAACTCTGACAAAAAGAGAACTTTTGCTTTTGTTCCTACACTACATTCATGTAGTTGTTCTCCTTTAACTTGGCCGTTTCCAGTGTCAGGCACGTGTATTTGGAAGGCTTTCAAATCAGAGTAGACTCACTTTACACTGCTGAAGCCAAAAGGGAAGTCTGGCACCAAGATGAACTGACGCTGGAACATATTCACAAGGAAGGAAAATTATGGCTGAAGCAAACAGAGAAAACAAACCTCTGTGCACCATGTGAAACAGGCTGGTTCCTTTTGACCAAACCAGAGTTTTTAACTTCCGTATATACATATATGCAAGTATCCACCGATAAAACTTTCACACAGCAGAAGAATTCTAAATCTGAAAAATACGCTCCTTTTATGCTTTGAAATAAGTTCTCCAAGATTCAAACTAATCTTTTAAAGAACGTGATAAAAAAAATTGTTACAAAATTTAGAGTTTGTTTATCCCTGAATTCCCTCTATGTTCAACAGTGTTTTAAAAATGTAACAACTAGTTTAAATATTTTTAACAGAGGCATTAAACTGTAAAGAAATTGATGTGTAGGAGGTATGAGGCCAACTTCTCTCATACAAGTGGAAAAAAAATTATCACTCTTGACAAGTGGTAATGCTTACAAAATTAAAGTCCCTGAAGTAATATTTGCAGTATAGTGGCAAACAGGTAATAGGAAGAAAAATAGGGTGGAAAGAAAAAGGTAGGAAAAGAGATAAAAATCCAAGGAAGAGACAAACAAGGTGCAAGAGAACGGGTACCTATTACAGAAGGTATAATTTCCAAAGTATATTGTCCTATGGCTACATAAGCATTTAGCTACACTGATCCACTGATGTTCTCGCAGCCTTTATGAAATTTGATTTCTATTTAACACTTTCCCCATGTTTCTGCATTCTGCACATATCTCAGTCTCACAATCAGAGAAAATGATATTCATAAATACAGGACTGATCAGTGTTTGAAGCTGGAATTCTGATGATGTTTGAATTTTTCTTTCAAATTCAGAGCCCATCAAGGGATCCCACAAATACTATGCATGGCAGACACTCTCTCACATTGCTCCTCTTTGATAATATCTCCCATCACCACCCTCCCCCAAAAAAAGCCAAAACTACTTAAAAGTACTAGTTAAGCTTCTAAGAGATGACTTCCTTTCAAGTGGAGCCATTGGGCAAACTAATCACAAGTCACATGCTAGAAAAAAGTTCAGGCCAGCATTACTGCAATGCTGTCATACCTTGTGCCCCCACTTTAATTGATGTTATCTGAACACTAAACACTTTAAAGGTCTGATTTTTACCCCTCTAGTAGCTGGTAGCTTTACTTCAGCAAACAAGTAGATTCAGACTAATTTTCAGAGTAAAAAAAAACAGAAAAATTACTAGACACAACATTATTTCATGTGAACTGCAAGAATGCAGTCTATGGTTAGTTTGCCAACATTCTTCACAGACTTCACTGATTAGAGCAGCCTGCTCTTTGCATACTAGGAGCTGCAAGATACAAATAAATAAATATGTGCTTCTCCAATGTTGCAATAATTGCTTCCATATAAAGATAATGCTAGAATTGTTATTAAAAGCACAAAGAGATGAGAAGGGTGTCCCACAACATGAAAGATGTGGTGTATTCAAAGCATGTCTAGTCAGCATTTACACTACAGGGAAATCAACAAAAAGAGACCAACAGATAGAAGAAGGAATAAAGGAAAGAAATAAAGATACAGCCAACATTAACAACAGATTCCTTGTTTAGCATGTGTTCTACCATGATGATAGCATTTATCTTCTAGAAAATATAACATTTAATTAAAAAATCATACAATAAACTAAAACATCCAAGGAAAAATTATCTCCTATATCTTTACTCTTCTACTAAAATACGTCCAATGGTATTTTTGGGACAGGAACAAGCTCCTATGCATTGATAATAAAAATCATATTTAAAACCCCATTGAAGCCAGTTTTCCTACACAGAAGCACAAATGCCAGGCCAAGATACCACATTTGCTCAAATGGTACATCTTTCTTTTAACCATGACACGTACGCTTTCCCAAGAAATTGGTTTTAGTTTTTTTTATATCGAATATTTGATGGATCAGCAGATACAGGCTTTGTACCCTTGCAGTGTTTTACTCCTAACAAAAAAATGCAAATACAACTGCCTTTATTTTTAATGGATTCTGTAATAGTTTACATTTATTCTTTCCTACCATTCTCCTTTACATGGGATTAATGAAGACAATAAAAGGATTGTAAAAGATAAAATTCACTTTACTACAAAGAAACCTTCCACCTTTTTCAAGTACACACTGCAAATTGCTGAAAACCACACTGAAACAAGTCTTAACCATCAATCTAACCAGTTTAAGAGATCTTAAAAATGTATCAGTGGAGCAATTAGACAAGAAATCATCTATTTTGTAAGCATGTATGTTCCCAAATGGATCTCCTGGCTGCTAAAAAAATGTGTATCATGTGATACTTGCTGGCTTACAAAATAAACAACCCTATTTAAGCATTCTTAATGAAAAAGGCCATTACTAACTATTCTTTTCTAAAATAGATTAAAAGCACTGTATTCCCCTGTATTTCTTCAGTTATCTGTGATAGAAACATTTTACTTCTGCTTCACTTGACAGCAGACAATTCCTAGTCCACTGAAGAAGTTATTTTTACTGTCCAATTACTTCTTGAACAGCAAAGCTGGTTTCCTAATCTGTAACGAAACAAGAATCTGCTCTATTTTGATTTTAATCCACTGCCATTACACATGAGCAGCTGTATATTCTGTGTGTCTGTCCCCCCAAGGTAGTAATCTAGCAGAGGAGTAACTCCTGGCTCCAAACTGGGATCTAACACTTGTTCTTGTCCTGCTCTCCCCAGCACACAAATCAGACTGAGCTCTGAGACATCACTCGGCCCAAGGCAATTCTTACTTCCATCACCTCTCATGGTGACCTCCTGAGCAGCCTGGCCTGCAACAACTGTTGGTGCCATTTCAGTGGTCAGACAGAAGCATGGAAGCAAGTTCTACCTCAGGGAGAGAAAAATGGAATTTCATCTTTAAGAACCTCCAGGGAAAACGAGGGAGGTACTAATTTATGCTAAAAAACAAATAAAAAGCATTTTGTTGTCTTGACTAGAAGTCAACTGGATGGCCCTAATGAAAGCGTGAACTTCATGGCTTCGTCCATCAGAGGCACTGCTTTCATCTAAAACATCCAACTAGGGCAAAAAAAAGATAGATTACACCCAGACCTATGAAAAGATGCAATTATTCTCTCTTAGTGAGTTACCCTGAGTTCTGACTCCTGTAATGAAAAGTGTTAATTCAGATACAACAAACAACACGTCTAACTCAAGAGAATAGTAAGGATATAAATGGATGGACCTAACATAGCTCCTGCATTTGCAAGTATTTAACTTCTTAAAACTGCAGCTTAAACTTCATGAGACTGCCCTACTCTCTCCAGAGTCCCCTTGTCAGACCTTTGTGCCTCACTAATTATATTGCAATATGAGTGTATCAGGGTAAAACTTTTTGTCTGATGGAATAAGTTAATGCCAGAGGATGTGTGTCTTTGCCAATCTGAATCAAATCAGACAAAGAAAAATCTGTTTCCATCTTCTGGCAAGGTGTACTTTCCCTGGTTAGTAAATACAGGATGTTTGTTTTGTTTTGTCAAACACTAGTTATCTCAGTTACTGTTTCACTTACAGAGAAACAATTTTCCAAGCTACCAAATAATTAGTACTGATGTGAGTCACAGCACAATTTATACTTTCCTGACCTAAGTCATGAACTGGCTTGTTATGGAACATGTAAAAGAAAAGAGAAAAAAAAAAGAGATTTATCAAACCTCCTTGAATCTTTTTCAAGCTACTAACCAGTAGCAGTTTGCATTCTTTGTTAAATGAGTATCTGATTCTGCTCTGCTCTAAGTGCCCCAAATCGACCACGGAACAAAAATTAATCTTGAGGGCAAAACCCAAAGTATTCAAGAAAAAAAAGTACATCAAAAGGTAACTGATGACATAAAGCTGTGCCAAGAAACATTATCTTGGAAATTAAAAAAAGCGAAGGCGCATCAATGCCAAAGCTAAATTAAATCTAAATGGGAAAAGAAATATTAAAATTGTGAGCTTATTGAGGCAAAGTCACAGAATGAAAACCCACAGGGACTGTAATCTTTGAAAAGACAAACCAGTCTGAAACCAAGACAGAAGGCAGAAACACAACATTAAAAAAAATGCACAGTCGTTTCAAAGCAGGTATTTTCAGGATAAAGCTAAGCAAATTATCTTAAGAAAATCTATGTAGACTCAGTTCATTAGGAACAAAAATGGACATGCTGAAAGAGAGTCGTAAGATAGGAAAAAGACAGCAAAAAGATTTTGCCAACAGCTTCCACTACAGAATAAAGACTGAGAAACTTACAACAGAAAGAACACAGAGTGTCATCCCCTGCTTTCCCAGTGCCCATCTAAAAGAAGACAGGCAAAGGCATTCCGACAAACACAGTCTAGCTCCCAGATCTGTGCAGCAGCAACATTTGGCCACTGTAATGGCAGACAAGACTACATTCCAACATCTGCCCCTGCACTTCAGGGAGCCTTGCCAGGATCAAACACAAATTTACAGGTTAGGATGAAAAAATCCAAAACCAGGCTGAGACGTTACTACCTTTTAAAAACCACTTGCTACTAAGTTCAGCTGAAGAACTGAGGCAGGGAACAGATCAACGATCACATCCACTGCCGATGCAAAACAAAAAATTCAAATAATGTTTCCGATACAACAAAGAGACTGCTTGGCAAGACAGCCTTTACTTGATGGAAAAGAACTAGACTCTGCCTTCACAACCAGAAGAACTTGTTATGCAGGCTTTAAACACAGTAGGTGGTAGCAGGGAACTTCCCTTTAAAATGAATTGTTAGAACATACTTTAGATTTTAAACACAAATAGAAAGGATGCGTGCTTTGTAGCATAATGACTGTTTTAAATGCTGGCTTATTCAAGGTTCTGAATCTAAACAAAGAACATTGCAAGACTATCAAGAGACATTTAATAATAAATAAAACAGGAAACTGCAGAAATACATGACTGAAAACTGAGAGTACCCCAGCACAACTGAACAATGACATTCCTGTGTTTCTTGCCAGTCACCACCTGTTGCTGACTGGCAAATCTAAGACTTCCCAGCTAGGCTGGGATCACCCAATGCAGCCTCTACCACGACACGCTGTCCTCCTTCAGCCACTGCCAGTGATGAACAGGACACACATCCACCCACCCCTCTCACTTCCATTTACACAGACACGGTTTTCCAAGTGCTCCCGTGAGGCCTCGCTCTGCAGGAGGAACCTGCACAGAAAAGGAGAGCAGAGACAGGAGCAACAGCACCTTAAAGGGCTACAGTCAGGGATAAGGAACGGGTCAGAATCACCACCGGAGTCAGGCCCCAATTATCCATGGGTGGATTATCCAGTTTGTAGTCTAACCATGCTGCAGGTACAGAACCATTTGAGCTGATCTAACTTGGGTCCATCCAGCACCAGAAAGTTGTATCTGTAGCACACTGTGCATTTATCAGTAGGGATCAGTCCCATTTCAGAGAGCAGCACCACTGACCTATTTCGCCTCAGTACAATCCTGCAGCTTAATTTTACAAGATTTTATGTTATCCATATTTTGCACTATCCCATTTAATTGTTTTCCCAGATAATAGAGAATTAACTGTACCTCATATAAACTCAAAACATGGCTGCACAAGGTTACTCAAGGAACTCAAGGGATGATAAATTAAGAAATGCAGTGATCCTAGGTAAGGAGAAGCAACATTAAAATCCGTAAGTAGAGAATATTAAATTAAAACAAGTTATTATACATTTCAAAAATGTCCAAAAGTAAAGAAGGGAAAAAAGGGGAAAAAAAGCAAAAAAAAAAGAAAAAAAAAAAGAAAAAAGGTAACTGAAGCAGAGCACGAAGTACACCTCATCAATGGAGTCATTTAATGCCAGACAAAATTGAAGTGCCTGAAATGGCAATTAAACAAACCAGCCCAACAAGGCTCTTCTATTCCTACAATAAGTAAATGTTCAGCAGTGACACCCTGATGTTCCTAGGTACTGCACTGAGTAATCACTGTAATAAGTAACAGAGTAAGCTCTAGTTCACACAGATGGATATCCTCAGTAGAAAAAGGATTGATGATATGCCCTGTTTTTCTCCACCCTCTATTTAAGTCTTTTGAAATACGATTCAAATGGATTGTGCCACTGTTCCTAAGGGAGATTAAGATATTCATAGTTGCTTTTGAGCTATGAGCAGCAGTAGCTACTCTCTTTGTTAGCTGCATACCTCTGCCCTTTGCTTGATCAAGAAAACACATCCTAACAGCAAAGAAAACCATATTGCTGTCCTGTATTTAACAAAAATGGGGTGTGAGGAGTGGGGACTTAGCAAAAAAAAACAAGAAAAGGATAACAAATTGTCATTTGGACTTCCAAAAATGAGGGTTTTAGTCTTTCTTTTCCATGAAATATTTTGTTTACTTAATGTCTTGGCAATCATCTTAGCAACCTGCACGTACATGCACTTTCAAATACTGTCACTTGAATTTTCTTCCAGTTCTTACTAAGTATATGGCATTTATTTTACTGGAATTTTTACTCTTGTTCACATGCTACAAATTGCTAGAGAGATAATTTATAATCAGACATGTATTTGCCAGTGTTTCTCTCCATTAGCTTCACCAGAACTTTTAGGTGGTACATGTTCCTAAACCCCCTCCCCATCTGAGTACATTTGTGAGATCTGCATGTCAATTAAAAATACAGAAAATCTGGTTCGGGAACTGTCTTAAAGCCCTCAAGCACCACCCAGGCCCATATCACGAGAATTTTGACGGCTTTATCCAAACACTTACAGGAAATCATAAGGTAATCATCACAGTTGCCTTTCTCATCTTGATGTTCCACAGGGATTCCATTGGCATCGATCACTGCCTCTGATGCACAATCTGCCACCAAGACTTCCTCAGAAACAACGTCTGTTCCCAGGGTATCGGTGACAATATCTGCTTCTTCGACGTTATCGTGAACTACGTGTTCTACATGTCCAACCTCAGGCACATGCATTGACTCGCTTGTCAGCACATGTTCTGGTATAGACATTGTTTCTGCTGTTATGTCAGACGCTAAAACATCATCTGGGACAGTGCAATGAGCCAAAGAAACCTCTTCGGCTACGTCTGTGTCCAGCACTTGTTCAGGAATAATGACAGTTTCAGATACATCTGGCTCCTCCATGATATCTGGGCACTGAACATCCTCGATGACAACATCCTCAATGACATCCTGGATTACTACAGAGTCTGGATCATCGGGAACAAAATTATGCACGGTTATATCTGAGTCGACTACATCTGAAACAAATACTGTTTCCTGTACTTCCACAACAATCTGATCTCCATCCATATGTGCTGCATCAGCTCCTGAAAAACATAATTAAAATAGCAGTTAAGTTGAAAAACTATCTCAAGTGAGGTGGTTAATAACTGGAATTACTTCTGTTTCACTTCAACTTTTACACTACATTGCAATGTAGTAAAACAGGCATGATAGCATGTGAACAATTAAGAGAGGCAGACACATGGGACAAGGCAAGTAAAAAGTAGATGCTAACATAATTAAGATGAATAAGGGTTTCTTTCCTGGAAAAGATCTGCAATTTTTAGACTCTCCCCCAATACCCAAACAACTATTACTTGACTGAAAGAACAGTAGCTCATTCAGATTGCTCCCAGTAATAAAAACAACCATACAAAAGCATTGATGCAGCACAGCACTTTTAAGCAAAGACAAAATAAACAACAGTCAATTTGAACACTCTTATCTACATATTATCTCTCGACAGACCTGTTGGATCAAAAAATGCATTTGGCTCATGTGGCTGCAATTCAAGCCCATCTTCATCCATGGCCTTTAACTCTCATCAGTCACAGTGTCTGTAGAAGGTAAAGAAAAAAAGTTATTTAACTTGCATTAGGCAAAGAAAGTTGCCTCTCCCTGTGCACTGAAATGCTGAAATTCTGGGTGCATGAAAATTAACATACAGCACCTCATGACTTTCAGATGAACCAGATTTCACTCAGGGTCCCTCTGTTTGGGATTCCAGCAATACTGCTCTAGAACACCAAACACGCAGGGTCTGAACAAGAGGAGTGTGAGATCCAGCATTCTATGTCCATTTCTCAAAACCCCACAGCTTCACGAACACAGAGGCAGCTCATAAAAAAACGTGAAAATATGATTTCCTTATCATCTTATAAAGAAAAACTAAATTAAGACAAAGACTAGACAAGTTCACACTCAAATCCTTGTTGGATAGTGGGAAATACAGCACTGGCAAATCAATAAGGCTCAATAAGGTAAGTTAACCATAGAGAGCTAATAATCGGAAATGCACATTGGGTTTGATGTCTCCATGTTCACACTCCGGCAGTCGTGAGGAATTCACCCTAATGTGACCTCAGGAATTGAAATCATCGACATAAACTGCTTCCAGGGCATAATATCATGTGTTTCCAAACCCAGATCTGTGAATATTTTCAAAATTCTTTCCCAAATACTAAGTATCTATTTGCAGTTGTATTCAAAAGTATCACTAATTCTCAAAAATTTCAAAATGTCATGTTCTACCAAGCTTTTTGAACAGAATGTCTACATTTCTTCAATGCATAATAACTTATTTCAGTCTTCTTAACAAAAGAACCAAACAAGACCACTAAGTTAAAATACTTACTAAGATGTAAAACTGCAATCTAAATTTTGCTGCTTACTGATCTGCATTATAATTAGTATCAGGCAAACCCAGTTAGGTAAAATGCAATCTAACATAAACTTATGCTACTCCCTTGCACTGAGTCCAATCAGTTTTCTAAGTGTGGAACCAGCAAGAGCCAAGAGAATGTTGCTGCATGTTTCTGCACAAGTGGAAGATGTGATTTTCCTTCCTCCAAACATTTTTCACAGTGACAGGCAAAAGTCATTTTTGTGATATTATCACAAAAGACAGAGAAAACGTTAAGATTCTACACAAGGTTTCCATAAGAATCATAACTTTTCCAAATTACATCAACTAACACTTACAATCATTAAGTCTTTATAGGGAAACTGCTATCCAAAGGAAAAAATTAACTAGTTCAAAACACAAACATAAATCCATAATCTACAGCAAGTATTTTCTACACTTCCCCATTTCTGAGCTCAACTTTTCTCAACTCTTCATCTCTGTAACTCTCCCTTGGGGTGTTGTCCAGACTGGTGCAGTCACACAGGCCTTGTTCTTTACACAAACTGAGGGAGAAATATAGCCAGACACTGAGCTGGAGGAAAAGCAGAGGCAGACTAAAAATATTCCAAGGGGTCCTGTATTTGTGTAATCCTCAGCTGGAAGGCCTCTATTATTTTAAAGACAGCTGTGCTAACAAATCATTGTAGCATCCAGCTGGACATATATCACCTTCCAACAACTTTGTCAAGCATTTCTGTCAGATGTGCCCACTGTTAAAAGGAACAACTCTTCACATGGATACTTTTTTTCAGAATTAAGAGCCAAAAAAAAATGCTTCTCAACCTCAGGTGCCAGAAATAGCTGGACTGATGGCAATCAACCTCTGCCACGCCACAGAACCAAGAAGAGAATAACAAGGTTCCATACAGTCATTTCAGCAAGGTTTATACCCTAATTGGTTTCCTTCCATCTATTCAGTATATACCCAGCCAGTCTACTACGAATGTCCTTCCTATTCATCTTGTCATATTTCCTGTGTTGTCTTCACTGTTTAGTTTCTTCTTTTCTCTTGCTTCTTCTCCAATTTCTTGTGGGCCTGCACCTATATTATGTTCATTACCTGCTCATTTCATGCCACCTCCAACTAAAGCACACTCCCTTCACACAAACCTTTGCTACTCACCAATTTGTAGCCAAGATTGTATCAGCAATTGGAAGGGGTTTCTTTTTTTTAGGAGGCAGAGGGGACTAAGGGTTGGCTGAAATAAACTGCCTCTCTCCTGAGGCAACACACACATGGAACCCTCTGTCCGGGTCTCTGGAAGAAGTCAAGACACCCTCTGTGCCTGAGCTTTTTAGGACTGTATTATCACACACTTTAGCCTTTGATCAGCTGCGACCCAACCAGCCTGAGGAGTCAGTTCACCACTGGTTACTGGAAGAACTGGCATTCGTTTTCTCCACTTCCTGCTTTCACCACCACCTGACCATCACTCCACCACAAATTCCTGCTTCTTATGATTCATGCACGTACTTTCTCTATTCTATCCTCTCCCCAGATTCCTCACTGTCTCTGTAAGAGAGGCACTCCATCATCCTTCTGTCTATCCTCTTCACCCAGGAGACAAGGAAGCTTCCACCACTACTTCCCAGCTTCCCAAATGTGCCCTCTGAAACCATCTCTTCCCTGCTACTCCCTCTGCTGCCTGGTGGTGTTCAGGATGGTGCAGTTTCACCAGCAGTGACAGCATAGCAGATCCTTCACCTGCACACTGTGGAACTCTGGGACCTCTTCTGTACCAGCCAGGTCTCACCTACAGTGGCACAACGTGCTCAAAACAAAAGCTCTGCCTCCACACAAACTGAAGAGGCCTCCTGGGCATATGGACTTTCAAGTCAGAGTCTTAAAAAAGCCACAAACATTTGCTTCTGTGCTTTTTCCAAAGAAGAAGAAAAAACTTCAATGCTTTCACTCCATGAGTCTCTCACTAAATAAGGTTTCTCATAATGTGCTTTTGCACCCAGACCCAGTCAACAAATTAATGCACACAAATTTTTACCCCTGTGCTGGGCCATAAAGACTTTAAAGTGCTCCACAAGGGCACAGGCCCCACACCCACAGAAATTTGCTGTGGGAAGAGGACCAAAGAGGATGCAGGCACTTAAAACAGGAATTATCTGAACTACCTAAAATAATAAAGGTGCCCAAATCAAAACCTGTAGTCCAAAAGGCATCAAGTAATTCATCCATGGTTGAGGTAAAAAAAGAACCAGAAAAAAAATCCTGAAATCACTTCAGGGTTGAAGCACTCCAACAAGGAGAAGAAAAAATACTGTTTCTTCCTGCTTGGTCTTTTTCTAAGCAGAGGGTGAGCACAAGAGGCATCCACACAAAGGAAGGAATACCAGCTGCAGCTCTGTGACACAAGAAATACCAGGGCTGCTTCTTGCAAGCACCACAGAGAAGAACATCTTCAAATTCTTTGGCAAGCACCCTAAGCTCTGTGGTTAAGGCTAAGAAGCAATTCCAGCAGTTCATTTTCCTGCGAGATTTCAAGGATGGAAACTCCTCTCAGTTCTTTCAAAACATTCTATCTGACACTTACCTCAGGAGCAGTTTCTGGCATCGAAGCCAACAGAATCAACTTTTCAGTTCGGTTTGGGAACCCAAACTCTCAAAGAAAAGTAGGTGCCCAGCCATGTCCCTACACTTAGTGCCTCTCAGCTATGTGTCTCTTTCTGGAAATCCTCTTCTACCACTATAGCAAAAAAAGCCAAGGCACCCAGAATCAGGTTTTATGCCTCTGAAAAGAACTAAACATCTCCATCTTTTACTTGGCTTGGGTCCATGCCAGCTTCACTCTGATCAAAAATTAATACAAGTCTGAAATACAATTAATTCTGTCCATAAAGTTATTTTTTTACCAACTGATTTTTACCTGTTTACTCAGAGACTTGGCTGGTTTTGGCATTATGGGCAACATTTTCAAGTGGAAGGACAGATGGAAAATTACATATTAATGGCAGAAATTGTATTAATACGTTACCAATAAAATAACCTTCCAAAATAAAAATGATCATGAGAACAATCAGTCAAGAAAAGCAATGTAGACAGTGCACTAATCCTGCCCCATTAGAGATCCTTGACTCAATAGATCTAGCAAGGTACTGAAGATGAAATAAAAAGAAACAGACGAGCTGTCAGGTTTTAAAGAGGGAGCAACTTTAAAAATAGAGCTCCTTAGAAGAAAGAGCTTTAATATTCCACAGAAACTGTCAGTTTCTCTGCTCTCACCAAAAAATAATAAAAAGAAAGAAAATGGGAAAACAGGAAAAAGAAAAAAGGGTAAACTTCAGAAATGCCATCCTTATAAAAAAGAAATACATAACATAGTCCTTTGCCTACTCCTAATTTGCAGTAAGGCCACAAACCAGACAGCCACACAGCTAAACCCTGACCCTTCCCGGAGAAATCAAGGCATGAAGAGCAGAAATCCCCACGTGCAAGTGCTGGCCCCTACCCACGCTGGGATGACTTAGTGTACAGCCATAACCACGCTCCCGTCGTGCCTTGCTACATCCCATTAAAAATTGCGGCACGCCTGGCATGTCCCAACTGGGTCAGAGCCCCGAGACACCCGGGGCTCCCGGGCAGCTCCGGCCACGCCGCTGCTGCAGTGCCACAGCTCTCCTCCGGTGACCCACGCGTGGGCAGCGCAGGGCACACACGCACTCACACACCAAAGGCGAAAAAATCACACTCCTACAGTGCCTAATTCCTGTCCTGAAAATAAACCCCGTTGTTATTATTAGGTGCATAAATGGAAGAATAAAAACGATGTTACAAATGTGACAGTATGATCATTCAGCTGTTTATTTCTTGATGCATCCGCCTCAGTTTTGGGAGGAGGATCAGTGCTGTTTCCACTGAAATTACGTAAAAAAAAAAAAAAAAAAAAAAAAACCAACTCAAGTCTTTTTCCTCTTTGTTGCAGTTCAGTGGTGGGGCATTTGCAGGAATCGCCTAAAGAAATGGGTTTTATCCATATTTCACAGGGACGTTGTGCGTCAGATTCTTAATGGCTCCTAAATTAGGGAAATAGTCGATCCCAGGCGCACCTTTGAACCAGCACCAAGAGGGATCTCAAGGGGAATGGGGGGCTTCTCGCGGGGCGGGTGAACGAAGGAAGCTGCCGGCGATCTCCCGGCGCCGCCGAGCCAGCGCTGCCCGAGCTCCCGGCCGGGAGCAGAAGAAGGAGATGGCGGGACAGGAGGGGACCCAGCCGGCAGCCCCGGCGCAGGGACCGCCGCGGGCCTTAACGCGCCGCGCTGCGCGGCGCCTCGCAGTGTGGCAGGGGGAGGCGGGAGGCGGGGAGGGTGTGGAGGCTGCGGGCGGTCCCTGCCGGAGCCCCGGGGCTCCCCCGCCCCGCCCGGCCCAGCCCGGCCCGGCCCGCGCGGGGCCCCGGCTGTGCGAGCGATTAATTCAAGATGGCGCCGGCGCCCTCCACACACCCCCCCCCGCACGCCGCCATTTTGTCTCCTCCTCCAGACACCTCCGAACCCCCCCCGGCCGGGCCCTGGGCCCCGCACCGGCCCCGCTCGTCCCCCCCCGGGCCCGCAGCCACCCACCTCCGCTCCGCGCTCCTCACGCCGGCCCCCCCACGCCGCCCCGGGCCGAGCCGGGAGTGCGGGACCCGCCGGCGCGGAGCCCGCGGCCCGCTCCTGTGGCGGAGCCCTGGCGCGGCCTAGCTGCGGCCTCCTCGCGGCCTGCGCCGCGGCCTGCGCGGGCAGGGGGAGGCCTGGGCCGGCCGGGCGCCGGGGCCCGGCCCGTGGCTCTTACCGTGCGGGTGGCGGGCGGCGGCGCTCGCTCGGC
>JAWMRA010000001.1:102366471-102394034 GCA_035584735.1 Pseudotriccus pelzelni | reverse complement strand
GCGCTGCGCCGCCCGGGACTCGGCGTGCGCCCCCCGGAGCGCGGCGGTGTCCCGGGACCCCCGCCCCGCCCGGACCCTCCATGCCGGGCCAGCCCCCCCCGCGCTCCGCCAGGCCCGCGGCCCGGCCCGGCCCGGCCCCGCCGTGCGGCCCGGGGGCTCCGCGGCCCCGCCGCGGGGTTGGAGTCGGGCCTGCGTGGCGGGGAGCGGGCTTTTAGGGTGCGGGCTTTTAGGGTGCAGGTTTTTAGGGTGCGGGAGCTCCGCGCTGGGGCGGACGCGGGCCGAGGGCCGCGGGTTGCGCGGCCTCGGGTCACCCCGGCGCGGGGCGCGGCCGCCGTGGGTAATTACTGGGAACAAGAAGGGCATCGGGGCGCGGTGCTGGACCCCCGGTCCCCACGCAGAACGGGGCCCCTCCACGCTTGGCGGGACGGTGCTGGCACTCACAGAGCAGCAGTACTAGGGCAGGGGGGGTCGCATTTTGTGGGCCGTAGAAAATTGGAAATAATGTGGTGTCCAAACCCAAGCCCTGCCTAGGGATGTTTTCTCATCCTTTTCACAAAAGTTAATCAAAATTAATTTAGGGTTTTTTTTGAGAAAGGAGTTGCTGTTCATCCATGAAAGATGCATCCTGAAGTTTTCAAGGCATTAAAAATTACCATGAGTAGCCTCATGGAGATGAGGAGGTATCTTCAAATTGGTTGGTATTCTTGTGTAATTTTGGGGTCAGGGCTCGAGGAGGCTTCCTCGAGGGGCGTTCTTAACATTCAAGTAAACTGGAAGGAAGTTGGCTGTTGCACTTATCAAATGATGCAAATGTGACTTATCTGGCTGAGAACAGCAGATGTGTGGTGTTTATGTTGCCAATGAACCTCCGTTTCAGCTTTGACTCCACTTTCATTTTATGCGCTAGACTTCTCTATCTTAGCATGCAGGCTTAAAATGTAATTTGGGTAATGCTTGTAGTTTATTTCAGTATAGTGTTTGATAAACATGCACCCTGCAAGCTTTACCCAGGTGGGTTGATCCTGGCTGGATGCCAGGCATCCACCAAGGCTGCTCCATCACTCCCCTTCTCAGCTGGACAGGGGAGAGAAAGTATAACAAAGGTTCATGAGTTGAGATGAGAACCGGAAGGGATCAGTCATCAAATACCTAAGGGCAAAACAGACTCGAATTGGGGATATTAATTGAATTTATTACAAAATCAGAGCAGGATAATGAGAAGTAAAGTAAATCTTAAAAACACCTTCCCCCTATCCCTTGCCTCTTTCCTTCCCAAGTTCTACCTCTTTCCTCTCCAGTGGCTCAAGGAGGCATTGAATGAGAGTTACAGTCTGTTCGAACAATCACAGGTTGTTTCTGGCAGTGCTCAGGGAGACGAGTCCTTCCCCTGCTCTGTTGTGATGTCTCTGCCACGGGAGACAGTTCTCCACGAACTACTCCACAGGCTGCAGGGGAATCTCAGCTCTGGCGTCTGGAGCATCTCCTCCCCCTCCTTCTTCACTGACTTGGTGTCTGCAGAGTTGTTCACATGTTCTCTGCTCTTCTCTGGCTGCAGTTACATTTGGGAAATAATATTTTTTTCCTTCTTAAATATGTTCTCCCAGAGGTGTTACTGTCATTCCTGCTGGGCTCGCCTTGGCCAGCCGTGGGTCTGTGCTGG
This sequence comes from Pseudotriccus pelzelni, assembly GCA_035584735.1. Taxonomy (NCBI): domain Eukaryota; kingdom Metazoa; phylum Chordata; class Aves; order Passeriformes; family Tyrannidae; genus Pseudotriccus; species Pseudotriccus pelzelni. The sequence continues at coordinate 102,392,374 of JAWMRA010000001.1, read as the reverse complement.
AGCTGCCTGGCTGACATGGAGGATGCTCTTGGCAGCTTCTCACGGTAGCCACCCCTGTAACCCCTCCACTGCCAAAACCTGCCCACACAAACCCCATGCACCGTGATACTGAGAATGGAACAGATGCCATAATACTTCAAAAATTATTTTTCCAGTTCCATGAACAGTGGAGTTAACCTTTTGTAGAATCAGCCCACACCTGTGTTGCAGGAGGGGGGTCATAAAATATTTACCATAAAAAGATTTTCTGAACTTGCCCATACATATGATATTAATGTAAAATAGTAATAAGTAAATATTCTTGCCAGGATGGAAGAGGCTAAAGGAACAAGCAGAGAAAGATGATGATGGCTTCATTAGCAACAGCAAGATAGATATAATACAGAAAAGTAAAAAACTGGGAAATTTATTTTTTTGCCCTTATGTTTAAGACTGTGAATTTCTTCAAAACAGCGGAACAGATTTCGAAGAGAGATTGTGAAGGCTCTGTCTTTGGAGATACTCAAAACCCAGCTGAACATAGCCTTGAGCAACCTGCTGTAGCTGACCCTGATCTGAGCAGGAGGGTTGGATGAGACAATCTGCAGAAGGACCTTCCAACTTGAATAATTCTATGATTTTTAAGCCAGTTTTTTCAACAAATGTAAAGTGCATAGAAAATTATAGTGAAATTTTGATTCCAAGGACATTTTATTCAATTTTTCATTCACATAGGGAATGGAAATTCAGAATACAGGGCACACTGCCCTCAAAGATTCAGCATATCTAATTGTCCTGTAATTGCAGGGAAAGACTTTGAGAAAACTGATGCCATTAAAGGGTAAATAGCTGGATGTTTTGCAGTACCTGAATCTCAACTTCTTAACTGGCTGGCCACTGATCCTGTATATGTATAATGTTTCACCTTAACCCCCTTGTTCTTTACCACTCAGGAGCCAGATACCAGTGGACTTTGAGTCATCAGAATCATTTGAGTAAGTCGTGATGAAGCCATCACCTAAATGTTGTCCCCGGCCACTCTGGTTTCCAATAGGCCGCAGACACCCTGGTGTGATCAGAAACAGGGTGACTCCCATGGGTGCAGCTGCCAGGAAGGAAGCTGTGTTTGCAGCTGATATTCACAGCCCTTTCTGCTCCCACAGCCAACAGAGGTGTCCAAGGGCAGAACGCACTTGGAAACTGCAGATACGGTAGGTGTGCTCGCACCACTTTGGAACAACAGAGGTTAACTTGCAGGAATGTTTTTGTAACTTGCACTTTTAGGCAAAGAGTAAAACTACATTGTAACCAGTAGGATTTGTGGCCTTGATTAGTGGTTGGATTGTGTCGGTTTTGATACACCAGAGACAGAATACAGCCCATATATAAGTTTATAGCTCAGTTGTTCACAGTCCTGTGAACAGAACTGTTGCGTTCCAACTCTAAGTTTACCTGTGATCCACTGTGCCTTTATACTTCTCCCTGGTTTGTTTTGGTGTCACTCAGCAGTAGATATCTTTTTCCTCACAAAGGCAAATGAAGTTGGTGGCTTTTGGTGATTGTCCTCTTAAAATTATATGCGAACTTAGCAGTCGTAGTTCTGGACGTACCTGCTCATAATTTCATACTTGGAGAGTTAGTTATCCCATTAGCTATTACAATGTTGCTGTCAGGTTCCATCTAGGTAATTGTGACAGGAGTTCATGTGTCCTAAGTCATGAAAAACTGGTACAGCTGTAAGTCAGTGTGGCTGATAATCCATCCATCTCATTGACAATGTACCTGAGAATAAATTGTAAAAATTGGTAAAGAGCCATTTTCAGTGACAGTTCCTTCCTACTTATCTTGTATCTTATTTAGATCCTTTTTGAGGTGTTGGCAACATCTGTAGCAAACACCAGTGTGCTAACACTCCCAGATTTCTTGAGCTGAAGCTCCTCTTTTGCTAACCCTGAGGTTCTAAGAGGCTGAGTTGAGGGTTGTCAGCTTTGTGGTGCCTGGTTTGAAGACCTTTGGGTAGAAATGTGTTTGCTTCTTGATCTACAATGAAATAGAGTTACTTTATCATCCAGTTACATGATCCTGTTCCAGTAGCCACTTTTCAACCTTTACAAACCCATCAGCTGACAATGAAGGGTGATACTGAGTCGAGTCAAGGCTACTCCACTGTACAGTAAACATACTGAGCCTGATGAAATGATCTTTTCATGTGTTTCCTATGCAGCCACGGTGATGGAGGGGAATTAGAGGCTGGATAGGAAAGAAAGTGAAGGGAGGTTGTTTTAATTTCTCCCAGAATAGTCCCCTGCTAATGCATTCTCATGGAAATGCTTGAATAGTTTTTCTATCTTCCAGTTTCTGTTTGAAACTCATCTATAAAAAGGAAATACTGCCATCTTATCCCAGGATCTAATGTTTTCCATAGCATTCTCTTTTAGTTGTTAATAGTATTGCACATGCACCAGCGTTTACCCTCAGTCATTGAACTAAAAAGGAAGGAGTAAGGAGGATTACCTAACAGTGGTAAAAGTTTACTTCATGACTGTAGTAGCTGCTGACTTTCATGCATGGTGTACTGGGGACACTGAAAAAGAATCCTTGTAAAAATATGTCCGAAAGTGAAGGAAGTATGAGGGATAAGCAGTCATTCTATTGATAGTTTAATCTGCAGGTCCAGATAACCCTGGAGTCTTAGAATTGAGTGTAACAAAGGAAAAGCTGTCAGACTAAAAGTCTCTTAGACCTCATAATCTGTTTCTGGACACTAATCAGTAGGAAATACCTAGTGAGAAATAAAGGTATGGGGAAAATGTAGAGTGGGACACACATCCAGGTGCACTCCTGCTGGCCTTTGTCAGCAGAGGAGGTGGCTGGTTCATTTACAACAATAAATGTAAATCTCTGAAGGCTTGAGCCATTTCAGAAAGGGTGATATCAGCCAGATCCTATTTGTCTAAGGCAGCCCATCATGTTAAAAGTGAGTCCTAATCAAAATAATGGAAAAGAAAGCATGATTTCTTTGATAAGGAAAAAAAGGTAGTAATATAACTAGAACCAGTACATATGGCTTAAGGAAAAATGATCTTGGGGAAACACATGGAACCTCATTGCTTGAGTAGGTGAGAAGGTTCAGCACAATTGCGTAGAGGGAGCAGACTTTGGTAAGGTGCTTCATACTACACACACCAGGTCTCCCTTAGTTTCAGTGTCATGTTAAATGGCTTAAAAGTTGATGGCCTAACAGTTCTAAAGAAATAAGTTAATACTGCAGAAATAAGCAAACAGTTGGGTTGTTTGCAGAGTTGGAACCTCAGTTATGGCCCAACAGTTCCATCATGGTCTAGAAGTCATAATAGTATTGCCACTGATTTTATTTATGGCTGTGACAAAGTTGTTGGAGTGAGAACATAATGAGGAAAAGACAAGAATGCAGAACCATCATGCAGAGTGGATTACTTCATATATTGAATAATTTAAATAAGTTGTGTCTTAATGTGTCCAACTGCAGAATTATGTGACTAGGGTTAATGAATGCAAGTCATGTATCTGGAAGATACTCCTGAATCCTGGAAAGCAGAGACTTCAGAGGAGATTAAAGGGATGCAATAACAAGACACCTTGAAAAGAGCCTAGTATGGAACAAAAAGGGGTAGTGCTGGTTGGGGGTGCTTACAGTGGAGTAGGTAGTAGAAATAAAGTGAGTTTTTATCTGCTGGATCCTGTTTTTTAAAGAGACCGAAAACTGGAGAGGCCATAAAGAAGTATAAAAGGATTCCATGGTTTTAAAAGTCTTTAGCTGCTTAATACCAACAAGAACAAAAAAATAGACATGAATCATACAGTGCTTTCCTGGTAATTGGAATTCACTTTTGTTTAGAGGAAAACATAGGTGAAGTGGGTAGCTGGGGTTTAAACAAGATGGTTTCTGTTAAAAAAGTTAGACTTGACTTCCTAAATAGTAAAAGGTGATCAACCACAAGTAAAACAGACAGGATGGGTTCACCTCCCCCCGATGCCGTCAGCTCCGGATGGGTTGCCTTTCTGGCATTTTAGCTCAAGTCCTTTAGTTCACAAAGGAGTGAGTGAAATTTAGTGGCTTACACCACAGGGAGGTTCATATTGGGTCATCCATGGCAATTCTCCCCTGCCCTTTAGAAGCGGAAGAAGGTAGAGGTATCTGGAAGGGTATAATTTCTTGAAGTCCTATTTTTTAGAATTCTGATGTCTTCTATCTAAGAATAGTTTCAAATCATTTCTTTTGCTCTGTCCAGGCATGCCCAGGTCTAGTTGCTATGTAATAGGCAGTAGCTTTTCTTGTCTCATTTGTAGTCTCTGTAGGGCTGTTCAGAATTTCTCAAGAATTGTCCAGACAGTAATTTGTGTTTGTAAGTTAAACTAATGTAATTATCTGTACAAACCTGTGGAGGCACTGAACTCTGTAGAGTCCTTACTGTCTATGCTGGGGTGCTTGCTCTCAGCTAGCAGTGCCTGTTTCTCCCCTCTTTCCATTCTCAGATATTACAGAATTGGTATTTCCAAATATTGCCAAGCCTTTTACCGGCAGATTGAAAACCTATTCCTGTTGTTGCTGACGGTTTAGGAAGGGGTCTTGCTGTGGCCACCACAAGAGTATTGCCACCAGGTTGCCATCTCTAGTCCTTCATTATCTCTTGGTAACCACTTGGTCCTTCACCAGAAATGTGAAGGTTTTCCATGCAGGACCTGGAAACATCCAGTGAAGAATGGGCTGTGACCCACAGAAGGAAATTATTGGTGTCCAGCCTCTGTGCCTAAAATGGGTCTGAGAAGGAGGTTCTTTACGATCAAAAATCGTGGTGAGAAAACAGTTGCTGGAACCTCCCAAAGCAGTGCTGGTTATTGCTCTGTGACAACCCACGTTGTGATGCGTGCTGAACTGCTCATGGATACAGGCAGCCAAAATGCTTGGGAGCCAAAGGCTTGAGTGCAAAGGAAGATAAATGAAGCCATAAGAAAGACTTTGTTTTGACAAGAAAACTTGTTGCAATGAATGAAGTAATGAAACTAAGATTGATGTGAACAATCGTGTATTAGTGCACAAAATTATTTTGAAGAAATTACTATTAAAAATGCATATTAAATAAACCAAAAGTCTTTCAGAGAAGGTTTTCATGGCATTATGAAACATAATTTCCCCAAGGCTCAACATAGATATTGCTGGGATCTGTGTAATGCTGAAAAATAACGTACTGGAGGAAAATCTATGAAAGAAGTATGGCAACGTGTTCATTTAGAGAAATTTCATCATGAAAAGGCTGGGATATTGAGTAGCAAAAGAGTAGGAAATACTGAACAGAGAAACATGATCTAAGAATCTTTATTTCTTGCTTATGTCTGAAAAATATATTTGGATTTAGACTTTCTAATGATCCCTACTTACAAAAAAAGGGTATTTTAAAACTGTGTTCAGATATACCAGGCTGACAACTGACTCATTTGCTTTTTATTCAGATATTATCATGTATCTTAGAGAACTGTGTCCAATGTAAAGAACCCTCTGATTGTTGGGACCCAGAAGAGGAATGCAAAGCTCTTGTGTTTGCTCTGCCTGTGCTGTGCTACACAAGACAGTTGTAGAGAAAGATCAGAAGAGGGTCCAGACATTCCCAGTCTTTGCCTTTTCTCTTTCAGTTATACAAAGTTGATAGGTTTTAACTGATCTAATAGGTTTAAATCAGTGAAAATGTTGTAAGGCCATTATGAAATCTCTACAGCTCTCGGATAACCTCTCTAATTAAAAATACTAGCAATGTGCAGGGTAGTGTCACTTACTTTGAAGCTGCCTGACATTTTGCATTATACAGGTTTTTAGCTGCTCATATAACTTTGCCAGCTTTCACAAGTTTGAAACTTTCCCTAAGGGTGTTGGCCTCAAACCGAATTTTTTTGGAAGATTCCAGACAGTTTTTTCAGCTGCCTCAGATCAAAATGCAGATTATTTGCCCTTGAATAGAAGAAAAGAAAAAGAAAGAAAAAGAAAAGAGGAAAAGAAGAAAAGAGAAAAAGAAAAAGTTTAGTTTTTTAAATTGAAAAGCTAAATATATAAAAAAAGTTTAAAACAGATCTTACATTTAAACAGCAGGGTGGTCCTTGTGGGCAGTAGTCCCTTGCATCCTGTGGAGAACTGGTAAGTTATTTGTCTGCATTAAAATCTTGGAAATATCTTAGTTTACAAGTACTCAGTAGACTTCTTAATACTTAGTTGTTAAAGGAAAGGTTTCATAGGCAATGTTATTTCTAGTGCTTCCTTATTAAGTGCTGTGCAAGCCTAAAGGAATTTTTAATTGGGTAGGAAGGTTAATTATTTATTCTACAATTTCAAATAACATCCTCTTAGTTTAAACTCTCATCTGTGGGGGAGGACATGGAAAAAAAAAGTCCATGATTTACTCTATAATTCCCTAAGTTCACATTTCAATTGCCTTATTTGTCCGTGAATCAAAGATAGGGCCTCCAGAGTTGTTGATGAGTACATGTAATAAAGGTAAAAGGAGTAGTAAATGTTCGGTCTGATACATTGTTGGAAGTCAGCACCCATGGATCTTGAAAAGCAAAGGGTAGAGAAGATTCAAAGCATTAACAGGTATTTCTATTTTGTCTTCTTGGCTAATGGAGTTGTAGATGGCCCTGAGGGTTATCTGCCTCGGTGACTATATAAGCATTGTTTTGATTTAGGACTGTGCCAGCCCCTCTCTGTTTCTCTGGTAAACCGTTTAACGAGAGAGCGGGACATTACAAAACAACCCATTACACTGAGGGACCAACCTTAGTTCGGGGAGAATTTAGTAGGACTACACTGATTTTTAGGGTTGTGTTTGTCAGTTCAAAGGTCTGTTATTTGGTCTCTTTCCAACAAAACTCTTTTGTAGCTACATTACCTGTGTCCTGAGTGAGCCACAAGGGTGCTTTGAAAAGGTGTAAGTTCCTGTGTTAAACTGAAAGCTGAGTTCCCCTGGCACGGTATGAGCCAACCTCTTTTCTAATCTTTACATACAAATAAATGTGATACAGGATTGGACTCATGGGACTCCAATTAAGAATGGAGCAAAAGCAGGAAGCAAAGCAAATTAAATTCAAATTTCTAGAACTAAAGGATTCTCTGAAGAAGGCCCTCATCTCTCCCTGTCCTCACCTTACCTGTGGTGTGGAGTCTGTACTCAAATGGATGGGAGCTGATGATCTTTCTCTACCTGGGGCAGCTTTTCAGTAGTCCTTGAGCTGCCTGGTTGCACTGGTATGTATCCAAAGTCCATTTTTATGCGACATTATGTGTTGAAACGGACACCTTCCTATAAGGCTCAAAATGCTTTCAAAGACAAATGTCAAGTTTTAACTCCAAAATGAATTCCCAGCATGAACATACAGATTGGTGGAACAGCAACAGCGTGAAGTAACAGGTAATGTAAAGGAAGAATTAAGCTTTCAGGAAAATGGAAGTAATTTAAGATCACAGTTTCCAAAACACTTCAAGCACAAGCTCACCTTTACGTGCATAATGGCCCCACTGGCGTTAACAGCACAGTTTGTGTGCCTAAAGACACAGGTAGGTGGTTTGCAGGGCTGTGCCAGTGTTTGCTGGCTCAGCATGTTTAGCACGTGTTAACAGACAGCTAGGCAAGAGGCAAGAAGCCAAAACCATATGGAGAATGTGAATGCTTGTGATTGCAGTGGAAGGACTAATTACACCCCCATACCTCTTTTTGGTGAGAAGTATGGTTCCATGGTAGATTTATAAAGGATTAAGTTGTATGCAATTACTGCTAAAGCAATAAATGGGACCCAAATTGAAGAAATAAAAATACTTGTTGCTAAATTTTGTGTTATCAACAGCATTTTGGCTGTAGACCAGAAAAAGTGCAAAAAATTATTCTATTTCTGTATGCCCAGTGCTAGTCACCAAGGTAAAAAAAGTTGCTTTAATGAAAACTTGCAAAAGCTGTGGCTTAATTCTGTTGTGTGGTAGTGAGGACGATGTTGCAAATGAAATATTTTGAGATACATAATGGATTGCATAATCAAATAGACGATTAAGCAAAACCAGGAAGAAAAATGAGTTAGAGAACCTTAAGGCACATTTGTAGGAGAAAACACTTTTCAGATCTTCATGGAAAATGAAATAAACCAAAATAACTAAACATGGAAGGGTGTAATGTTTGGCAGGGGAAGGGGATTTCCAAATGACATAATGAATACAGTCTAGTATGTTGTGTTTCTTCACAAATGCCCACACAGGGGCAATAAAGGAGAGCTGGTGCCCCAATTCATTTGAATCCTCAGGATTGTGTAACACAAGACTTAATTAAATGAATCTTAATTTTCTTTATCCAAATGTACTGAAATACTAAAAAAGTATACTAGGCTTTAGAAAGAACTGCTTGAACTGGTGTTTTATAAATGCGTATGCTGCAATTTCTTAATGAAATTTTCCTCAACACAAGTAAATATCATATGTATTAACTTCAACTAAAAAGTTTCAGCAGTTTGCATCCATGCTTGAGCATGGTGTTATAGTTCCTTGTTTTATAAAAGTTATTGAAGAATATGCATTTATTGAAATATTTGAAGTAATTCCTTTAACAAGATGTCTGTTCCTTGGCAACAAAGTTCTCTTGCTTATCCCTTCTTCATTGCATACTGCCATGTAAGGAGACCCGTTTGTTTTGTTTGGGTTTTAATCCTTTCAAGGTAAGAAAAGGGAAGACAGTTTTTGACTGTCACAGCTGACGTATTAACCATCTACCAAATCTCTGTAAAAATGTTTATTCTACCCAGGTTTCGTCTGGAAAGGTGTGAAACGTGCACTTTGGCTGTGCCAGTGGGATGGACTGGAGATATATGGAAGATAAGATGAGCAGGTACAGATGTAGCTTTACACAAACAAAAGCAGCAACACAAAGACAGGGCACTGAGTAATTTGAACATTATGGTAAGGGAGCATCAGCCCTTAATCCAGCTGTGCCAAAAGAATTGTGACAATGGAAGAACTGACCAATGAAGAGTGGTGTCCACAGAGTCTGGGATGTCAGTAAAAGGCAACTGAACATGCCATGGATGCACAAGGGCCATGGCAGGGCCAGGAGGCCGTGGGGGCTGGGAACCAGCCTGTGCTCTGTGGCTGGGCCAGGGGGTGATGGTGTTAAGGAAGGGCTGATGTTTGAAACTTGATAAATGTTTAGCCCCAGCTTGGCAGCAAGAACTGACCCAGAACAGCAGGGGCAGCGTAGCTGGGACTTTACACTGGCAGGAGCACTGATGGGAAACCAGCCTGGGAACAGGGCCGGGGCAGAAGCTTAAATCTTTCCTGCAGGCAGTCTGGAGGCTCATCAGCATGACTCAGCATGGAAAAACAGCAGGAACTCTCTTCTGCAGTGAGCTAGAAGGAACCATTTTTGAAAGTGCTATAAAACAAATGCAATAAAAACATAGTTTAAAAATTATTTTAAATTTTGTATGAACTAGAACAAAATCAACAAAGATGTTCACGTGAAGTTCATGCTTCATCCCTTCAGAAGAAAACCTGAGATTTGGCTGGAAATGGTATTTCCCAAATACACACTGAAGTCTCAGAAATAATTACTGACACAGCAATTTAACTTTGTACCATTGCACAAGATATCTGCTTGTGTTAAAGCAGCAGGATGTATTCCTCATGCTGCCTTCTTAAAATTGAAATAATGCATGGTAGAGCCAAGGTGGTTAAAGGAGCAGTATCTTTTTGACTTTATAGGCATGATTACAAAACAATTTTCCCCAGATCCTTCATTTGAAAGTATACAATACAACAATTTTTGTTGAGTCTAAGCCTACCCATCCTTTTGAGATTTTATCTTTCTTGGTGTTCTAAAGCTCTTTCTTCAACAAATGAACCTCAACAAGCATCATGCAGAAGTATAAGCTCTTACCTCTTTTTGTCATCACAGAATTGCTCTGTTTCGCTTCTGCTGAACCATTCACTGATCTCTTTCTAGTGAGGTAGTGTAAGTAGCAAGTGTAAGTAATTTGTGTGTACTGATGCCTTAGAGAAAGCTTCTGTATGAAATTCAGATAGTGCCTCTCCCCACATTTTCATGAAACCAGGGTTTTGAAAGCCAATGTTGATAAAATCAAAGAATAAACCCAAACCTGGTAGTAGTTGTTAACTTGCACTGATCTGGCAGGATTCTTACATACCAGAAGTCTTTTGTGAAACTTATTGAGGTGATATTCTTTCCTCTCCATAAGTGAATAGGTACCATAATCTGACAGATCATGGGAAGAGGAGCAGTTATCTATATGCAGGTGCTGGTGCCACCCCAGGTACCCTGCCCTGTCCAGCTACTGCTCCAGAATGGGGCAAGTGTGACAGCTGCTGATAGCCTGGCTACCCAGCCCGTTTGAAGTGCAACTGCACACCTACCTTCAGGCAGCTAAATCTGACTCGTGAAGGGCAAAAAATAAATCACTCTGAAACAAATAATTGGTCAAGTGAGAGAGCTCACTGTTGATCTGTTACTGTTTTCACCCTGGCCAGGAAAATTCAAATAATTTTCAGCTTCCTCAGTTCTACATGGCATCGCTTTTGCTTGTCACTCAGCTGTGTCTCAGCATCACGGTTCAGTGACTGCAGAGTGGGTGGAACAGGCACATCAGCACATAATATATTTACACTTACACTGTTCATACTTGGCTCTCCGATGCTGCAGAGTCATGTGCTTCATGAATTCATTCAAGTCCCAAAATCCCATTACTCATCCCATTACTCTTCACTCATGCCAGCAGTCAAAGATTTCTAGTTAGAGGAAACGTAACATTTGGTGCCAAAAAAAGAACTCCGCACGTGACCTGCCCCAGTCCCTAACCCTGGTGTGGCAGGATATGCAGCACACTTGTTTATGTCATATGTACATCCCAGCTGACACCTCAGACTGCACCTATTCATGCCCCTAACCTCCCTCCTCCTCTTGGAAAGGATGAGGAACAGCCGCTGGGTCAGACCCTGCTCCACAGGCACCACACGACTCCTGGGCAGCGCTCTGTGTGGCACAGTGTGCGTGCACAAGTAACAGCTGTAGGTCCACCACAAGAAGGAAGCAGAGAACGGTCCAGGGTATGAGGAATTGCCTTGGGAGAGGGATGCAGCTGCTCCAAGAGCCTCGCCCAGCCTGGAAATGCCCCTGTGAAAGCAAGCTGAGGCACAACTGGGTCAGAAGCAGAATTCACTTCCCTACTGCTATTCTCTAATTCCCACCAGTCCCCGTGCACCCCGTGAGAAAAACAAAGGGAACAAGACACTTTGCTAAAGCATTTCTTAAGTGTTACTGATATCGGCTTTATCAGGTAGGTATGGGTTATGGACTACAGAAGTATCAAGTCACTTTTTAGACCTAAATTAAGTAATGACCTAGGCCTGTTTAGCTGGAAGGATGCATCAGGATGATACCAGCACTTTGCTGGTACCTTAAATGCTTTGGAATGATTACGCCACTTGTATTCTTTAAATTGCAGATCAAGAGATTAAGGCCTAATCTCCAAAATACCTGAATGCCTAAAAATGTCTATGGGTGCTTAACCAGTTTCTCAGAAGCATTTCAGCATGTGTGTTTCATTAGACCCACAGGTGCAGTGCGCTGAGAAAGAACTTCCTGGGTTAGGTTTCCACCCTGGTGGTGGTGCCATCCAAGCACTCTGTGGTAGCTCACTTTCTCTTTTGTGCTCACCCTCATGGCTCCCACATTAGATCAGGCTAAAGTTATTCTACTTCCAAAAATTCAGAGTTACAGAAATTAACTTGCAAAGCATGGAAGATGCAGTTCTTGAAACAGGCCCATTTAAGATTGTAGACTGCTCAAGTACCAAGAGAGTGAGAGAGAACTACAGCTGACTCTTGCTTTTAAAATGGAGAAGGACTATACAAAAATTAATGCATTTACTCTCAGCACCATGCGAGGTAGACACACTTTACAAATGGAGAAACCAAGTACAGGAATGTAGACAGAATAAGGGAACACAAAATACAGTGCAAAATCAGGAACAAAACTCAAGCTTTTTCACTGAAGTCCGCTTTGATGAGTGAAATGGTGTTTACCTTTAGAAAGCCCTTGAAGATATTAAATACAACGGAAACCAAGCTTTGAAAACAAACACCATACTTTGTATAAAAATATGGAAAGCAGCATGACTTGCTAAACAGTCTAGTATATAAAATATTATGTATATTAGTACAAATGAAGAAATAAAATCTAAATGGATTAAAGTATTAGCACCCTACAGTAAGTTTATTACATTGTTTTCTCCTGAGGAGTGTGGTTCAGGCTAGGTGAGCAAAAGTGGTTTTACACCTTTTTTCCTCATCTTATTCAGAATTCCATTACCACTACCTCACCCCCATCCCCAACCATTCCCTTCTACAGGCTGTTCCAGGTATTTTATATTTGCTCAACATAATTTTGAAGTAAGCAGTTTATTCCTACTGTATAAAGAGCTCCCAGGTCATCCACACAGAGTTCCATGATGACAAACAATTACATTTCAAATGAATCACATTCTTTTCATAAATCCATACTAAAACAGGCCAAAACCAGTACTGCCAGTTCAGATCCAGTTCACTTATAGTTTTTCTTTGGGGGTTTAAGAAAACGCGTTGTAATATCAGAAGTGACAACTTTAAGTCAGTCAACGTTGCCGTCCTAATTACAAAGTGTGATAGTGTAGAATCCTAAAATCAGAACCATAGAAACAAAGCTAGACAGTTTTTTGCTGTCAACAGCTGTCTAAACAAAACAAGATGTTGTGCAGAAAAGGTACTAGTCCTCCAAGAAGTATTTGGTTTTTTGCTTTTAATTCCTGTACTGGTTGAACAATCACTGCAGTCTTTTGTTACTCAGAAAAACTGTATGAATTAATGAAAATAAGCAATATTTTATTTCAATACCAGATTTATGGTTTGTGTGTTACACTGGGGCTGGTTTGACTGATATTAAACAGATATGTCTGAAACACAAAACATAAATTAGACATGCCATGAGACATGTACAATTAATTTCTACTAAAATGTGGATAATTAAACCCACTTCTACGCCAATTCTTTTACACTTTTAATGGTGATAGTGACTAGTATTTTAGTAAGAGGGTAAAATTCAATAAAATGTACGAGGACAGCCATACAACTCAAAAATACTGTTTGCACAGCTTCCAATTCCACTGTGAAAATACACCCCCTCCGAAATAGAAATAGGCACTTCATCTTTAAAAATGAAGCACTCTTCTGTTCTTCAGTCATCATCAACAGTTGGCTTGATTGTCACTCCTCTTCTGATCTGACCCCAGCCAATTAAACTGCAAACAGAAAAACAATTTATGTTACTTTTAATAGTAGGCAGAAATATCCTGGATAAGTCAACATCCTTCTGTCGTTCTTATGCCTTCAGTTCTTACATTTTGCATTTTCTCTGCTTGTCTCCCACCCAAAACATCCTACAGGATCTAAGACTGGTTAGTGGAAACACAGAATAGAAAAGGGTGAGGGACGGAGGAGATTTGTACCCAGCTAAGGATGTATCCTTGAACGGTAAGCTGAAAATCTGAAAATGTTATAACTTATGTTGTCCTGGTGGACTGTAAATCTATTCACACCTTTCTTTCACCTATGCCTGAAGTGCTGCATTACTTTAAAATAGAAATATAAATGAAAATTCAGACAAGATGAGCAGTAAGATTACAAACTGCTGTAACTCTCAATGAACATGTAACCTGTGATGGTGACTCAACTCTCAGGCAAGTTCTACTATTTATACTCAACAAAATTTAGGCCTTTTTATAGGCCACTGTTGCCTCAGAAAAATATGCTTGTAAAAATTCAGAATATGTCAATTTCCACAGTCAGCAGACAGTCCATATTATTAACACAACTGTCTTCAACACTTTTCCAGTTTCTGGGAAGGAGATACACATCTCAATTGCATCTCTATTTAACTTGCTAAGCAGTAGAGCCTGTCCTGGGACACCACCAAAGGAACTGAAGTATATTAACTCAGCATTTTCCACTTTTTAGTACCGTATTCATAGGTCATGACTTGTCAACCTTTGAATTCACTGATCCTTGGAACCACTAGTGTATCCCATTTGCTGTTTAATCTCTTTCCATGGCTCCATACATTTACTGTCTATTTTATACCTCCTTTTTGCCTCTCGCTTTCTCACTTCCTTCCGTATTTTCAGTACTCCATTGCCTCAGGCTGCAAGTTCCTTTTCTCAGTACCAGCTGTATATTATCTTTACTCCAACTGGATTTTATTATGCTGCTCTTCCCAGTTTGCCTTATTTCCCTTTTCTCAACTTCTAGTCTCCTTACGTTGTCTCTCTGTCTTTTTGATACAGCATAGGACTCAACTTTTTCACAACTATCTTTACAGCAGGCTGCCACTACTTGCCCACCCCATAATTCAGAGACAAGTAGGCTCTGGGGCAAAATATGGTCATGTTTTTCAACTGAGAAGTAATCTACAGAAGCAACAAAAAACATTAAAATTTGCACAGGCTATCAGTCTGTAGCTCAAGAAAAAGAGGCATAATCTGCAGTATAGTTTCTCTTCTTCCTTCTGATTTACCTGATTTAATTTGGGTCCTGCCTTTTTTTCCCCCTCCTGTTCAAGCCATTTTATCTTTTGCCTTGGTTTGGTTTGTTTTTCAGAGACAAATCTCTTTCCTAATTTGTCATCTTGCTGAGACAGCAAGCACTAAATTCCTGTCTACGCTTTCTTGTTATCTGAAAAAGAAACATGCATCCATGGATATTCCTTTTCATAGAGACTCCCTGTAAAAACAGCTGTGCTCTCTTATACTACAAGGGCTGTGCAGAGCCAACAAATCTAAATACTCTTATGTTCTTCTTCGTGGGGTCTTACAAAACACGTAACAGGTACAGCATCGTAATCATCTAAAAAAGAGTCTGGCACTAAGATTAAATGAATCATCAACCAATCCTGTTCATAGTTGTCAGCCTCCAGATGCATCTGTGCAGTCAGACATTTTATATTTGTAATCTGAATGGGTCAATGAAGTTGATAATTTATTTCTCTGCTCATAGTACATAAAATGCCTGAACCTTAGAACATCCCTCCTCCATTCCCCTGCTGCTACTTCCTGGTTGCACTGGAAATCATGTCCAGCTCCACGGGTAGAACACATTATTAGAACTTCCAACTCCCTCTGCCAAGATTGCCTGCTGGGAGCTCAATTCGCAGCATGGCAGATTTGGCGACAAACCAGGACCCTAAGGTGTGTCCTTGCCTGTTAACTAATAGGTACCCACCCAATCATAACGTTTGTTTTAAAAAAAGCGGCCAGCAATGAAAGGAAGTATTTCAGGATAATGATGCCAATATGTTAGGAGAATTTTTAGGAGAATTGTTTGGAATTTTTAAAACAGACATGCACTTACCTATTCCAGAACAAAACCAGATCCATGTATTTTTTTGTTAACAATATATCAACCAGGTACTCTACTAATTTATCACCAACTTACCGCCAGTGTTTCTCAACTCTTCGACTCAGGGCAATTTTTTCTCCCACTTCTGTGCATACAGGGTTAGTTAGCACAATCTTCCCCAAATCAGCCTTTACTGCACTGACTCTCCCTCCAGTAGATAAGGATCCTATGTTTACCATTAAAACTTCATTCTTTGATAATTTTTGCACCTGAAGACAGAGACACAAAACTCTGAAACATAAGCTTTAGTACTAAAAAAAATACCACAGACAGTATCGAGCATCTTGTGTTACCTTCTTGCCACAAAACAAAGGTATAGAAGAACCCAAGATCTATTTTCTTGGGATTTCTCTATATTTTCTATAAAATATACTGATGATTGCACATACCGTATTAAAAGCACAAACAGTCACAGACAATGCTACAGACTGTGATGTTATACCATTCTTTTAATTAATTTGTATATTCTCACTTGCCTTATGCTTACATACCAAAAAAAATATCAAAAATGGTTCATTTCACGAGGTAAGAGAGCGCTGAAGCACTTCATTACTGTGGCATGAGGCAGTTTATAGATTTAAATGCTAACATTAGTTGGTTTGTGTAAAATGGATCATGTAACAAAAGCCTGTGCTGTGCCTCAAGTTCAGTTTTTCAACTACAGTATTTCAAAAATACTTAGCTTTAAAAAGTTTTTCAGAGAGAAAATCTACAAAAAGCACATAAGTAGGAAGTAGATCAATATGTGTATTGCACAAATGAATAGGGTGATAGCAAAGGAAAAAAACCAGTAGTACGTTTAGAAGAACACTTAGACACTAAAATACTTTATGCTACTTTAAGTTACTCTGATATGAATTCCTACCCCTCTGAAAAGCATTCTTGTAATGAAGAAGCAGATTAATTTAGTGACAAGTTTATAACAAAGGGGAGACAAAATTGCTATATAAGATGGTAGAAATGTATTCATTTACGAAACTCAGCACAAGCAGCAAAATCAGAAAAAACAAAAGAAGGGGTACAGACCTTTGCAGCTTTCTTGTCTCCTTCAGTGCGTACCCCTAATAGTCGCCTCAGCAAGAAATAGGAAATTTCTAGCTCTGTAAATATTTCTGGCAGTGCCCCAACTGCACCAAGCACTTGGCCCACCATTCGGTCAGCTCGGCACAGGGTTGGGTCAATCTTAGTGCCAACACCTACAACACAACGAGGAAAGGCACAGGGAGTAACTGAAAGGTAGCTGTCGCTTTTATGTGTTAAAATATTTGGAGGAGATCTAAAAACAGCAAACTGAAAATGTACTGGGAATTCCCTATTACGTGGACAGCATTTTCAGAATGGTCAGCAAGACTGTGAGCTCTGTCTAAACTGATGAAGAAATAGTCTACTGTTAAAGCTGGTACAACTAACAGTGCAAGTTGATCTGCATTGGCCAGTGACATTCAGGAAAACTATTTTTTAAATATCAAATTTTCACGCCAACCCTGTCTCTCTCTATATGAATTATTTAAAATTGCTCACAGTATCTTTGTTGATTACACTGAAATTCATTGCTGAATGAAACCAATAAGCATGAAGGAATAAAGCTTTTAATAAGATAATATTCTTACCTATAAGACCTCCTGGAGCAGCATATTGTAGATCATTGTGTTCAGCAAAGAGTGACACAATTTTGGAAAAGATTGGCTTGCACATGAGTTTCCCTTCACTGTCCTTGGACACAATACCAGGTCGCACCTCAATTTCCTGGCCCACCTGATCACAAATGTGAAAAAGGGACTAAGTGGCTGTTTCACAGGAACACAAAGCTAACTAGTCACAGATCAAACCTACATATCCCAAGACCTACTTTTTATACAAGTCCTTGGCTGTGGGCTACTGTAAACCTTCTAGGATTTCTGCTGCACTGTTAACTGCAAATTGAACAATACTTACAGCCCATGTAACAAGTGATTTTCTTTTCAATACAATTTCTAAAACTGCTTTAGGAAAGAATCTTTATCTGCAATAATTCCAACATATAAATTTTAGTTAAATTCTTAAACATTGTATTTAATTTAGAAATATTTCAGCCCTGAGAAGAATGGAGTTAATTCACTCAGTGTAACTGATCAGCATCAATACACTGCCAAACAACGAAAACACAAGCTGTATAAACGTTCAAAGATGCAGTCTGCCCTCCAGCCTAGCAGAACAACTTTTAAAGTTTCCATCTATTGATGGAAAGCAAGCAAAATAAAAAAATCAAAATACACAGAATACTTAAACGGGGAAGTGAGACCTGTGAGAACCCACACACACTCCTGAGGTACTTGTGAAGTTCTTTTGCTCTTCTCTGCCCTGCAGTAATTCAGCAAGTGAAAGTGGTAGGACAGGAAAAAAAATAGCTCCTTCAATTTTTGTAAGCCGTTAAATCAGTGTCATTATTAGCAAAAGGTTAGATTACAACAAAAAACTCTAAAAAAATTAAAACCAGTGCTTCTTGTTCTGGTATCCTAAAACTGGAAAGCAAAAATGAGGTACTGACAGGAAGCATAAGTGCCACCCGACTGTATTTGAGCTTTAAAAATCAAATTCATTATATAGATTCATTTTGTACTAAGCAAGGAAAAGCTCTACTTGTTACTGTAATTAAAAATCTCCAAGTCAAGAAAGAGAAAAGGTTACCTTTAAGACACCCTTTAGAATACTGCCACCAGCTACTCCTCCCTTAAGGTCATCAACTTCACAGCCAGGCTTGTTGACATCAAAAGATCTAATTACTGAAAAACATAGACCATAATCAGATTTATTTTTAATACCAGATTTTTAAATAGTATCTTTCTTTAGCAACTCTGATTGCTTCTCTATTCTTATGAAAGTATACATATATTTATAAATATTACAATCGTAATGATGAACATTTTAATCGCATTTTTAGGTATACAGGTGAATTTGTTCTCAAAACTATTTAAGCTTTAATATGCGGGAGAACTGAGACTTTGACAATTAAATCCAGGGAACAAGAGCCTAACACAAAAAAATCTGACTAACCTATCTATCAGATTTTCATGGAAATAATTTAATTACCAAATTCATTAGTTTGTATGTACTTTTAAAATCAAAATTAAATTCACAACAAAGAAAGGAATGTTTTTAAGATACAGATAAATTTCTCATCTCTATTGCATTTTAGTGCTGTCATATGCACAGAATACACACAAAACCAACAGCAATTAAGAGAACAAACAATACACCTTCCAGAAAATATGCAAGTTTTAAAATCGGAGCGCCCTAAATACTCTTTTAGAATCCACCTCTTTTTAGGGCACTCAGCAAGGTGCCATTCTAAGCGTAGATGCCTTCAGTGAGTGGCTGGCCACAGAAGCCCAGAGCTGAGCACTTACATACCAATGAGCCTTGGTTCAGATGTGAAGTCTCGCAAAGGGACTGGGATTTTCTTCACTATGTACTCGCAAACTACCTCAATGTTGTATTTCAACTGTGCTGAGATGGGAATTATTGGAGCCCCTTCTGCAACTGTACCTAAAACAAAATCAAGTTCAACATCAAGCTTTAAGAAGAGCATTTACAGCAACATGACCAAGTGATTTGTGATTGTTAAAAACACCAACGAATTTCATGGTGTGTTTTATGTGTATTTCCCAAAGCAGTATCAGAGCATTTATCCTTCCCTTCAATGTTTCAGCTCAAACCAGTCACACCTACTTTTCAAGGCATTCTGAACACTGTGCAAGATAACTTTCCACTCCAGGTGAAAATTCACTTCCTCCATTGTGATCAGAAATTTTCTTAAGATTTCCTCAGAGAGATTGGATATCTCAGTGTGTGACACATCAGTACTAATGTTACAGTCAGATTTCATCCCAACAAACTAAATTTTCTGTCAATTTAATGGTCTACATTTTCCCAGTTTTGCAATGCAAGTATGTATTCTAGAAAAATCCTAATTTTATGAAAGGATGCATTTAGTTTTCCAGCTTTGTTAAATATTACTAGTTTTAATTCTATCTGTGTTTCTTGTGGTAACTCCCGTTCTCAAACTCCAAATTTACATATTAAGCCACTCTGACAGAGTTGTTATGAATAGCTTTTGTAAGGAAACAACTATGAATTACAAAAAAAGAAAGACCCATTGGCTACTTCTGAGGGTGACAATCCAGTTTCGCAGCTTGTCACATACCCCAGCTAATGCAGATAAACAGAATGCAGTGGAAGCTCCTGGGAAAGATGAAACCCAAAGCACTGAAGTTCAGCAGAACTTTACAGAGTAGGATAACAATGTAAATCCAAACTGGATTTACAGAGACAGATGAAAGACCAATCTTTTGTGATTAGATAAAAGAAATTAACACATTTATACCAACAAGGTGCCTCTAACAAGTATTGCTTCCTTTTTTCCTGTGGTGCAGTAAAATCTCTACCAAAGAAACAACCCAGGAAGAAGCCACAAATGCAGTGAAAGCTACTAGATAAGAGCCATTCTTATCAGTTTTATATCAAGAGCTCTGATCAACAGCATTACCACTCTTCTACTACAGTCTGAAGTGGGTAAGAAGCACAACTCCAGTGGTCTAGTTTCCATATTAACAGATTATGTACATCAGCACTGTTGAAGAGAAGCTTCTCTATAAACACAGAAAACCACTGTGTCCATATCTCAACACTGAATTTCCACCACTGACTGGACTTCTGCTATTGAAAACTTACCTTGTACAAATGCAAGGATCTGCTCATACTGCTCTTTAGCCTGGCTCTCCTTCACCAAATCAATCTTATTCTGCAGAATCAAAATGTGCTTCAGTTTCATGATTTCTATAGCAGCTAGATGTTCTGAGGTCTGAGGTTGAGGGCATGACTCATTACCAGCTGAAAGAAGAGAAGTGACTGCAATATACTATCAAAATAGAAAAAACTTCTACAGTTAGGAACATCTACTTTCTACTGCATGTTTATAAAAACAAATAAACAAAAAAGACAGTTGTCTCTCAGTAAGCTACACGTGAAGCAATCAAGTCAATAAGCACCTATTCTCCCCCATAACTGCTGGCTGGAGCATCCACACAACATACGACAGGTGAGAGGTTGCCAGTGTGGTTCCCTCATTCCACTTGCTCCCAGAAGAAACACTCATCTAAAATTTCCAAAGATATTAACAGGCTAACTTGTGTCTACTTGACTCACTCCATCCTTCAGCTCTTCAGACATCTCAGTACTGACTGTAGCATAATGGACAATTCACCTTTCAAGAAATAACTTACAAC
This sequence comes from Pseudotriccus pelzelni, assembly GCA_035584735.1. Lineage (NCBI taxonomy): Eukaryota > Metazoa > Chordata > Aves > Passeriformes > Tyrannidae > Pseudotriccus > Pseudotriccus pelzelni. The sequence goes on along the minus strand of JAWMRA010000001.1, from coordinate 102,371,626 downwards.
TTTCTTATCAGTAAAGCCATAAAAATGCCAAGATCCCCAAACTCTATATTACAATGATTAGATCAAGTATGTGAATAGGGTTGCCATCAGGTTTGAATTTCAGCCATCTAAGAAGCCAACTTTGGCCTGATGTGCCATTATGGTTAATCTCACTTGAAGTCTGGTCTATAACACTTTCTAGAACTAAAGAGGTGGAAGAAATAACTAATGTTCCATAGACATACAAAAATCAGAACAAAAATTGTCTGCATCAACTTAAATCTCCTGTATCTTAATTTTGCCTGTATTCCTCTGGGTTTACTGTTTGTACTGCTGTTTGTGGACTCTCCTGGATGGCAAAGACTACATCCATATTTAAAGGAAACTGAATCTTCTGAGAAACTCAAAATGCACTTGGAGCTAATCTATCTCCATAAAATTATATAAATTTTACTGTACTATACTCAAGGTTTCATCTTACCTAACTAATCTTCTATCCATGGGGCCAGCTACCAGACTAGTTTAAAACAACCCAGTTTGCTAAAGTGCATTGTCCTTGTAGCATCACTTTATTTTCTTTAACACATTCCAACTGCATTCACTTGTTTTAACTGCTCACCACATCCCACCAGATTTTAAAGCCCATATAAAGTTGCTTCATGATACTAAAAACCAGAGCTCTGCTTTTGTGTAGCAGTTGTTACCTATCAACAGTAAAGCTGCATCCATTACTGCTGCACCGTTCAACATTGTAGCCATCAAAATATCATGGCCAGGACAATCCACAAAAGAGACATGCCTGTTGTAGGAGAAGGTGAAAAAGAAGCCCAAAAGCCAATTACCAACAGTTCCTCTGACTGATTTATGTGAGTGAATAGGCAGACACAGAAGTTAAAAGCATCCTTAAAACAGACAGATAAACATTTCGAGACAGATGCTGAGAAGCAATACCTTAAAAGTATTTTCAAGAAAGTTCTAAAAGAACACAAAGACTACTGAATGGCTACTGAATACTTTTTCTGAGTCTTAAGATTTAATACCACATAACCATATTAGGTATTGCTTTAATATTTTACCAATTTACTTGTAAATTAGACTAGAGTTAAATGCATCAGAATAAAAAACACGAAAACAACCCAACCTACTACCACCCACCCAAAACCCAACAAACACACCACATGGGATTTCCCTAATCTCTTTTAAAAAACATCTCCCGTTCTCCAGTTTTAGGAAATCATGCATCTTTAATTACATGGTTATAACTGCACTTCCCTTCAAAGATTTATCTACAGAGACAATGTTACACTTCCACCTTACGATTTTATTGTGCAGACCATAATACTTTATTCACTACGTTCCTTCCTGAACCTATCCAGTGAAAAATTGTTTCCTAGTAGCATGCCACCAAAAAACAAGGAACTAATTTGCTGCTTTGCTGACAATGTTAAAAATTTACTACAAGCAAAAAACCAGTGGGATAAAGAACACAGAGCTTTTAACCAGTAGTTTCACAATGGCCTATCGCAGTTAATCTTCGTAACAGCACTCTGTGTATTTTGTCATAAGTGTGAACTAAGCATCTTGTTGTACCACCCCAGGCAGTTTAGACACCTTAGATCAGGGGTGCCCCCCACCTCAGAATGTGCCATAACAACCCATTCAGCTTACAGCCCAATCCTGACTGTTCTCAGTTATGCAAAACCACAATTTATTCCAGTCTTTTACAGCAGTTACCTGACTAGCTTGAAGTTCCCTTTGGTGCCAGGAATATCTGTAGGGAACTCATCTGGGGTGCTACTTCCACAGGATCGGTAACACTCTGGTCGAGAACAGCTTGGATCATCCAGCTTGTAAATCTGTGACATTTTAGAGTTGGAAAAAAGTTCAATTCCTCAAGGGTTAGTTACCTGTAAGCTCATATCTCCCCTGAAATACATCAGTAATGTATTTGCTGCAGTAATGACTCACCTTTGCATTAGCATAACCCAGCTTGATTGTGATATTTCTTTCCAGTTCATTTTTAAATCTGACAGTATGAACTCCAGATATAGCTTTGACTACTGTCGACTTTCCATGGGCTACATGACCAATTGTACCTGTGTTTTAAAAGGAAATGTTTGTCAATAAACCACTGTTTAGTGCAATGCTCCATTACTATCAGCACACAATTACTCCAAATTATTCACAACAGCTAAATCCAGAGCCCCCATCAGAAGCATATATGGGCTTTGTCATCATTTTGGTTTAAAGAAACAAAAAAATTGAGCTCTCAATGGACAGACCTTGCATTTTTATGAAACTCATTTCAACACTCCATTTCAAGGTAAAATAAACTTTGCTTTAGCAACTATTCCCCACACCATTTAACTGTGTTCCTGAAGTAAAATCAGTACTTTCCAAGTCAAAAAGGTTTGTCAAGTTTCTAAAATTACTATGTAACTGTTTCAGTAAGAATCTTTAAAGTGTTGCCATATAGGTACCATCTGCTACTGCAGGAGGACCAAAAAGAGTCACATTAACACTCCTCTTTTTTGTAAGTTTGTTTTTACCTATATTAATTGTTGCTTGTCTGCTGATGACTTCTGGTGAAAGAGGCGTCAACTTGGTCACATCCTGTATAGGGGAGATTTTAGAATTTATTCATCTTGCATATAAGTGTTTAGAAAGTATTATGTGTATTTTCTTAAAAATTATCCAATAGTTCTACTCAGCAAAGTCCAAGCAAGCTCCTTGAAATAATTCTAGATATGCATTCCAGTCTTTTAAGTGTGTGAAATAAGACAAAAAGTGAACCAAGTTCCACTTGTAAATCAGTAGAGGCTGCAACCAAACCCCGGACTGTAAATCGGTATCGGCTGCAGGGTGTTACAGACGGGGGTAAACAAAACAAAGAACCTCAAGAAAAGTTCTAACAAAAAACCCCAAACCCTTACTTACCCCCAAACCTAAATGACACATACCAGGCAAATTCAAGTCAATTTTCAATAGGTTACATGATGAATTGCACTGATGTTTTAAAAACAAAGCTTTGTCAATAAACAGTTGTTTAATTGGTGTAAGGTCCCATTACAACCAATATATAATGACAACTATCGCTTTGGAGTCCCACAGGTCCAGAGACTTCCTTATTACCATGGATTTTTAATGGCTATTTTTTCCTCAAATACTTTAAAGCTGTTTGTCCAAATAACGGACAAGTGTTGAAATCCACTGAACTGTTGCTCTGTACTACTTTTGAAACTGTTCATAGCTGCTTTCCATCCTGCACTGAATTCATATGAATGAGCTGCTCAGTTCAAGCAACAATTCAGGATGCCAAAAGAGTCCTCGGTGCAGGACAAGATATAAGTATTTTGCTAAGATACAAATAACACTCACATTGAATCACATATTGTTCACACTGTTACATGCAGGTTCCCTGCACAATGATCAAATAACCACATCTGTGCAACAATGTAAGCTCACTCCTTCTGTTCTCAAGTGTTAAGTGAATAAAATGTTCGTGTTCAATACAAACCAAGTCTTGAACGCTTAAGACACATAATTAAATGCTTATTTCTTGTGTATCGAGCTGAAAAGCACTACCCTGCGATGGGAACGTGACCTGCAGATGGCACCATGTGGCCAGGGGACAAGCACGTCAGCGTGATGCAATTCCTGCCACCAGGAGAACTCTTCCTGTACAGTTGTGCACGCAGGGAGAGTTTTTTTGGCAAGACTGGTATAAGGCCACGCTCAGCAATAAGCTGCAGTCAGCTGTAAGGACTCAAGGGCCGACTGAAAAGAGGTGGGATAGGCCGTAAAGGTAATTCCTGCTGACTTCCCAGCTAATGCTATCTGTGCCTTTTCCGACTGGGAAATGGGATGGTCAACAGTGAGAGGAAGTAAAGAAACTTTCTGAGATGACCAACATGCTCACTATAGCAAAAAGGAATTCCCGTGCTCAAACCCAGAGAGCATCGAACATTATTACTGCACACACAAATAGTCTATTCCAGTTTGCTGAACGCTGGGGGTGCAGCAACAGGATTTTCGAGTAGTTTTGTCAGCAGAGGTGTAATGAGTGAGACAGACCTGGAAAGACACTTAACAGGTAAGATCAGCACAGACTGGACTCAATGGCCTCACAGGTCTTTTCCAACCTAACTCGCGCTCTGATTTTATGAACTGATTTTCTTGGTAGATCTTAATAACCAAGAAAATTTGCTTGGCAAACCAGCCGAGGCAGGGCTGGCAGCCAATCCCTCGAGCCTGCTGGAGACACACAGCGCCGGATTATGGTTCTACTTCGGAGAAGGAAGCGCTTTTAGTACTACACAACAAGACAGCCTTTAGAAAGGAAAAAGCGCATCCACCGCTAAGCTATACAAGCTCCGCTCGCACAGGTGGGACGCCGAGACTCGCACTCGCCTCACCCGGGCGCCCCACACCCGCCGGGACCGGCCCGACCAGGTCCCAGCGCCGCCACTCCGGCCGCGCCTGCCTCCCCTGCCCCCGGCCCGGCCCCGCTGTGCTGCCCCTCGGCCCGGCCCCGCTGTGCTGCCCCTCGGCCCGTTCCCAGAGCGCTGCCCCTCGGCCCGTTCCCAGAGCGCTGCCCCTCGAGCTCCCGCGCCCCCTCAGCGGGGCACGGCCGCGCCGGGGCCGGCAGGCGGCTCGGAACCGCTCAGCCCGCACCCCCCCACACACCCACCCACCCACAGCGGCCCGGCTGTCTCCGGCGAGCCCCGACCGCCGCCCCAGCGCCCCGCGGGTCTCACCAGCGTGCCCAAGTCCTGCCGGCTGAGGTGCGGCTGCCCCAGAGTCACTCCCGCCTCGTCCCCCGCCATCTTGGCCCGAGCAGGAAGTGAGGAGTCCTGCGCAGACGCCTGACCGCCGGCTCCGCTCGGCGCCGCCGCCGCCGGCCCGCAGCCCACGGCGCTCTCCGGCCGCAGCGCAGCACCGGCCGGCCCGGGGACGGGCACCGGGCTGGTGAGACAGCCTCGATCGGCGCCGCGGGGACTCAGTCGGAGCCACCGCAGAGCGGCAGCGGCTCAGGCGCGCCGCGGGCAGCCCTGGAAAAGGTCCCCGCGGCCGGCCTCGCGCCGGGTGATGCAACCGGGGCCCGCGGCGGGGGCTTGCGCCGCGTGCGGCAGCGCGTGGGGCCGGGAGCGCGCGTGCGCGAGCGGCGGGTAACGGG
>JAWMRA010000001.1:102327001-102366371 GCA_035584735.1 Pseudotriccus pelzelni | reverse complement strand
CGCGCTCGGGGGCGACCCGCGGCGCGGGGCCGGGAGCGCGCGCGGGCGGGCACGCGCAGCTCGGCCTCGGCCGCCGCCGGGAGCGCGCGGGGCCCGATATCCCGGGAGAGACCGCGGGACGGGAGAGACCGCGGGACGGCTCGGAGCCCCGTGCTGGTGCAGCGCGTACGCGAAACAGCGCCGTGGGCTCGGGACGGGACCCGGTCCGGGGACGGACGCACCGGAGGCGGGAGGTTCGCCCGGGGTTTGCGGTCCGCTGTGTGTGACACGGGCAGCGCGGGGTTATTTGGGTGTCGGGTGGGTGCGATGCAGAAGGGCACGGGGGGGAAGAACTGAGACACGGTGCTTGTGTGTATGAAATGAGTGTCGGTGTCTGACCGGCTGACCTGCCTCAACGGTAACATGTCACATCCATATGTTCGTAATCTCTGCTGTCCGTCAGCCTGATAATGTTTTCTGAATTTCAACCCTTTTCCTTGTTACTCTCTTTTCTAGGCTGGGCACGGATTATTTGGAAGACCACGTAGATATGAGACCGTGCCCCAAGGTACGAGCAGCCTTAATGTTTTGTATGAAATAGGTAAAAAGTCACACGTGCTGTTTTCAGAGTTGAGTGTGACATAAATGCTTTAAAAATTAAAGCATTAAAATCCCCAGTAAAGTGATGAGAGCCAGTTTAAAGGTTCAGCGAAGATTAAAGGCCAAATTCCCAATTCTTCCCTGTGGGAAATTGAATTGACTTCTTCATGGGAACTTCTTTAAGGCATAGAGGATGTGGCTAATAGTATTTTCTCTGTGATCAGGGATCCAGGTTTCAGTGTAAGTAACCAGTGATGTCAAATATGTGTGCATTGTGCCAACAACAGTGGCTTTGTCTGCTGGAAAACGTGTTGGTTCTCAGACTTTGCCCGGGCAACTGCTTGTGTGAAAAAAAAAAAACAGGTTTGGAGCAGACGACCACGTGATTGAAATGTGATGATGGAAATGCGTGTGAAACTGGTGTGCCTGGTTTAACAGTGCTGGTAACCTCCCACTTTCGTAAATAGTACTATTGCTGTCCTTTCCTGGAACAAGAGTTAGGAGTGAGTTCTGCTGGATATACCCAGAGAACATATTGCCAGTGTTCTTGTTCTGAATAAATGAATAGGAACACCTAAGAAGCCTTACAGCATCTGTGGTGGTGTTGCCAGTAACAAAATGTATATTTGTCTTGCAACCCAGTCATGTTGCATGTTGGTCTGGAATATAAATTTCGTATCTAGTCGTTTCTCAGGCCATATTGTGTTTCCAATTTTGTATAAAATATCTCACTTCTGGGAAAAACAACTGAGATACACAAAGTGTAGTGGGAACATGATGCAATACGTGGTTGTAGTTGCCTCGACGTCCAGGCATGTATAATCACTCTTTTATGAAAATTAACTGAAAACACTAGACTCTGTACTTACTTAGCTGTTTAAATTCTGCAATAATGCAGTGCAGTGTAAAATTATGGAAACAGTTTTTGTCACATTTGCATCAGCCCCTAGAAAGGATTTAATCCTTGCCAAACACCCTGTCAGGAATATGAAAAAAAATACACAAACTGTTCCTTCTATTTTAACAATGCGATTGCACATTTTACATATTCTGAGGTAGTCTTGTTACTTTAAATCACTTACTTAGAGATATTTGTAATATAAAGAAACTCCAGAAAAGTCTTAAGACTGCAAATGTCTAATTACTGTAGAATAAGAGAATGGTTTGGGTTGGAAGGGACTTTAAAGATCATCCAGTTCCAATCCTCCTGCTGTGGGCAGGAACAGCTTCCACTAGACCAGGTTGCTCAGAGCCCCATCCAACCTGGTCTTCAACACTGCCAGGGGCATCCACAGCTTCTCTGGGCAGCCAGTTCCAGCCTCACCACCCTCACAGTAAAGAATTTCTAATCTAAACCTGCCCTCTTTGAGTTTAAAGCCATTTCCCCTTGTCGTGTCACTACATCCCCTTGTGAAAAGGCCCTTTCCCAGCCTTCTTATGGGCCCCCTTCAGGCACTGGAAGCTGCTGTAAGGTTTCCCCAGAGCCTTCTCTTCTTCAGGCTGAACAACACCAACTAAAGTAGGTAAGAACATTTCTAGGAGTTGATGTTATGTCAGTATATGTCCATTGTACCTATGGGTATTAATTAAATAAAGTCTAAAATTATTCAAATTGAATGGTAACTAGTGTATTAATGTAGCTCAAAAACCTCTGCCCCAAATTTTATTCATTGCAATAGTCTGATTTTACCCAGTGGTAAATGCCTACTTAGTAAATGCCTAAATCAGAGGGGTCAGTCCAAATTTCTAAGTAAATTAGTATTAGCTAAGGTAATGTTGATGCCAATGGTCATTGTCAGAGGCCTAAATTTAATTTTATTTAGGAGACTAGAACTGAGGCTTTATTAACATAGTTTGATTTTTCATTACAAGCAAATTGTCCAATGTGAAACGGAAGGGAACTTTTTTGTGTGTGTTTTTAAAGGTTGAGATGTTTTAAATGTCAAAGCTATTGCGTTTTGGTTTGTTTGTTTGTTTTTTTGTGGCTAGGTTTGAGGTCCTGTTCTGTGGCAGTGTGTATGACAGACCTGAAGATCATCTTACGCCTCAGCTTGCCACAAACAGCAGACAGCAAAATGACAGTCAGGTAAAACCTAAACAGTCTTGGTTAGCTTTTTCCACCTTCGCTGACCTATGGAGGTCAAAAGTCTGAGGAGGGCAGCATGCATGGAGTTTTGCTTGTATCGTTTCTGTGTATGAGAAACTTGGTTTCTACTCGTTTCATTTTGTTGAAGCATTAGATATGGGTGGATACATGCTTGGTGCAGTAGGAGACACATCCTGTGGGAAGGGGAGAGAATGTCTTTCCTTTAGACTTAAGTAGCAGGAGCAGTTGCTGCCTTGGCAGAGTCAGTCTGTAAAGGGCAGTTGTTTCACCCTAAGTACACGAGTAACAAGTTTTAAAACAGTGACTGGGGAGATGGGGCAAATTTACTGCCTGAGTAAGTGGGTGACGTGGAATAGTAAGAAGTTTGCCAAGTAGAGAGAGGTCAGGCCATTGGGATGAAGGAGTGATTAGGAGCAGGTTGATTGTAGTGAGAGGGAGCAGTGGAGGGGCAATTTAACAGTTGGAATAGCAGTGGGAAGTCTTTTGTGAAGCCCTGCATAGTATAGCTGGTTCATTGTGTGAAGTTGTGAAAGGTGTGAAAGACGTTCAGCTTGGGGGTGGCAGCTATAGAGGAGGTACACTCTTGTTTTGTAGATCGAGAATTGGGGGGGGTGGTAATGAGAGACTGAAAATAGACTGTGAAGGGGATGGAAACAGTAATAAACAGGGAGAGGATGGCAGCGAGTAGCTTGCTATTTAAAGTGAGTGCCACAGAAGGTGACAAGGAGGTACATAGAAGGTTTGGGGCTGGCGGTGGCAAACCCAAGGACCACGTAGTTCAGTTCATCTCTTACAGTGAAGGTCAGAGTCTGCCAGACAAAGGTAAGATAGCAAGAGCAAGGGGGGGGGGTGATGTTTGTGCCAAGGCAAAGCTCTGCTCATCATTCCTCGCAGGGCTGCGGTTCCACACGAGCTGTGAGAGGCATTTGCTGCTCAGGGGCTGCTCTGCTGAGCGCCTGTGGCGGCCGCCCCGACCCCGCGGGCTCCGGTGACCCGGTTCCCACAGCAGCTGGCAAGGCAGCCTGTGGCGAGCAGGGAGCTGGGATCATCCCGCAGCGCCTGTGGCTGGCCGCTGTCCGGGAGATGCTCAGCCGACGCCGAGGAAGGGGTGCTGCTGCCGAGGGCAGCTGCCCGAGAAACCCGGGAGCTGCGACAGCCCCGGGGAAAGGGGCCCGGCCTGGAGGCGGAGGGGTGGCAGAGAACAGCGCAGCCCCGGCCCTCCCAGCGGGGACTCGTGAGGATGCGCGTCCTCACGGGCCGGACGCGGGCGATGCTGCTCCGCGCCGCTCTCCGCAGCCCCGCTGGGCTCCGGTGAGGGGCTCCCCTGCTCGGGGCGTGCCGGAGCTCCGGCGTCCGGCTGTCCCTGCCCGGGCAGGGAGGTGCGGGCGGTGCCGGCCCCGGCCCCGGCCCGGTGTCGCCCCCCGGCCCAGGTGCGGCGGAAGTGACGGGCGGGCGGCGCTGCCGGCGGAACATGGCGGCCGCGGCCGCGCGGGGCAGCGCGGAAGGTAAACAAGCGTGAGGGCGGCGGGGACCGCGGGGCAGAGCCCGGGCCGCGCTGCGAGCGCCGGTGCCCCGGCGGGGGGCGGCTCCCACCTCCCCCCGAGCGCGGCCCGCCGGGAGGAGGGAGCCCAGGATCCCCCCTTCCTCCGCCTCCTCCTCCTGCTCCTCCCGGCTTCGCCTCAGCCATTGCCCCTCTCCGCAGCCCCCCGGCGCCTCCCTCCGCCGCCCCCGGCTGTATGGTACGCGGAGCCAGGGCCCCTCTCCGCCGCGCCAGCGGGAGGAGCCGCGTCCTCAGCGCCGCCGCCGCCGAGAGGTGGGTGAAGGATCCCGCGGGTCCTCCTTGGGCGGCCCGGGCGCCCTCCCGGCCCTCAGGGACCCCCGGCCCCGGGCCTGGGGGAGCGGCCGGGTGCCCGCAGGGGGCGGGCGGGCTGTGGCGGGGATCGGGCACGGCCGCACCGAGAGCTGGCGGGGCCGGGGCGTTCGCAGCCCCCGCCGGGCGCCCCGGGCAGCTGCGGCCGCACGGCACGGACTCCGGGCCCGCCTGCCCCGCTCGCTCGGGGGCTCGGCCTGCGAGCACACGGGCTGAAGTAGGTCCTCTGAGGTCCTGCCCTCGAAATGGCCATTTCTCCCTGATCGCGAAAAATGTGTCTTTGATCTGAGCGAGCAGAGCTACCCAGGATTGGTACTGGGGCTTTGACCTATTTGGTAAATGCTGAAATGTCACTTAAAAATTTAAAGTTCTTGGGTTTTTTGTTGTTTGGGGTTTCCCCCCATTCTTTTAAAAGAAGAATAGGGGAACCATAAGGCTATTAGTGGATAAAAGGACAGAATTACTGAAGTTCTGGCTTCCCATGGACTTCTTTGTTATGCGTACTCATCCCTAGGATGATAACCCAGCTCCAGAGGGTCACCAATGGTGACCACCATTGCCCCAGCTCGCATTCACATCCCCTGAGCATACCACCATGCACCAACATAATTCCTGTCTTTTCCCTCCCAACACCTAGCAAACGTGTTTAATTTCTACCACATGCTCTATAAACTTTCCCACTAACACTCATTTCCTTTCACTTTCCTTAATTATACCCTGTGGCTGGTTTGGATCTACACATGTGTTGATTTGCCTTTCAGCAAGCAGAGCAGAACAGATAATCATTGAACTCGCACTGGAGACATCAGACCTTTGTCATTCATCTAGCTGCCAATTTGAGGGATATATGTAGAAATTAAATATGAAATTTTTGTCGTTCTGAAAAATTAGGTTGGGGTTTGGCAGTGAGGTCAAAAGCTGTGTGTCTTGAACAAAGGCCACAATTAATATAATTTTCTGAGAAGACGCCAGGAGTATTAACTGAGTTAGCAGTAAAGATACAGATAATAACAAAAAGATAAATGTAAGGGGTAGTTCAGCAATCTTAATTTAGATTAAAAATGTTTTTTACTGATATAGTTTAAATATTACTTGTAGCTCATCACCTTATTATGCTAAAAATTTTATGTCGTAAGTCAAAAAAGATAGGATTAGATTTTTTGTTACTAAGAAATACTATTTTCTGTATAAAATGCATCATGATTTTCTTGATAAGTATCTTTGCAATGAGAAAATCAATCTTTACTAATATGTTTTTCTTACATTTGAAAATATTAGTCATTTTATAAGCCACAAATATGTATATGTATAAATATAAAATGTTTTCACACAGGGTAGTGCAGTCCTGTCCACTTAGAGAACAGTGGCAAATCTGCAGTTTTCAACGCTACCATCTTCTAGGTATTAATAATACAAGTTTTCCCAGTTAAAACACAATTGTCATTTAAAAGGATGTATCAAATATTTGACACTGGGCCCCTGTTCTGGTATCAGTAAATGTAATTGGAAGAGCATTGACCTGAGCTGGCTCTGTGTCTGGGAGCAGGTTTTTCTGTGCAGGTGTAGTGGTGCAATGACCTTTTAGCCAGATGGTTTAAGCTGTCTCAGTGTCTGTGAAGTGCAGTTACAGCATCTGCATAATGGACTAATTCAAGGGGAAGCTCATGTAGATCTCACTGATGTTAGCTCATGAGACAAGCTGGGTTTAGACTGCTTAGGTGAAGTTAAACTGGTCAAGTAACAACAGCTGATGTGTTTGTCTGGCAGTCTTGAAATGCTTACCAAGCATGTGCCTTTATCAGAATCCTTTTGATAGTCATCCTAAAGCTTGATCTAAGGGCTGAGCTGGGAAGCATATCTTATTTTCTGGTGGCTAGTCTTGTGAAATAGGGAGTTTCTAGAGTACAGTTTGTTGGTATTTGTCTAAATTGAACATATGTGAAAACTATACTTTTCAACAGTATTTTAAAGCAAAATGGCTTTGATGTTTTGTGTGTGTGTGTGCTTATAGCACATGGGTCAGTTCTTCTGTGCAGAAAGGCTAAATTGGATTTTAACATATCTATACGATAGATATAACTTAGAGATACATGTTTTTAGGAACAGAGAGTAATGTGAGGTGAGAAACTATGCATTATGGTACATGAATGTGAGAGCACCACCACATCTGCTGGAGTTACGCGTTTCTCAAAAAGAAAATGGAACAAAGCACCCTCTCTGACTGTACTGCATTTAGAGTGAAGAATAAGACACAATCCATACTGAGTTTTAGTAGGTCTGGTTGTGACTAGTTCTGATAATGCTTCTGGCATAAGCATAATGACCTCAGAGGTCACTGTTGCTGTGAACTGGTGCAGGTGGCTCGGATTGCAAGAGGGGCTCTCATGGTCAGGTGCATGCTCCTAAGAAATAGTGTGGGTAGGAGTAGCCAAGTTTTAACTTCTGGAGTTCTGGCAGAATGGTTTCTTTGAGTGTCAGCGATTCAGCTCCTAACTTCTTGCTTCCAGAGTAGTCCAGTGCTTTTGGAATTCTCAAGATGGATTGAGTGAAGTTGTCAGCATGAACGTACTGATGTGTTTAAGATAAATTGTTTCCAAAACTTAAGAGTATTAATTAGAAAGGATTTTAGATAAAATACAGGGAAACGGGATGGGTTTCTTGATTCCCTACATTTGCAGTTCTTGTAGCAGTGGAAAGTTTTGATATCCACTGATTATTGATCTATCCCATTTTTACATCTTTCTTTCTTTTGCTATTAGTGGGGAATTATGGTAAAAAATGGTGGTTTGGACAAGGTTTAATGGTTTTATTGCATTCTTACTCAGTGTAGTGCACTGCATTCCAAGGCCCAGCCTTCAGCCATGTGTGCAGTTGTGAATGTTTCTTGTGTGTGCAAATACCTGTTGTGTTGTATTTTCACATGTGTGTATAACATTTGACTAGGAGAAAAATCTTATTTGTGCAGAAAAGTGTTTTAACAATATTAGGGTCAAATAGTTCTGCTCTAAGCAATCTGTGCTCTGCACCTCACCAAATAAAGCACACACAATTTGCATTTAAATGCTTGCATTTGATGGATGGAGGGAATGGGATAGATGGAATAGATTATTGGATTTTAAGCTCTATTTTAGTACTTTGTGTAACCAAAGCATGGTTTTGTATGTATGTAACGCATAGATAGGAGTGATTTATTATGTGAAAATTTGTTGTTCAGCTGTGTTCACATAGGTGATTTCTCAGGAGATCTAAGGGTTAGGTAGCATCAACAAGTACTTCATAATCAATAAACAAAGGAACTTGCTGGTTCTGTCTCAGCATCTCAAATGAATTAAGGAACAGCAGTAAAGGAAAGCAGAAATCTGCCTTTGAGCTGGTGTGCTAGACTTGCTGTTGTCAATGCTTTGCTAGAACAATACATTTCTGTCCCTAGAAAGCACATAAAAGCTTTCATATTGCATGAAGACATTTATTTAAAGGGCACTTTTTCAGGAAGTACTGCTTTTGGATAGATTTTAAATCTAAGAGGGCATGAGTCAAAAGCGGGTATTCCATAACTTCCTTCTCAGTAGCCAGCGCATTTAGACTCCATTTCTTCTGCTTGTGACTAAGAGCCTCAGACGCCCTGAGGAAAGAAGGTTCTCCTTGTTTAGCAAGAAAAAGCAGTCTGGAACAGGGTTTTCAGACTTTTATTACTGCTGCAGAATAAAGATGAGAAATCAGTGTTCCAAGTAAGTGGTTTTACAGTCACAGCACAGGAGACTCTAATGCATTATGTGCTAAAAGAGGAAGAAATGTCAGGAACAGCTAATAAGGTTAAACGTGCTTCTCTTTTGGCTTTTCAGCAGTCTTTACTTCCTGTGCTGCATTACCCCGATCAGCTCTGTGTGCACAGAACAATGCCCAACGTCAACGTAGATTGCCCACCCCCAGTATTGTTTATACAGTGGGATTTTTTTGTTCCAGTTTCGTACAGACCACTGTAGGCTGCATGTCTGCCTTAGGATTGCGTGTTCTGCTGTGATTTGCATGCGTGAAGAAGATCCAAGTGAATTTTGCATTTTTATTGAAAATATGAAAAAAAAATTCGTTATGTATTGTCTTCTGGGAAATAAGCTGCAGCATTTGAATAGTGCATAGAATTACATCCAAGATTGCGAGTGTGTGTGTGGGAGGATTTGCATAGCTATGCTTTAGAAAAATTACTTCATTTGAGAGTGTTTTATATTGCTTTTTTTAATATTTGAGCTACTGTGTTGCTATTTGCTTTTAATGGAGGATATTAGCTTTAGAAATGATTTTACATGTTGAACTTAATATGCATTTAACTATCTAGTTTTCCAGGTTTTGTGCTATTTTAACCCCCTTCTGTATTTACACTGGCCAATGCATTTTTTTGTTTTAAAGACAAATTTATCTGGCGATACTGTCTATGGCTTCCTGCCAAAACAAGGGTATTTACTCCTTTTATTTAATGCAGAAAGACAAGCAGTCCTTTGCTCGTAGAATTCTGAAGCTTCTTTACATAGTGCAGGGAGAACTCTCACTGGTTTTGTGTCTACTTAAATAATCCATTAAATGCTGTCTCAGGTTTGGGAGCAAAAATATTTTGATGTTGAAAACTGTAGATTGAAAAATGTAGGTCCATCCACAGGGCCACCTGGAGCCAGTTGCCCAGGACACTCTATGCTGTGATGTTTGTTTGGTTCTGTAGGGGGTTTTTTGTTGTTGGTTTTGTTTTGAGTATTATTTGTTTTGATTCTTTAAAGGAACTCTGGAGGTGCTCCTCTGGATTTGGTGCATCTACTGTCTGTCTCTGCTTAACCTCGCTTCCCAACTTTTCCTTTTTGCTTCTTTGAAGGTGGTGAAAGAAGCCTTTTCTTTTAGGGCCATCCTATGTAGAAATTAATTTATCTCCTTTTATTTGTGGAGTACCTGTAATGTAATTATCTTTCTCAGGGTAAGGGCAAAGATCCCAGTGTGTGTTTGGAGGTTGCTGGTTCTTCCATGTTGTTCAGGTGCGCAGTAACGCATGTATTGTTTTGAAGAATTCCGTGAGGTTACTGTCTGCATAAGCCTGTGTGATGTTAGATCTCATTATTTTCAGACTAATCTATGTTGCTTCAGTCATCTGAAAAATGTTGCTTCATTTCTGACTCTTTTTTCCCCTTAGTTTATAGTTCTGTTATTCTGTTCACATTCTCACATTTGCAAACTCCAACTGTCCCATCCCATGTATAACACTGATCATGGAACTGAAGCTGAGCCAAGTCTTCGTGGATCTCTTAAAGAAATGTAACTTACACAGTTTTACTGTCTGAGAATCCTGGTAACCTTTGAAGCTCTTGGCTGATTTTAGACAGAATGGAGAGTTGTTTTAAGTTGCTGTATGTTTTATGAAAAGGAATGGCCCATTTAAAGGCAAGTGATCATTAAATCTGTTAAACAGGAAGGACTGAGGTATGAGCTCAGCTATTATTAAACATCAGAACTGGGGATGGGAAGGGAGGAGTTACAAGTACTCCAGTGAAAGAAAGGAAAAAAACTAATATTAATGTTAACTTTTTTATTTGATATCAGAAATTCAATTAGCAAAATCTTATAAAGTCAGGCTTTATGCTTCCTGTTCAGTCGGTTGCTTCTTTTTGAGGTGGTAAGAGTTAGTCAGGTAGTTTTTTTCCTCATCTGCTTTTGTGTAAGAACTGGCAACAACTATGAAGAGTATTTGATGGTAATTTTTCTTTCTGGGAGGCATTTGCTGTTGAGGAATAAGAAACTCACTATATGTAGCTCCAGAGCAGTTTGCGTGTTCTCTCTGTCTTCAGTGACATTGAGGGGAATGTGCTGTCATGGATACTGGTGAGAAAGCAATTGGATTGTCGTCTTTGTTCTTTTGTTCCTGCTCTTACTTTCAGGAATTTGAATTTTGTCATAAGGCCATAATTGTAATGAACCCTCCCAGCACTGACTTTATTGTGCACAGAACCCATCGTCAGGCTTCAGCAGTGTGGGAGCGGTGCTAATTCCATGAGGTGTGGCTACAAACACCCACTCACCATTTGAGTTCTGCGTAGACAAAGAGTATCTCCAGTTCTGTTTTCCAGGATGTGTGCTGATGAATGAAGGAGAGGAGATGATTATCCATTGATGGGTCTAATAAAATGCATTCCAGTTAAATGGCAGCAGTCAGAATGCGGTGCTTGAGGAAGTGGGAGTAACTGAAGTTGTGAAACGGGGGCCACCCTAGAGTTACTTCTGGGTCCATGTACTTGTGTAAAGTTTTATGACCTTGAAAATCTGCAGGTTTTTTAATGTGTTGATATTATTCAGCCTTTCCTGTGGGTTCCCAGTAGCAAAACATGATTAGCTTTAATGGCAATAGGAAATTCAGAGTTAAATGCTCAAATATCTGAGAGAATGTTGCAGTGTAATTTAAGGTGGGATAAAGTAGAAAAAAGTAGTTAAACCAATTCTAATAGCAAATTAATGCCAAACAGGGAAGTTGTTGCTCTTTTTCTTTCTTCCTGCCCAAGTATGTGCCCTGCTCTCTGCATCAGGTTGATTCTTGTGTCAAAACCCCCACAGTGTCAGAAATCAGGTCACTGGGAAGCAGACAAGTCTCTGGTCTTGAGGTTTTGTGTGTGCTGAGGGGAGCGGGAAGGGGTGGTTGTGTTTGTGTCACGTGTCTTTCTCAGGTCTATTCCTCTCCGCTCTTAGTTTATTTTCTGTCAGGTTTGAGTTGAATTGGCTTTCTGGAGAAGTCCAGTGAGCCCCAGAAATGGCTCAAAGTAGGCAGCAGGAGCTCAGACCCCAGAATGAGGACAGAGAAGGGGAATGGAGTGTGCTGTTGTCCTTTGACTGTGATAAATCATTAGATTGGTTCAAGGTACCTTGTCCAACTTCACCCTACCTAAACCCAAGGAAGCTGAGCAAGATTTTGAGAAATTTGTGGATTTTGAATAGGTTCTCTTTTTATTATTATTGAATATTTATCTTCATTAACTTTAACAGGGTAGGATTCTGCTACTCTTTGTTTTCTTTTTGGTTTATTTACTGTTTGATTATAGCTTGCACGTAAGTAACTGTATCTGCACATGTTCAAATACTTAATGAGCAATTCAGCTTCACTAAACCCAGTATACAGAATATTATTGTGACCTATTCTTGCCAGTGATTCTTATTGTGTTAGTATTTTGCACTTTATAAATCTCATGACCTAATATTAATCACTGTAGTAAGAAATGGGGGGACACCTGATGGGACTTTGTTGTTCCAGGAGAAGTGAAATACACAATCTTAAATGGTATCTCTGAAAACGTTCATTTACTTTTAAGTAAATAGATATAGATTTTTAAACCGAATAAATTTTAATTTTTTTTAATTATACCATGTACAGATCTGCAGGAGCTTGTTAAGGAAGTTTGGCTTCCTTTCTGAAACCTTTTGATATTCAAGAGTGGGTGTTTTATTGCTCCCCTGAGATAAATTCTTTAGAAAGATTGAAGGGGGGAAGAGATAAAAAAAAACCATGACAACCTTTTCAGTTCATTATCTGACCATGAATTAACTTGGAGTGAGAAATCGTTTTGGCAGTATTGCATAGTTATTTTTGTTGATTACTCTGTCTGTAAAATGAGAATATTTTTGTGGGTGAGAAATATTTAAAGTTGGTATTTTAAGTTGTTTCCTAAGTTGATTTTTCAACTGGAGAGAAAACAAAAAGGATGGTGAAGGTTTTTAAGTCTTAATAAAATCAATTTCAGTTAGGATTTATCTGGTCAGGAAGGGCTTGTAATATGTTATTAGAAACTACAATTTATTTTCATTTTTATTTATTTATTTTTTTCTTCCCCCCTAGGTGATTCATGGCAGGGGACGTGGAAGGGTTTAGCTCCTCCATCCATGACACCAGTGTCTCTGCAGGATTCAGAGCACTGTATGAGGAGGGATTGCTTCTTGATGTCACACTTGTCATTGAAGACCACCAGTTTCAGGCCCATAAAGCTCTGCTTGCCACCCAGAGTGATTACTTCAGGATTATGTTCACAGCTGACATGCGAGAACGAGATCAGGACAAAATCCATTTGAAAGGTCTGACAGCTACAGGCTTCAGTCATGTTCTCCAATTCATGTACTATGGAACTATTGAACTGAGTATGAACACTGTTCATGAAATCCTTCAGGCTGCCATGTATGTCCAGCTTATAGAGGTGGTAAAGTTTTGCTGCTCTTTTCTCTTAGCTAAAATCTGCTTAGAAAACTGTGCAGAAATTATGAGACTTCTGGATGATTTTGGTGTAAACATCGAAGGAGTCAGGGAAAAACTGGATTCCTTTCTGCTAGAGAATTTTGTGCCACTCATGTCCAGACCTGACTTCCTTTCGTATCTGAGCTTTGAGAAGCTCATGTCTTACTTGGATAATGATCATCTGAGCAGGTTTCCAGAGATAGAGCTGTATGAAGCTGTTCAGGCCTGGCTGCGCCATGATAGAAGACGCTGGAGGCATACGGACACCATCATTCAGAACATCAGGTTTTGTTTGATGACACCATCCAGTGTTTTTGAGAAGGTTGGTGCATTTGAAAAGCAATAGGCAGGATTCATCATTTAGCTAGGGCAGCATGCCATTAAATAGGTAAGATTCCCCAACCTATTAGGAGGAACAAAATTATAGCATTTATTTTCTAATAAACCCGTAGAAGGCAAACAACTAAAAGTATTGTCTTTTGGTTATTAGATGATAGTCTACAGTGGCTGGAGAACAGGTGGGTTTGCAATACATGTTTATAAGGGGCTTTATATGGAAAAGACATTTTAAAATAAGGTCACTTGTATCTAGTTTGTTTTCAGAAATGTTCTTACTGTTATCCGCAAGTTGCTTCTTGCTTTAGAGCTGCACACAGTATGTAGGGTGTATGTCATGGTAATTGTTATCAATATGATCAAAAAACAGTGACAGTAGATCTTATGTGGTTTAAGTACAGGGGTTTTTTTATTTACAAATTACAACAAGCATCTGCTCTTAAATCTGCACCAGTTTTGGTGTTGTATCTTTGATGGTTTTGCTGTTACACAGCAGTTGGAAGTAAGTCCTGATCCTGCAAAGTTACACATGCACTTGTTTCTACACAAGGCACATAACCAAAAAATATTTACAGTATGAAATTTTAATTATTTGCTTTAAATTACGGAGGAATCTTTGTAACAGTTGATTTGAAGTTCAACTGATCATTGTATGTAGTAAGAGGTTAAAACCAAACTTCTTTTACTACTCTTCTGTTGAAAAATAGACAGAAAAGTTGTATTCTAGTTCTTGAGACTCTCTGAACATTTGTCAACAGTAGAGGGTTAGGGCTCTTTCACAGAGGGTTAGCAGCTCTTTCACAGCCCGGTAACAGTGTTCAGGGTAGCAATTACTTAAACTGTGCTGTTTTAACACTTCTAATTTTGTGTGATGAGATACAACATTAACTTTTGTATCTTTCACCTCTCAGTGAGTTACTGGGAGTTAAGACCTTGTGTTTTTGTTGTGCTTCTTACAAATTAATATTCCATATATTTTTACTTTGATGTCTAGTGAACATACTGATAAGGTTGTGGTGGTTTTGGTGGTTTTAAGGGCTTACTGGGTCATTCGAGCAGTAATTCTTATATGTATTCCTATTTTAAGTTATCAAAGCTATTACTACTTCAGACCAGTGGGTTTCTATATTTTGGATTTGTTTCTGTGTGTGTGAACGGAGTAAAGGATGTAATAATACATAAAATATATTTATGATACTATATTAGACTATAGACATGCACAAAATAAATACCTGTGCATGTGTTAGAACAGTACTGGAATGTTTATGTAAGGTTAAAACCTTTCCAACTAGGAAGAGCTGAACTCTGCAGGATACTGTGTAGTGTCTTGTTTTTAATAGCACTTTTACCTTATTACTACATCATTTAATCCCTTCAGTTGTAAACTGATAGAACTCGGAAAACATGCTTTTAAGGTTAATCTAATTGGGCAAGACTTGTGTGAGTCTGCTTCAGCTCTGTGAGATTTGTGGATACAAGCTCAAGCATCAAGCTGTTCTCAGTTAAATTTCTGTAGGTGCCAAGTGCAAGTCTATGTTGGTGTTCAGTGTTACACACAGGTATAACTTCTGGAGCTGGTTTTGGCATCAATGTAAATCCTTGATACCCTGCTTCTGTCTCATCTTGACAGCTTCCAAATGGCCCAATAGGTACAACTTCAGGAGAGAAGTTGCTGTAAAAGCTTCGTCTGTGAATACCCTTTCTATTAATTGTATGTGGGAGCAGAGAGAAGCCAGTGTAGGTTATGAAGTGGGACAACTCAGCAGAGGGAAGCACAGCTAATTATGCCATTTGTTGCTGCAGCTAGGAATGCATTTGTGTTTTACCCTGGCTGGAGAGCTTTGAGTTATCCAGCATGACAAGTGACAAAGAACAACTGCAGTTGGAGCCAACATCAGAATACAGAACCCTTTTTTTTTTTTTTATAAGAGAGCATGTCTGTTCACTGTTCTGGCAGTAACCCAGGGAGAACCTCTTTCTTCCCTATATAGAAGGGGGGAAATATTGGTAAAACTGCCTTTTTTGGAGATCTACAGGCAGAATTCAGCCTTGTCCTGAAGCCAGCATACCCTGAGTGTCTGCATGAATGTACCAAATACAGTCTGAGGTTGACACTTCCAGTTCAGCAAACTCTGTATTTGCTATACACTGGCTGGCTTGTCATCTGTACTCTTACGTAATCTTTGTGATACACATTTCTCAGATGCCTGTCACTGTAGTATATAAATAGCTTATATGACTTAACAAGTCATGGTGAGGATACTTTTGGCCTCTTAAGCCATTGTGTTTCTTATGTCATGTTCTGGGCAAGATGTGCAGTCTGACTGGGGTGGCTTGTCCTTTCAGAAATGAAATGAGTGACTTGAGGTTAATGTCTTGAGGCTGATGTGCATTTAAAGTGCACAAGTGAAGGTACAGCCCCTGTCCTTACTGCAAACTGGAAGAACGGCTTCTCAAGTATTAATAGGTATTCCTTTTGTTCCTCAGCCCTTAACATACATGCTGATGTGCTAGGGAAAATGGGAAGATAAATGAATTAAGGATTTGGGAAAGAGTTAGAAACTAAAGCAAAGTCTGCGGAGAAGTGCAAGTTTTGCTGTCAACATTGCATTTGCCTTTTTTTGGAACCTGTCCGTGGCTCTGTAAGTCTTGAGGAAGTTTAGAGATAGAAGTTAGAGGGCATTTCACCTACATCACTGAGTTAATCTCTGTGTCGTTGGAGGCAACTGTGTCGTTGGAGGCAACTGTGTCATAATTGCCCTTCATGTACTGTTTAAGCTCCCTTTAGTTTCTGTGTACTACTCAGATTGAAGTGTTGTTTCAAAACTTTAAAATCCAAAGGGGTTTTTTTTATGTCCAGTCTGTAGGGTTTGTTATGACTAGCCCACGCTGATTTATAATTTGCCAGTATAAATCAGAAACTTGCTAATCACTATGTTTTGCTGCAGAGATAGGATGAATAGCACATTATTTTTAAGTATTTCTGCCCTGTGCCTAGAAAGGAGTAACTTAAGATATTACTGTAATTTTATGTTATTATGACTTTATCTTTCATAAACTAATTGAATTTCTTTTTTTTTGCATTTACCTCCATGTCTAATAATGCATATGTATCTACTTCTACAACTTTGTTTGCTGAAGCAATTTTGTTTGCTTAAGCTTAGAGTAAAAAGTGGATGAGGTTAGTGGGCCCCTCTTATCTTAAATAGGTGCTGCACTTGGTATTTTTGTCTCTCAGGGTTGTTGCTGAGTTGGATAGGTTTATTAGCAGTATTTATTTTGTACTGAACTTTTTAATTGTGGCGTATAGATTGACTCCACTCTGCTTTGAGAAATTATATTTGAGTTAGACTTCAGCTTGACTTTGATAATTTCACTTGCCAGTTTCTAAAAAGGAACAGACAAATAATCAATTTGAGAGCATTGTCCTGGCTGAACAGAGGCTGTATCATCTTGTGTTTTTATGGTTAGACTGAAAAACAGTCAGTGGTTTGTAGCACGTGCAGAATAGCCCTTCAGAGTCCTCTACTGTACCAGTCAGTTCTCATACTGGCTTATAGTTGGGCTTAAAATATGGCCAGAGATAAGTAGATGGGAAAATAATAGGAATCTGAGTTGGTAGAGTTGATGGATCTTTAGTTTGGATTCAGCCTGATCTCTAGCAAAATAACTTTTTTTTTTCAAATAAAAGGAAGAATTTGCTCTCTAGAAGTCTGATACAGAGGCCATCATTATTCACTGAAAAGTCGTGGTGTAGCTTTTGTACTCCTGGTGGTTGAGTTTGAGTTGCATCACTTACACATTCAAAACTGAAGCGTTTATGTGTTTTTATGAATTCAGGGTTGATGATGGACTCGTTAAGAATGCACATTTGTTTTCCTTCTGAGTTCGTAATGGTTAGTGCACATTTTGATCTGTTTTGCAGAAACTTGTGAGAGTTCTACTTGAGTGTATTGGTAATTGGGGGCACATCCTTCTAGAGCTTCTCCATTTGAACTTATCAGGAGAATTGGTCTGTTGATAAGTGCTTAGATATTTGTTGATAAGCTACTTGTTGCTACTTACAGGGAGTGGCAGAAGCCTGCTTTTGAGTGCAGAGGACTTTTCTTCTGTCTGTTTTGGGTGTCAGGCAGAAATTCCCACAAAAGGCTTGTTGAAGGCCGTGTTCTTTCAACTGCTGAAGCTAAAGGACATGCACAACTTATGGTTGTTTTAATATCTAACCACCCAATTTTTAATGCTTCTCTTTTTTGATTATATGTGCAAGTATGATCAGTCATGAGAAATACTGTAAAATGATTTGAAAATGTAGGTGGAAGCTTTTCCTTATTATGGGCTGAGCAGGGCTTTCAAATAATTTTGGAATGTTTCACACAGTGTTTGACTGAAAGTCGGCAAAAGTACCTACATTTGCTTGGTATTTATTCACATAAAGCAAGCGTGAGCAGTCTGTACTTTGCTGTAGGCATATCCTGACATTCATCCTTTGAGCCTCAGGAGAGGTACTGCTTCTGTATGTGCTGGTGAAAGATGCAAGGCTAAAAACAGTGATATTTTTCCTCAACAGCCAAGTTTAGGAATGCTCCAGCTACCTGCCCATACCAGAATTTAGGTGGTGGATCGCTCTTGTTTTGTGGCTTTTTTTTTTTTTTTTTGCATATTGTAAGAATTGCTAGTGTTTGTGCATTTTCCTGTTCAGCTCTCCAGGCTTGTGCTTGTAGAAGCTTCCCCACAAGCTTTAGCCAGAGAGGCGCTATAATAACTGGGAGTTGCATTTATTTCTTGATGTCTTTTTGATTTAAGGTAAGAAGTTGAGACTTGGCTTTGGTGTTAGTGCCTTTGTCAAGTTAAGCAGTAGTAAACTTCTGCTATTGATTCCCTGGTCTTGAGATTCTGTCTCTGGGATTACAGATACTCCTTGTTTCCTTTTGCATGCTATCATGCGGTGAGATTTGTGCTAAGTGAAGGAGTGGAGTGGTGAGGATATATGAGGCTTATTTTAATTCCAGTCTCTGGCTGGCATTTCGATTTCTACATCTAATGACAGAGTTGTAAATGTTGAGGGGGGAAAGAAAAGCATTTTTCATCTCTGCCAGGCTTTGCTGGCATTCTTCACGTTGTAAGCATGTTGATCCTGATGTCTTCCACAATCATCCAAGAAAACTTGAACTGCATAGAGGTGCAACAAAGATAATTTATATTTTTATTTAATTCCAAAGATGATGGCTCCAGTCTGGGAATGCTTAAAGTAGTCCTGCTGTTCTAGAATTTGAACGTTCCTTTTAAGGGTAAAGTAACCCACCCACTATTCTTTGTTATTTTAACTTCCTTTTTCATTTTTTTTGTAATCTTTAAGGTTTTCTATATGTTACCATTTTTCTGTGCTGTGGTACTCCCTGCTAGCATATTTTCTGTAATTTACATTCACTCTTTTCAGTCAGGCAAGGTGTGTGGTTTATTCCAGCAAATGCAGCACGAGCAGATCTGTCTTTGTACAACATGTTCTTTATTTGCAATAAGAAAATAGATCTTATTCCCACAAGAGTTGGACTTACTGTGGGTATTTTGTAAGCACAATGCCTGAGCAGACCTTTTTGCTCTTGTAAAAACAATAGAAAGAAACTGGATGTTGCTGCAAGAATAATATATACATCTGCATGTGACCATCCTCTTTTTCCGGACAGAGATAAGTTGAACTTGTCAAAATTAAGTGGGGGAAGGAAAAAGTGTAAATAAAAACATCAAATCACTGTAACTCTTGAGCTATACGTTGCTTTACAGTGGTAGGATAGTATTCAGAGTTAGTTTTACACACCGGATTAAA
Organism: Pseudotriccus pelzelni; assembly: GCA_035584735.1. Taxonomy (NCBI): domain Eukaryota; kingdom Metazoa; phylum Chordata; class Aves; order Passeriformes; family Tyrannidae; genus Pseudotriccus; species Pseudotriccus pelzelni. The sequence goes on along the minus strand of JAWMRA010000001.1, from coordinate 102,347,410 downwards.
AAAAATCTCAATATCTGTGCAAAGTATGCCCAATAATAGCAGTTCAAGAGATTTTTTGAAAAGATGCTTATCTGACAGCAGAATGTGTTAATTGTTATACAAGGAATTATTAATAGAAAGCTAACAAAATTTTAATAGTACGTATTTATGGAACAAGCAACTACTGTATTCACAAGGTATAAAGAATATTAATTTCCAAATTGCTTTCCATATATACGTCAAAATTCATACCACTCCTGAGGTAAGGGGTGGTACAGGCTTGTGTTCCTTGGGACAGGGAATAGGAGAAGATGAGGTAATAGATACTCAAAAATGTTACCTTAAGGTGCTGTGGTCACTTGAAATTTCAGAATGGCCTCACTTTTCTTCAGAGCATTGCTTCTCATTAGTGGGAGCTAAAGGCATTTAAACTGTTTGAAAGCAATCCAGTTTTATGTGACAGAAACTGGAACCTTGGATCGAGGATTTGTGGATTTGGCAACGCCCAGCAGGTTTTAACTTGTTTTAGAAGTGTGATTCAGAATGCTGTGTTAGACCAGACTGTACAGGAAGAGTGAAGCCTCTGAAGAGAATCCCATGGGGAGCTGAGGACTGCTTGGAGCTAAATGAGTTAAAATGTTCTGGACAGGGATGTGTTTTGAGATGGTCTCAGGGCCAGCCGGAGGAACTTAAATTGTCTTAGATAGTAGGAAAGGTCCTGAAAAGGTAAATTCTTATAACCTTCTCCCTCACCCACAACTCCAATAAAACTGAGCAGGGATAGCTCTTCAGATTGAGACATCATTTCACTATGTGCTAATTCCAAGGTTGTAACTCTCACCTGGGAAGTGGAAGTTCAAGCCTACCTCCGCAGTTTGTCAGAGAAATGCACAACCAAAGGATTATAGATGGAGATTTTTCCCTTTTGTGTTAAAGGCATTTGTTAACATGAGGAGACTCACGGAGGGGGAACCAGAAGGGGTAGCCATCATGATGAGGGGTTGGTGCAAGCACATGTTCTGAAGGAAGGGGATTGGGTACCTTCCCTTCCCACCCCACCCCAATTAAGTAGTTCTGTGAGCAGAGCTTAGCATTTGGCAATACCTGCTCAGGCTTGGCTGTGAGATTTCAGGAAAAATAGACTAGAGTAAACCTTGGTAAACACAGAATGGGTATGTAGCGTGTCTTTCAAACTCAGGAAAACAGTGTATTTTTAACTAAGGTGCTTCATGGATAAAGCAGAAGAGTAACAGAGGCTTTTTGGGGGGAAAGGAATAATGATTTTTAGACTTGGGAGTTTCAGTTGTGCCTGATTCCAGCATAAATTTTGCATGTGATTATTCTGCTGAAATTGTTAGTCACTGCTGTTAGTCACTAAATCGCCTTCTGGATTTTTGGTAACAATACAGTAGTTGAAGCCTTCATGCACAAATGCTATTGCTCTCAAGAGTGCCTGAATGAAACAAAGTAAAGCAATCTAATGATACATAGTCGTTTAGGTTTTCTGGATTGTTTCTCTTGGTCAGAATTTTAATATCTTTTAAATGTATTCATAGGTAAAAACATCAGAGTTTTATCGATACTCCCGGCAGCTGCGACATGAGGTTGACCAAGCCATGAATTACTTTCATAGCGTTCACCAACAGCCTTTGATGGAAATGAAATCGAACAAAATTCGTTCTGCCAAACCCCAGACTGCAGTATTTAGAGGAATGATAGGACACAGTATGGTAAACAGTAAAATTCTTCTCTTGCACAAACCAAGGGTCTGGTGGGAACTAGAGGGTCCTCAAGTACCTTTGCGACCAGACTGCCTTGCCATTGTAAATAACTTTGTGTTCTTACTCGGTGGGGAAGAACTGGGGCCAGATGGTGAGTTTCATGCTTCATCCAAAGTGTTTAGATATGACCCAAGACAGAACACGTGGTTACGAATGGCAGACATGTCTGTTCCACGCTCTGAGTTTGCTGTTGGAGTTATTGGGAGGTATGTTTATGCAGTAGCTGGGAGAACTAGGGATGAAACGTTTTACTCCACTGAACGGTACGATATTACTGAAGATAAATGGGAATTTGTGGATCCCTATCCAGTCAATAAGTACGGACATGAAGGGACTGTGCTTGGTAACAAGTTGTATATCACTGGTGGAATTACATCATCTTCAACTTCTAAGCAAGTGTGTGTGTTTGATCCCAGTAAAGAAGGGACAGTAGAGCAGCGAACAAGGAGAACTCAAGTGGTCACTAACTGTTGGGAGAACAAATGCAAAATGAACTATGCAAGATGCTTTCACAAAATGATTTCTTATAATGGTAAGCTTTATGTTTTTGGTGGTGTCTGTGTAATCCTGAGGGCCTCCTTTGAATCTCAAGGGTGTCCTTCTACAGAGGTGTATGACCCTGATACGGATCAATGGACTATATTGGCTTCTATGCCAATTGGTAGGAGCGGTCATGGTGTAGCTGTTCTGGACAAGCAGATAATGGTTCTTGGAGGCCTTTGTTACAACGGTCATTACAGCGATTCAATTCTCACCTTTGATCCAGAGGAAAACAAATGGAAAGAAGATGAATATCCAAGGATGCCGTGCAAGCTGGATGGCCTACAAGTCTGCAGCCTGCACTTCCCTGAATATGTTTTGGAGCATGTTAGACGTTGCAGCTAAAACTGAGTGAACAACCCAGTGAAATACAAAAAGTTATACCTAATTTGTTAAAAAAATACAAACCAGTTAAATTCCTTCAGAGACATTTCCTCGTGTGTAAGAACAACTGCTAAATGCTCAAGAGAAACAGGATGTACAGGGAGTGTACTTACAAAGTTTATTAGAAAAGCCAATAGTTGGTCTGACCTTGTAAAAGCTTTGTTGTTATGGGCTTTTTTAACATAACTGTAAGTATGAAAAAAATAAATTTTTGAGTGTGCTTGGGATTTTTTGTGACACTTTATGTCCGTAATATTTTCTCTCTGTTTTTAATGGCCATTATGCCACTATACTTTTGAATTGAGTTGAGTTTGATAAAATATTTGTGAAAGGCAGAGAAGAAAGAAAGACTTCATTTGTGTTTTTTATTGAGCATCAAAATAAACCTCATCATCTGTACTAGGGTACAACCAGGTATAAGATAACAAAACCAAACCCTTTCTGTATTTTATGTTGTCTTTCAGATGCTTTTCCCATTAACTGCAAAGAATTCGTGTTTTTGTTTTCCCTAATTTACTTTAGAGAAGAATTTTAACCCCTTTGCATGACCTTTTTCCTGGTTTTGTATAGTGGTACCAGTAAGTCTGCCAAACTGCAAATTACACATTTTCTACTAAATTGAAAACAAAGCATTTTTATATTCAAAACACTGTTTCTATGCTGCCTTCTATTGTCTGCGTTGTGTTTGTTGGTGGGTTAAAAAAGTATACATACATGTGCATACACTGTAAAAACTGTATATAAATGCATCTTTTTATTTGCATTTACAATATTATATTTTAACTAGTGCACAGGTTCAGCCATATCTGCTAAATTTAAGGTATTCTTTAATAAGCTAAATAATTCAAAGTTCTTAAGTAACCAGAGGCCTCATTTGGTATCAAAGTATCTTATCTTTGGTATATACTGATTGATTCAGTAACTTTAAACTCTTTATATCATTGCCACATAATGAACTGTTGATTATTTGTTATTTTATAAATTATTTTTTTAAAAGTAAACTCATTTTACCTGAGTTTCTTTTCAGTTTCAATGTGCTTCCCAGTTTTCTTTTTTCATGAAAATAGAAAATATAAATAAGCAAATGCTCAGCACTGCTGTGACCCACAGTTATTTTTGGAACTGGATAGTGGATATACTATAGTTTATTCTCAGTACTTTGCTTGTACTCACATTTCAGTATGAGTACTTGTATTGAAGTGGTGTAATCTTTTTATTATTATTATTTTAATTATTAACTGTTAAGAACTACTGTGTTTTGAAAGTGTGGGGTTCAGTGATTGGATGGTTGATGTAATTTCTGTTTCTTTTTTAAAAAAACCTACATAACTATGGCTACTGGCCTGAGAGTGCCTGAAACAAGATGTGTGGTCCTAGAGGGCTTTGAATAACTCCATTGAGTTTAACTTAGAGGTATAACTGTCAGTAGATTGGTAAGAATTATCTACCAAGACATAAATAATAACAGTAATTGCATTTTGATTATCTTTCTGGATGTGAAATTAGCCACTTCTAGAACCTAAAGGAAACATTGAAGGCTCACAGTTCAGATGCTGAAACATGCAGCTGCATATTCTGTAAAATCTTATGCTGCTGTGTTTCACTTCAGGCAATAGACTTAACTTTATATGCAGCAGTGCTAAACCACTTTATTCAGCATCTTCCAGTCAGAAATCACTGTAGAAAAGGAATGTACGGTACTCAGGGAGTTCAAAAGAATGCACTTACAAAGGGACCAAAATCACCCGAAATTTTCTATGTTAAAAATAACACCTACTGTCTAAATGAAGTTTGAAATAATAGGAGTTAAAACAACTTATAAAACTCCTCATATTGTGTTTTGATATTTTTGTAGTAATTATGTCCTGGGTTGAAATGTGAGTATTTGGAGCTATATGGCAAGTCAGCAAATTTTTAATTTTTTTTTTAATTCGTAGAAATGATTTATTGATCAAATATTTTCTTTTCATATGTTTTAAAAGAAAGAGGTAATGCATGCCATCATACCTATAGTGATAACCTATTTACACCAGAAGTGACTGGACCAAATACTGATATTCAGCCTTCCGATGCAGGCTAGTTTGCAGTTAAATTTGTCTTTTTAAATAAGAATTCAGTTGACTGAATTAGAAATCTAATTTACCTTCTTGATAGTATAAGTTAAAGCCACTGTGGCTTACACTAAAACCTCAGTTTCACTACATCGCCCTGCGTGGGTACAGAGAGAAACTGACTCCAGTAGGTGCTGTCTCTGTGCTGACTGTATATAGTTCATGGAATATTGAGGCACAAGAGAAAAAAACAAGAGGTTTTAAAATATTTTTTTTTTAGTATTCTGTTTGTCATCAGCCCATTTCTCACTAAGTTAATGGGGCAGCAAAAACTAATCCTGCCTGAGAGGGCTTTCATGGGCATGTTCTGTGTAGCAGAGAGTACTTCACTTTTATCTGGGGCCAGATGTGGGGAATGGACGTGGTTCTGGATATCTGGTGTTCAGGATTCAAATGTCTTAAAGAGACCCAGCCAAGGCTTTATTAAAACTAACAGTAAAGATGGGGGTGTCTCAAGTTACGGTTTGGAGTCTGCATTTGAGCTCCTTCTGAGGTTCTGTGTACAGGGCAGCTGCCATCAAAGTCATTGCAGAGTACACTTGAGGAGCCAGATTGTTTTTAGGGCTCTGCTTTTAAGTTCGTATCTTCAGGTGCCCAGCTCTGAAAGTTCTTTTTCAGGATTGTAACAGTAATTGTTCTGTGAAATTTTAATTGAACTGTTGATTTTGGCTTCCTTGAAAGTTGTGTCTCCGTTGAGAGGCTGGCTGCTACCTTTCCAGCATTAGGAATGATTGGAATTTGCTTGGGTTTAGGATGTGTGGGAGTGTGTGAGAGTGTTTTGTCAATTTACATTTCTACCATGCTTTTATTGTTTCAGACATGAAATATGAAATGAGCTTACTTTCTCTTTTATACTGTAGTGGAACTTTCGAGGCAGTTATTTTTGTTACTTTATATATCGGAGGGATTCTTTATTTTAATTGGAAGTTTGTGTTTGCTTTTATTATTTGGCACCAGATAATTTAGTGTTTAAATAGAAACAAAACCAAGCTGGCTATTAAGAATTGCCTATTACTATGAAATTTTGAGCATTATGATCAGATTAAGATGAATTTCAGAAAAAAACACTTAAATGCTTCTCATTTGTCAAGGAAAAGGTAAGTTTCAATCTTTGATTATTAAGTTTGGGGAGGTTCTCTTTCTATTCTCACCCCAACCATAATGGAATACCAGCAGATCTAATGTCACCCACGCATTTAAGATTCAACACATGATCTGCTTTGAAAAGAAAGTGTACTTGCCTTTTTTTAAAAAAAAGTGGACATAGTGAGTTACAATGTAAGTTGCTTTGGTTTTTTTTATTCCCACATCTGTAGGAAAAATGTATCAGCTTCCTTTCTTAGTTTAGTAACCAGCTCCAGGAGGAAAGTTTCTTTTCAGGTGAGGTAATGTACAAAAAGCACAGCGCTTCTGTAAAGGCACTGGACACTGCCAGTTCCCATTTCACATGCTGCTCTGCCTGTTTTTCGGGGACAGGGCTTTTTCCAAAGTACTGCATAAGGGAAAAATCGTTTATTTTCCTCCCACTAAATGTTGGTAGTTTCATAGTGGGAGGTATTAGGTGGCAAAAAACTTTTGAAGTTTTTTTTCCCCGTGAATTCAGCTGGAGGAAGGCAGTACTTGCTTTTACAAAGGCCCTGCTGTTTCAGGAAGCACTGCTGGCAAGTGGCAGCATATGAGCTACCTGGCAACCTGCTTTTATGTTACTTCCTTTTGAAAAGTGTGGATGTCCTACTTTCTGCAGTATGATAGCAGTCCTGTTAGAATTAGATCCAAGGGTTTGACTTGAATATTTCCCTGGTTTCTGAGCTTTGCAGCTGTTTTTTCTTGAGGCCCTCCTGCCTTAGAAACCCAAGTGCTGCATTTCCTTGTGCTGATAAGATGATAACTGCTTGTGTCAGGGATGAAGTGTCACTTGACACTCAGGAAGCAAAGATAAAATTCAGCAGGTACAAATTCAAATTGTTTTTAAAAGAAAAACAATTAACTCATTATGTCCATTCTGTAGCAAAAGAAGGGAGATGCTAACAATTCCTTAAACTTCAAGCTTGTGTCAGCCTGTATATGATAAAGTCTTTCTAAAAAAGAGTCATATTTGTAGAGGTATTTTGCCTTTTTAATATATTTTTCCTTACAGAAAAAAAAAGAATGACTTGAGCCCCAGGCTCTTTTGACCCTTCAAATGTGTACTTGACATGTGTGAATTAGTCCAGTGTAACGAAAACAGAGAACCAAACATATAAGCACGAGTGTTACTAAGCCTGTGCTTAAGTGTTTATAGGATTTGGGACATCAAAGAAAACACCCCTCTTGCACTTCTCCTGTTAATAAAAATATAGCTGGTGAAGTTACTTGAACAAGTGTCTGTCACATGTGGCAGAGCTCACTGAAGGAGAGCAGGAAAGAACATAACTGGAAAGCACGAGTCATCTGTTTAAACAGCATTTGCTGGTGTCCTGTAGCTCACAGTCTGAGATTTTTCATGTTTGTTAAACAACTTGAAGCTGCTTGAAATAAATACTAATGACTACTTTTGCATCTGTATTCTATTTTTGGAAGTTGGTGAGTAACCTGAAAATTTCCATTTTGTGGGTAAACTTCATTAAACCTTGTTGTATGTGGCAGGAAAACTGATTTGTTTTGAGCACAGCTTTCCTGTATGTCCCTCTACTAAATTTTTATTCACTTCTCCAATTTCAATTAATGTTTATATAGGCTTTTAAAAATAGCTTTCAAAAAACAATTTCAAATATCTTTGGATTAATACTAAGTTGGTAGCTGGGGGGAAATCACTTCTATTTGCAGATTGTAGTTTTTATTTATGACTCTGGTAGAAAACCTTACTGTAAGTCTAGAAAATGAGGTGTTCTGTAGGACTGAAAAGTTACTTAGGGGACTTTTATTACCTCAATGGGACCCACCTAACTTTTATGTCAGTTCTGTAACAGGTGAAGGGAAGAGTGAGCTATGTTTTTATTTTAAATATTTTCCCTATATATTGTTATTTTTGTAGATATTTTTAAAATAAATTATTATATGCTGGAGATTTGCAATTCCACTATAATATCCCATGATTTCAGTGTACAATATCAGATTGTTTGTATTGTAAAGAATGTATTTGATAAGTTAACAGGAAAAGTTATTTTCAAACTGTACTGTGTTCGTGTCTAGCGATTGGAAATACTTTTCCTATAGAAAATTAAAATTATATGTATATGACCTCATATCTACATTTGGATTAATTGTCTAATGATTACCCCAGGGCTACTATAAACTTCTCTGAATAATTTAAGAATTGCCTCTTTTTACTGTTTTAAAGCATTTATGTCTTGTCTTTTTTTTGGCAGAAAGTAATTTTCCCTTGCTATGGATACAGTATATTAGACTTGCATATGTGCTGTGTTCGGGTTTCAAACTGAAAAGAATTGTATAAAATGTGTATAAAGAAAAGTGTAAATAAAATATTTTTAATCTTTAAACACTCTTGTGTAAACTGTGTAATAGTCAAAAGTGTGGTGGATCTGGGTCACTTTCTATAGGACTTTGGAGTTTACTCAGGTAAGCAGCTCTTCAAAACGTGTGTTGCAATGATTCTGTAATGCTGCGTCAAAGTTATGCCATCAAGGAAAGCTGGATGTGGTTCTATGGACAACACCAAGCTCTTTCCTTTAGCTGCATTTTACAGTCTTCCTAATTTTAATTGCTGTAGCACGTTAGTCTGTTTACTTCAAGATTGAAATATTGTTTGGAGTTGACTTTACATTTGTAACCCAGTGCAATGGCATTTAACCTGACTGAACACTGAAGGCAGCCCCTGGTGTCAGTCACCAGCCAGGAGAGACTGTTCCCTGCTCTGCCCTACGTGCAGTTGAGGGCTCTGAGACAGCGTGTGGTCACTGCACACTCGGACCTCAAAGTGCCAGAAGTCTAAGTCACAGTGCTTAACGTTTCCTGTAACAGGAAGGGGAAACTTCATTTCAGGATTAAAGTGTCAGATTAGAACAACATTCAGTACCAGGGAGTGGGAGCGGGGTGGGAGGGCAGGTAAAACAGGAGGCTGTAATCTTATTTTCTCAAGCAGTCCGATGAAAGCCTTCCTTGTCAGTCCATTGCCACACTTCTGCTTTTCTCTGTCCCTGTGTTTTGGCAAGTCTCGCTCAGATCAAAGCCCCTGGTTCAAAAATCTGCTGTCAAGAATGTTTGAAAATAACTGTGCTCTCTTTAATTTTTTCAATATTGAGTCCTAAAATACGATTTTAATTTTATTTTAGTAATTCAGATCACTTTATTCACATGAAGTAACCTCCACCCCTCCCCCTTTTTGGTAACTTGGCTTCATCCTAACTGTGACTGTTTAATGGGAGAATACTGTGGATGAATTTGTGCTCGTCCCAGTGGGAATTTGTCACAGGAGGAAGGGCCTATTTAATTGTGATATTGTCCCCGTTTTGGGTTCAAAAGGGGACCAAATGCATTAGGCTGACACAGTGGAAGAGAAGATGACAGCAATCTTTTCACACTGTGTTATTTACGCTTCTTTTTCTTCACCTTTTTAATTCCCCTTCCTTGTGAACCAGGTTGTGTTTTTGGCAATACCTTTCTTCCAAGATGTTACACTGGCTGACTTGACTTACTTGTTATCACCTCTGTAGCTGATTAGGCATCTCCAACAGAGTTTCCATTGTTTCACTCAGGAGAGCACTCGCATTTAGCAGGTTCAGTTATTCAGTTCAAATTATTCAGTTTTTGGTTTTTTTTGAATATGTGGCCTTATATTTTGGCAGTAGTTCAGCAACCTGTGTTTGCTTGTTTTGTGTGATATGAAGTTAATGTTATTTTGGCAAAGAGTTTTTTCAGTAAATTCCTTCTAGATTCTTTGGTATAAATTATCCACCCTTGTTGACTTGAAATTCTTAATTTCAACAGGTGTTCCCCCTTTATTATGGATTGGGGTTTTAGGGTTCCAGGTGGGGGGGGATGTGGGTTTTTTTGTTTGGTTGGTTAGTTTTGGTTTTGTTTGCTTTTTTATTTTATGACTCCATTGGCTTCCAACTGTGAAAAGATGAAGTGTTGCTTTGGGTGTTGCACAGCCTCTGTATCAGTTCTGCACCTTTTGAGTTCATAACATACTTGTGAACACAATCCCCCACCCAGCCTTTACCCTGTCAAATATTGCTGATGGTTCAGTGTCATCCTTTAGTTGAAGTGTCTTCTTGTCCAAGGCAACTTTCTTGGCATGTGCAAAAACTTCATTCAAGGGAGAGGGTCAGGAATATGTGTTAAGGCAGCTTTAATTTCTTGTTTTCATTAATACTTTCCACTTACACTGGCAGGTGCTTTAGGCAATGTTTCCAGGCAAAAATAAACCTCATCATGATATCTGTTTAAGCATCCAGTGACTGGTCAGTCATCAATCCATTGGAATGAATGCCAGCATTAAGCATCACATGCTGAGCACAAAGCATTCTAGATTGATGCTGTATGGAACCTAAGGAACTGAAATAAAACCAAACAACTCTTTTTGCCATGTATCTGATGTCTGTCAAATGTGTCTCCTGCCAATGTCACCCTTGCTGGCAGTTCTCCTGTATTAAGGATAAATGTTGTTCAATAAGTGGTGCTGAATAAAATATTTGTTCCTTAATGAGACAGATGGCTTAAATGGTTAGTCCGTTTATTGCACTATTTAATTTTACCGGACAGATATGTCTGTGGCTTAAACTGGCAGCCTCCTTTCTCACAGCCATTTCAATATGTCCTCAGGCATGTTCTAAACACTGGTTTGTTGTGAGTTTTTTTGTCATTTGGTTCAGCTCATAAGTTTGATATACACCGGTCATGTAATTATCTTTTCTGTGTGTCTTTATTTCCTGTGGTGAATTGTGCATTCTGTGTGTCTGTCTGCATATACTATTGATTAGATTTTATGACTTTACCATCTCTTCTTTGTCAAAAGAATTGCATAATGCCAACTGAAAACAAATATTTCCTCCCTGTGTAAGTTCCATAGTCTCAGGGGAAAAATTCTGGGGTGGTCAGTGTATTTCTTTCACATTTACCTTCCCAGATTGCCAAAGTCATACAGAACGCATGGGATTGTGCTTGTGGTGCTGACACTGGTGTCGATATAAGGCATGGCCTGAGTGCCTTCCCATTTGTTGGTATAGTGATGCCCTTCATTTTCACTCCTGGAAAGCAGGGAATTGCTGTGCTATCATCTTCCACCTCTCAGAAAGCCCTCTTGGCTAATCTGTGCCCAGGAAAGTGTCCTTGGTTGGCTGGAAGATGTTCCTTAGGATTTGTGTCTTGTCACACATGCTCTCACTTCTTCCTCTGGCTCTTACAGTCTGTTCTGCAAGGATTTTTTTATCTAACATAGGTGGCAACATGATACCAAGAGCTTATTTTAACTTATGAAATCTAAAATATCATAGTTACAGAAGACAACATTTTAGAGGGCAAAACCTTTTTTTCTTTTTATGTGTATATTTCTTCTTAGTTTTGAGTTCATTTATTGCAATCAGGAAGTTACTGTCAACTAATAACTTTTCTTCCACTGTTTCTCCTGTCAGATTATCAAAAACATTGAAAAGCATTACATAGTCAGAAAAAAAAAAAGGTGATTAATATAATTAGCTGAACTGTAGCTTTTAATTGAAGGGCTTTTCATGGTCCTAAAGTTGGGAACCGATCCAGTTAACAACCTTCTTGGAAGTGTTTTAGCTTATTTCTGAAAGAGCTGGATTTTCACTCAACGCTGTTCTCTGAAAACAAGGGGAGTGAGACTGACTTCTATATAAGTTAAATAAACTAAATACTTCAGCCGAGGAAATCTCGGTACAAAATCGTTAGCACCCAGATAATCAACCAGCTGTGCTCTGCAGAAGTTAGGAACCTTACAAGTGATCACAGTTCTTCAGTTTTAGTTTTGTCCTAGCATTGTGATGCAGAGATTTTTATTTTTCCCATGGTCAAAATTAATTAAAAGAATGAATGTTTTGCTGAACTTGTTAAACTGGTGGAGGAAGGTGTGTTCTCAGGTCTGCAGCCTCATTCAAAGCAGGGCAGAACACATTAAAGTGACTGGAAAGATTAGCAATTTTCCAGTGCCTTAACTTCTGATGATTTATGCATCTGCTGTGGATGGAAATCATCCAATATCCTCCAGAGATAGTGTCTGGAACCAGGCATACAATTTACCTGCTTCATATTCCCATTCTTCTGTAACGATGGATTGATCCCTTTGGCTTTTCAATTCATGAAATTGCCATCTCTTTATACTCAGCCAAGTTGCTCCTATTTGTAACATCCAGTTTCTGGGCCTGCATAAAACCCTGCATTGTTACACACAGACAGGAATAAGAAACTGTTGCATCACAGTTGAGAAATGGATGGATTTTCATCTATACAACAACCAAAGCAAGCTAAGGCATTGTTTTTAACCTCTGCCAGCACCAACTGATGAGACCAAAGAGGGAGTTTCAAATGCTGTGCTAGATGGAAGCTGTTAAAAGTAAAGATGGTGTTGGTCCGTGCACCACTACCCTGTGCCCCTTAAGTGGCAACAGTGCCAACCATAGACCTTCCCCAGAGGGAGGGGGGCACAAACATGAATGTCTTTCTCTACAAGAAGTAGTAGGTGATAACACGCATTAAACATATAAGGGATCACTGGGGAAAACTATCTACATCACAGTTTTCATTAGTGATTGTTGAGAGACCCCTGAAATGTGCCCTAGAATTTCCTAAATACACTTCAGGATTAAGCACATGTAAAGTTGGGTGTTGCTCCTTTGTGGAAAACGCTTCCACATTTTGGAAGCAGTAGTTGAAGGTACCAGGCCAGGGCGGGTTTTAATCAACACGAGGCAAAGGAATGGAAAGTTGCCAAACCAGCCTGAACAAATGCCATGGTACCAAAGAGCAAGCAACTGCAGGAGGACTTCCTGGCTAATGAGTGCTCTGCACAGAAACACAGGATTATGTCCCAAAAACTGCATTTTGATTCCAGTTTTGCCTCATAGCTCTCATTCTCTCTGAAACAAATATGTCCTCTTCGTTTTTGTGATCTTCTGTTGAGCTTGAGAAGAGCAACATGTTGGCTGCATGGGCGCTGCATGGACCCCCTGTAGTGGGTCAATAAGAATAAAGGGAAGAGGTGACTGATGAATTGCATGGAAAGGATGATCTAGAAAACCAAAAATATGTAAGACTTTTCCCCTCAAAAAAAAGGTTTTACTCAAGACTGAACAAGTAAAGCCATGAAATGAAAATCTGCCTTCTAGAAATAGAATAATAAAGGTTTTCCCTTACACTCTTCTATTGCATCAAATGATGGTGGCAGCATCAGTGAAGAAGAAATCTGGATGACTCTTCATGTGCAGTTCAGCTCTGTCTCCCCTCTTGTGCATGATCTGCAGCAAACCCCTGCAGAATGATCTGCTGCTCTTCTGGTCCCCAGGATCCTGTAAGGCTTCAAGCCCCAGCCTAGTGGCTTAATGGGGAAGCAAATCCAGGAGCTAACCAACAGTGTAAGTATGGGCTTCACTACCCAAGTACACAAATTTTTGCCTGTTTCTCAATACCTTGTATCATGTGAGATGTTGCACAGAAGGTAGTGGTACCTGCTGTTCTCCAGCTGCTCTGTGTGTGTGTGTAAGTTCTGTGGACCTCACTGTAACTCCTCTCATTCTTACAGTGTGTGTGGATGCCATTAGAAACATTAAAATGCAATTTCCTAACAGCAAAAATGGAGACAGTAAAACATTTTCAGTGATAGACTCTAATAACCATGGTATGGTATATGTACAGTATAGTGAGCATATAACACATTGTGCTTCTCAGTCATGGGAGGACTACATCATGTGCCCTGGTAGAAGGTAGAACATAAAATAAAGCCCTTCAAAAAATGACATCCTAGAAGTCAGTTGTAAGTAACAAAAGTAAGCTCAGCAGGTCACCATTGTTTATTAAGGAGGCAGAACAGTAAAAGAAGGAGTGTCTACCTTTAATTGGAAATTTTGGTAGACCTAGAAACTGTCATTTAGGGAAATAACATACTACATTTAATATATATATTTATGAACATAGATTTATAGGCAAATAAGGTAAAGATTTCTACATCATCTTGCTAGGAAATTAAGGATTACTGTGAAAATAATTTTGAAGGTAAAAAAACCTGACGCGCTAAATACGTAAAGATGGGCAACAGATGTGAGACCTTTCACCTTTTAGCCTCAGTTGATTTCCAAAATGCATCGTGCTCAACCAAAATCTGAGCCCAACTTTGAAAGGAGTTGGGCTTTGTTGTGGTGGGTGCTTAAGGGCATCAGAAAGATGTTTGTGTTCTCACTAATACTGGTAGCACCTGTCTGTGCTTTAGAAGGCATTGCTACACCACGTATCTCTCTTGGTGGTATCAACAACTTGTTAACAGAAGAATTATTCACTGGAGATGGAAGGAGGAATTGAAAAATGTGGGATCAGAGCTATTGATGGCTTCAGTGAGAAGCCAAGGATTTGAATTAGGGAAGGAGTGCCTGGGTGTTTAATGATGGTGATATCAAAAATGAATAAGTATGCAGTTGTATTATACTGGGTTTTTTGCATGATATGTTTCTGTTTCCTACCTTTCCCTTGTCTAAGGATATAGAAACTTTATTTGGAAAGCACTGAGTATATTTTGAATGCTGTCAAAATGTGACAAACCTGGTGAGACAACAGGTGCTGAAATTCAAGTCCTGCTTTACCCCAGATGTGAATGCAGTAAAGACTTTACAGCAATTAAAGGTAGGTCACTGGGAAAGCACAAAGAGCTCTGCAATGGCATCTGTCCTCAGCATTCAATTTGCTTTCTGAATGTGTGACTCCAGACATTGTTGCTGCCAGTAGAGCACCTCTGAAAAACCTTGAGAAGCGACTCACCTTATGTATGAAAGGAGAAAGCACAAGGTAAGTTTCACTTCAAATGAAGCAGTATCATTAAATATAAAAATCTGTTCAATCCCTCCTTTTATTTTTCAAGGTGGGAAGTGAATAAAGTAGAAAGGATGAAAGAGTATTCTTATGGCTATGCCAACTATTCCCTCTTCACAAAGGCACCATCACACTCTTCTATAAAAACCAATTCAATTAACTGCTTAACAAATAGGTGCTAAAGGTGACAGGAACATGAGAAATGGATCATGTGCTTTGGAGGCCAACCTGGAAAAGCTGTGTACCTGCCATGTCACCTCTGACTGAGCTTTGTGTGGAGATTTTAGCTCACAGTGTTAGGTTAAGCTGCTTAACTAACGGTTGAGTTTACTGAAGCCCTTGTGGTTGTGTATTTTCTATTAACTACGTATTTTCAAAAGAACTTGAGAGATCTGCCAAACAGCATTCTTTCAACATAAAATACAATGCAGACAAGAAGCTGTAGGAGGCAGAATAGCAGTTTATTTTACAAGGACATAAAAAATACTAAACAGGCTGGCAAAAATGTAGTGGCAAGTCATGGTATTTAAAAAAGTGATTTATTTTAGTGAAAAAAAGTGCATGGAAAAACATGGGGGATATTGGGGTTTTTGTTTGTTTGTTTGTTTGTTTTAATGTGCAAGAAATTTTACCATGAGGGAGAACATCAATACAAGCCAGCCTTTCCAAATTACAGCGTTTTCCAATGATTAGTGTGAGTAGGTAACTGCACTGATCTTTAATGGACAGACATTACAAACTCACATTTTAACAGTAATGTGCAACAAATCCATTTTTTTCTATCCTTAAAAATGTATGGCAAATAACTGTAATGGCATTGCTAGTAAAGGACTGTTCTTACTTTCCTGACAAAAAATAAACCGTAAACAAGCAATCTAATACAACATTATCAAAGCTTATGGCTAAAGCAGAGCAAAGGATTATAGATCAAGTTTCTTGAAATGTATTTTTGCCTGGACTGACATAGTTTAGGAACTGTGGCAATGCTTTCAAGCTTCTCTGAGCTGCAGCTTTGTAAAGGAAATGTGTCTTTCACGGGTGTTTAGAAAAGCCAGTTATCAAAGAGAGAGAAAAATACTGGCATGCAACATAAAACTGAAATTTGGTAGATGTTCTTACATTAGAAACAGCCAGGAGTCAATCATGCCAAAGCTCTTTATTCTGTGGCCTCAGCAGCAGAACCTTCAGCTCCTCTTTAAGCCTGTCTGACAATGTTTTGGACTCTGCATAATCCATTATGGCAGATATTATCCTTGTCCCAGGGAAATTTTGCAGAGACAATCTCCTCCAGCGTAAGAGAACAATACACCTACGTGAAAACTAAGATATTTGTATTGTTCTTCTCTATAAAGGTTTTCACATTGTTTTTAATCAGTCATATCAATAAGTTTAAAGATTAGCTTCCACATTAAAGAAAAAAAAATGCACTAATGATGCCAGAGCCAATAAAATTATTTGGATTAAAAAAATCTTCTGAAATAACCATTTGTTCTTCAGGTTATCTGTGTTACATAATTGTATCAATAATTGCTGTATAGCTACTGAATATAAATTGGCAACAAAAATACGTATTTTACCATATACACCATTGTATGTACAGAAACAATTAGATTTTTCTTTACTATTCATGTACCAAACTTAAAAATAGAATGTATTTGAAATATTCTTACATCTGTCATCTGCAAAACTGGGGAACAGTCAATCCTACCCACAGCCTGGGATTTAGATTTGCTTGAGAACTCACCAGAGCAGGCATTGTTATTCATCTCAGTGCCATCACACCTCTTGTGGTCTCTCCTGTCATTCTGAGCTTTGAACATTTTCCTTCTATAACTCCTCAAGAATTAATAAAATGCATCAAGAAATGCGACTGCTTTGCAAACTCCCCAGTCACTCTCCACGTGCTCACAAAACTGCCATAAAATGCTGCAAAATCGATTTTCCACAAACAGTTGCTTGGCCCTGGGTACTTATATTCCACAAATATAACTGACTGTGCAAAGCACAGTGTGATGGAGAAAGAGGCCCGTTGGTCACTGGTCATTTATGTGTGTTTTAGGTATAACTGTTCCATGCTAAAGAAGGAATCTTTATAACCAAATCCATAATAAAATATTGTTATTTTCTGTTATCCTGTGGTTTGGGCACTGAAGCTCATCTCCATTTGTTCATGGTATTTCTGCTATCCCATTAACTTGCCAGCAGCCTGTTGAGAAGCATTGCCCAGTTCTGCAACACAGTGGTTAAACACCCCCATTAGTATGGAAAATACTTGTTTCTGCTATAGCTGCTTCTATCAGTTCTATAAAGAGACTGCAGCAAAGAAATGTAGGAATTTTCTTTAAGAGCAAACAACAAAAATTATCATCACAAAGAAAATGTAAGATTATACAAGGGTGCTTATCTTGTCTGCCTTTCCACAATGCTGCTCCTGATAAACTGGTTGCTACCATATTCTTCAGGTGCTTTACATTTTGCATGAACATTATCTCAATAACATTTTCCAGAATTAATAAGGTGCTGTTCTGAATATTCTAAAATCAATATTGACTGGTTTAAATTGTTACAATATTTTTGAGACCAGAAAAAAAAATCATAAAGAGAAAATCCCTGTTATTTTCTTGGTGTTCCTGTGTGTCTCGGTTAGGAGTGTGGGCTTCTCTCCCAATGCCAAGGAGAAGGTGAATGGTTGGACTCAACGATCTTAAAGGTCTTTTCCAACCTATGATAGAATGCACTTCAAAGTGGAATTCAGCTGCTGTGAACCCTCTGGTGGAGCTGTGTCCAGCCCATACTGAGGCAGGAGAGGCTTCTATGAGGTTTCAAAAGTTAGGCAGCCTGAATCACCCCTTCACTACAAGTCCTGATGGAACAGCCACCCAACAGAACTGGGATGGCAAGTCTGTGGCACCACCTATGGAACCTCTATTTTCCATATATAACAGTAAATCTAAACAGAGAATACAGACTTAACGTTTGTAATTATCTTTGCGTCTTAAGTTTCAAGATAGTTTTTTCACTGCTACCTAAAATTTGACAGTATTCAGTAAAAGCAAGGCACTTATTTGCATTGGATTGTGGTGTTATGTGACTAAGTATGAAGATAAATAAATATGAGTATAAATACCTTTTAAAACGTTAACAAGCACGTTACATGAAAATCCATGTAACTGGTCAGAAAATGATACATGAACATGAAATAAGATTTATAGATGGACTTACTATTTTCTTGGTAATGTTTGTTGCCTTGCCATTGAGTGCTGTGGAAAATCATTAAACACAACAAAAGATGCAAATTCCTGACCAGAGAATCAGAAGAAACAAAGAAGCAGTTTACTAACTGGCCATATGAGAACAGATTTCCCATGTTTTAAACCAGAACAGAGTATTGCCTTGGTTTATCTTATCACAGAATCATCTAGGTTGGAGAAGACCCCTAAGATCATCGTGTCCAACCTTTGGCTGATTGACACCTTGTCAACTAGACCATGGCACTAAGTGGCATGTCCAGTTGTTTCTTGAACACCTCTAGGGTTGGTGACTGTGCCTCTCTACCCTGGGCAGTCCATTCCAAGTCCATTATCTGACAGGAATTCAGCACTCGTTATTTCTGATATTCATCTCTTACTGAATAAGAAGTCAGACAGTGTGGGACATATGCAAGACCTTTCCTCACAGCAGATGTGAGCAGAAAAGCTTGCACCTGTCGCTCAAGTGAGCTGAGAGATGCCACAGGGGGTACAGAGACCAAGCAGTGTAAAAATACAGAGAAAAGGGTGCTTGCTTTTATTTTTTTTCAGATTTAGTGAGATTAGGAAGGCACTGAACCCTGTCCATACACCAGCCTCATTGTGCTGATTTTGGCTGGGGAGGAGTTAATTTTCTTTGCAGTGGCTGCCATGGGGCTGTGTTTTGGATTTGTGCTGGAAACGGTGTTGATAATACAGACATGTTTTTGTTATTTCTGAGCAGTGCTCAGACAGAGCCAAGGCCTTTCCTGGTTTCTTGCTGCCGTGCTGGGCAGGAATCTGGGGGTGCATGGGAGGTTGGGAAGGGATACGGCTGGGACAGGTGACCCCAACTGACCAAAGAGACATTCCAGACCATATGACATCATGCTCAGTATATAAAGTGGGGGGAAGAAGGAAGAGGGGACATTTGGAGTTTGTCTTCCCAAGTCACTGTTACGCTTGATGGGGCTTCGCTCTCCTGGAGGTGGCTGAACACTTGCCTGCCCATTGGAAGCAGTGAACTAATTCCTTGTTTTGCTTTGCTTGCGTGTGCAGTTTTTGCTTTTCCTATTTAACTGTCTTTATCTCAACCCATGACTTTTCTCACTTTTGCCCTTCTGGTTACTCTGTTCCTGCTGGTGGGGAAGTGAGCAAGTGGCTGCGTGGTGCTTGGTTGCCAGCTGAACTTAAAACACCTGAGTGGTTTGTATACTGAGCATGATGTCGTATGGTCTGGAATATCCCTTTGGTCAGTTTAGGTCACCTGTCCTGGCTGTGTCTTCTCCCAAATTCTCATTCACCTCCACCGTTCTTGCCAGCATGACAATATGAAAAGCAGAGAAGGCCTTGACTTTGGTGAGTGTAAGCACTGCTCAGCAATAACAAAAACATCTCTGTGTTATCAACCCTGTGTTCAGCACAAATCCAAAACACGGACCCCTACCAGGCGTTGCAAAGAAAATTAACTCTTCCCCAGCCAAAGCCAACACATCCATCCAAATTACGTTGGCAGCATTGACAGACGAGTAGGGAAGCTGGTGAAGGCTCTGGAGCACAAGTCCTGTGAGGAGCAGCTGAGGAAGCTGAGGGTGTTTAGCCTGGAGAAAAGGAGGCTCAGGGGGGACCTCATCACTCTCTACAACTGCCTGAAAGGAGGGTGTAGCCAAGTGAGGGGTGGTCCCTTCTCCCAGGCAACTCATGACAGGAGGAGAGGACATCAACTTAAGCTGCACCAGGGGAGGTTTAAGTTGAACACGACAATAACATTTTTCACAGTAAGGTTGATTATGCATTGGAATGGTCTGTCCAGGGAGGTGGTGGAGTTGCCGTCCCTGGAGGTGTTTAAGGAAAGACTGGCCATGGCACTGAGTGCCCTGGTCTGGTTGACAGGGTGGTGTTCGGGCATAGCCTGGACTCGATGATCTCAGAGGTCTTTTCCAGCCTAATTCATCCTGTGATTCTGTGTTCCTGATTCCACGACCTCCGAGTATCCGGATCTCCTTTACAAACACTGCGAGGTAGCACCTTGAGCCGTGCCTGCGGGCCTAGGGACTGGTGTGCGTGTCCTTTCGGCGGCCGGGCACTTCACCTGTGCCCCGCACCGGTCCCCGAGCGGCGATCCCGCCCCGCGGGCACCGCCGCTCCCGCCCCGCGGGCACCGCCGATCCCGTCCCGCGGGCACCGCCGATCCCGAACCGCGGGCACCGCCGATCCCGTCCCGCGGGCACCGCCGATCCCGCCCCGCGGGCACCGCCGATCCCGAACCGCGGGCACCGCCGATCCCGAACCGCGGGCACCGCCGATCCCGCCCCGCGGGCACCGCCGATCCCGAACCGCGGGCAGCGCCGATCCCGCCCCGCGGGCACCGCCGATCCCGACCCGCGGGCCGCGCCGATCCCGCCCCGCGGG
>JAWMRA010000001.1:102267972-102326901 GCA_035584735.1 Pseudotriccus pelzelni | reverse complement strand
ACGTCACGCAGCCGTGACGCCGCCGCGTCCCTGCCCGCCCGCCCGGCGCCGCCATGTTCAAGGTGAGGGAATCGGGGATCGCCCCCGGTCCGTCCATCCGTCCATCCGTCCGTTCCCGGCCCCGCTCCGCCGGCAGCGCCCGCGGGATCCCGCGGAGGGGCCGCGCCGGGAGCGCCCGGCCCGGGGCGGGGGCGGCCCCGGAGCGCGGCCGCGGCGAGTGCCTGAGGGGGCCCCCCCAGAACCGCCCGCGGGGTTTTGCCTCTTAACCCTTCACAGGCTCTTAGTTCTGCTCTCGCTGCAGCCGCGTAATCGCTCTTTCTAACGCTGCAGACCCGCGTGCCCTCCGCGTTGCACGGGAAGGGACCGCATTCCTTGTTTGAAGCTGCGTCTGTGGCTCGGCGGTGCCGAGCTGCCCTAGCGCAGAGCCGGCTCCGTGCGTGAGAGCGCGGCCCGTGGCTGCGATTCTCTCGTATTTTAAAGTTGCTCGCGGCCGCCGCAGAGTTCGGGTACGCGTCGCTGTCGCGTCAAAGTCACTGGAAAGTGACCAGTCGGCCGTGAGAAGTGTCCCTTTGGTGCGTGAAGGTTGTCCGTGAAACCTGCGAAGAACACGAGTCGGGGCTTTTTTGTCTAAAAGGTGTTTGCCTCCAGTGAGAGGAGCCCCCGATCCTTTCAGGCCAGAAGCAAGCCGTGTGTTTCAGTCAGGTTGTTGCCACGGCCGCTCGAGAAGCAGGAGGCTTTTTTTAAAAAAAAAAAAAAGTGATGCTCGATTCTTTGTATTCATTCTCCTAGGTACTATTTCCTGTGTCAAATATTGATAGTATGTATCAATACACTAAATAGACTAACATATACTAAATATACTAATGTAACTAAACCACAAGACATTCCACCTCAACATGAGGGAGAGCTTTTTTCCATTGAGGGTAGCTGAGCACTGGAACAGGCTGCCCAGGGAGGTGGAGTGCTTCTGGAGACATTGAAAACCCACCTGGACATGTTCCTGTGTCACCTGCTCAGGTGACCCTGCCAAGGCAGGGGTGTTGGACTGGATGATCTTGGAGGCCCCTTCCAATCCTAACAATTCCGTGATTCTGATCTGCTGAGCAGGCTACACTTGCTCTGCTCTTGTGGCAGCTTCTTTTTCCTTAATGTGACAGTTGCTGGCATTCTTTTGTGAGAATTTTTTGTTGGAATCATTGACAATTCCATAAATGATACTGAATTGTCATTAAAGGGGTTATGTGTGAACTTGTGGGTCTAGGCAGTATGCATAATACTATTAGTTTTACACATCGAGGTTAGGCAGATTTAGGTGCTTCAGGCCAACCCGATTTTATACCTCTAAGAGCAAAATGGGAAGGTGGCTTTTTGTCCTTGATATTTGTGCTTCAGGGACAGGAATGCTCAAGCGTTTGGGTTTTGGTTTTGTGTTTTTATAGTTGGGGTTGGGAAATAGGAGGAAGAACAAAAAAGAAGAGAAAAATGAAGTGGCTTTGTAAATTAGGACAAGTATCAGCTTTCTCAGAAGTATGCTCAAGGGTTTGTTGTTTTTTTTTTTTGTTTCTGTTTTTCTTTTCCCACCTATTTTGACAAGGTGACAATAAAAGTAATAAATAATTGATAATCCACAGACAAGAGAAAGAAAAGAAAAAAGTTCTAGTTAATCTTTAGCTTTTTGTGTTCCTGTTTGAGAACTAATACGGGATTTATGTGTTCCACAGATATTTTCTAGTTAAGAATTAAGAATTTTGAGAGAGACACTAAAGCAAGACAGTAGACAATGAAATATCATGGTCTGTTCTCCCTCCTGCTTTAGGATAGAATTTGCTTATCTTGTGTCTGAAGATAAAGTTGAATTCTTCAGCTACAGAGAGGAGTAAACATAGTATCTTTTTTACTCACAGTAACTACAGAGCATTGTCTAGAGAAAAGAATGTCAGGTTTACTCTTTTGA
The DNA here is from genome assembly GCA_035584735.1 of Pseudotriccus pelzelni. Classification (NCBI taxonomy): domain Eukaryota; kingdom Metazoa; phylum Chordata; class Aves; order Passeriformes; family Tyrannidae; genus Pseudotriccus; species Pseudotriccus pelzelni. The sequence goes on along the minus strand of JAWMRA010000001.1, from coordinate 102,324,947 downwards.
CATCAACGGAGTAGCTGTAAGATAGGCAGGGAAGACACAGTCAGACAAAATGCTTTACTAAACCAATTGCTTTAGGAATATGAGGTTACTACAGAATTAAGAAATGAGGTCGTGAAGGTAATTTTGGAAGAAAAAAGTGCAGCACTTGATCTTTCATACTCTCAAATATTTTCGTGTGTGCAGTACTTCAGCTCCAATTCTGTCTGTCCCATAGCTCTCTGTAGCTGATGTAGAGGACCATGGCAGTATGTCCTGAACAGCACACTGAAGGAGAGATTCAACTTGCACTTTTAGTGGTTTATTTCATTTTGTTAAAACATAAACCCAGTGGAAAATGTCTGCATTTCAGTATCTTGATAATATAAATGGTTGACATTTCCAGTCTGAGTACTTCTGTGATCACTGATACCTGTTTGTTAAACCAAGGTGCTTCCATTCTTGTACTCTGCTGTTTGTGTCTTTATATATGAAAATCGTAAATATTTAAAGCATTTGGATTTACTATTTCTGCTGTTGACACTTAGCACCATTTACACTGTATGAAAACATGTTTCAGAATGAAAATGCATTTAGATTTTTGCCTTTTCAGTGACAGAACAATTTTGCAGTGAAAAAAAGGAAAGATTGAGGAAATAAACTCTACAGTTATTAATGGTTAGTAGTGTTTGTGTTTTTGTCTTGGCTAATGGAAGTATGTGAAAAGTGTTTAAACAAACACTATGAAAGATTATTCTTGTCTTTTCTTAGCTGTGACACAGCTGATCCAGTCATTGTGGTGTTTCATTTATAGTGCTGTAGTAATGCATCCATAAATTTAAATAAGGAAAAACTTCCATTTTCAGCAAGTTTTTCCATACCTTTTGACCCTTACATCTTCCTGGAAAGCAATCCTGTAACCTAGTTCTTGTGTGCTGTTTGTCTACACGTAAGTGAGAAGGAAGTTTGACAGATGTTATAGTCTGATTTTTAATTTGAGGAGGCTCTTGGTTACATTTAACGAACATTCTATCTGCAAAGCAGTGGAAGAAAGTTAAGCCGCAAATGCTTATCTGTGTACAGTAAGCTGATGTGGTCTGGATAATTTTAAAGCTATTTTCTAACAGTTCTGCACTGGACAGGAAGTTTCAGAACAAATTGTCCTGTGGCGAGGCCAGTTATCATCATCACAGCATGAAGGATGTATTGGTGTGACCAAGGCTTCAGTGTCACAAGCAGCTAGGTCAGTGTCATGGATCCTTGTACTTCTGAAAAGGTAGAGGGTTTGCTGGCTTCTCCTTTTTCATCCCCTCCTCCCTGGCCACACCATTCCTCCGGTGCCCGTCAGGCTCTTTTGTGGATGGATTCCACTTGCTAAGCCCGCACACAGCTCTCCGCTTCTCTTTCAGGACTGATCTTTTCCCAAATTGCTGAGGTGAAATTGCCTCGCGGTGGAAGCACCTGGCCAGCAGAGCTAGGGCAAGGTGAGCAACAGGACTTCTGGAGCCTGTGCCAGAGCAGGGCCAGATGCTTCTAGTTTGGTGTTAGATCCTCTCACCTGTAACCTGATACAACAAAACACTGCCTGTTGTAACTACGCTTTTCCCTGAGCAGTAACCGGAATGTGAGACATTGAAAGCTTTCCCATTTGAACTGCCTTTTCTGGAGTTATACTTTGCTGTTAATAATGTGCAGTTGTTGGGAAATGCTCACTGGGCATTCTGGATTTGCTACACAGCTAAGGTTTTCGTCTTCTGGTTTTTTTTAAGCTGAAGCAGACTTTCTCATTAAGATACAGTTTAGCGTAGGTCCTGAATGTCAGAAGAATTACATCCACCTTACTTGTGGTGGTTGTGTTGTGCGACTGGATTGAATCTGAAGTATTCAAAAACAATCAAGTAAATCATGTTTCTCACAGAGAAGTAGGAGACATTCCTAAAGTTCTTAGAAAGCAGTGATTATGCTCTGATATTTTCAACTGTAGGTCTCATTCTTTTCTCGAATCTAGATGCAAATACAACTAGACATAAAATGCTGAACAAAAAATTGAAGTGTTATGGGCTTTCACAAAGTTGCTTATAATATGAATATAATCTTAGTATTTATACTGAGAAAGAGAATAAAAATTTGGGTTTCAAATGAGAGAAAACAGGATGTTTTTTACAGATGAAAACTGGTGAAATTAGTTTTTATATTTACTGTCTCCTTTAGCCTTAGGCTTCTCCAAATACCATCTGAATAATTTAGGTGTTACCATTTGTGTGCCATAGACTGTGTACTGCAGACCCCCATTTCTCCTAATTTCTAAGCATCTTAATATGTCACTTTTTACCATATAGAGGTGCTTAAACATTGTCTACATGGATGTGTTCAAACGTTGCCATTTTGTTTGCACTTAATGATGTCCTTGTCTCCCTGCAATGTTTCCAGGTAATTCGGCTGGGGGCCACCCCTGTCAGCCTGAGCTTGCTCTCTGTCCAGGTTTATGCTGCTTCCTCAGAGAAGACTTCCAAAAAGGAGTTGCTTAAAATCGAGGAGGTAAGTGTGGTTAGAGCCTTAGTGCTCCTTTATCTAAAGGATTCTGAAACACATTATATATTTAGGTCCATCTCTTCACCTTTTGTGTTCTTGCCTTTAAAGTTGCTTCTCAATTTTCCATAATAGAGAGGTCTATATAGTTCTGCTTCTTTTACCTGAGGGTTTCATTTGATGTCCTTCACTTGACAGCGTCACACTTGTTTGTGTGTAAGAGCTTTTTCCTGCATTAAAACTTTCTGTTCTTCATTCAGAAATTACGTTTTTGTGTTTGTAGATTTACTTGTGGTTGTACTTCAAATACACAGGAATGTTTTCTTTGCTTTTTATCCAGATAACACCATTTATTTTTTACTGTTGACAAATTCTAATAAAATTTCATTTATGTTCTTCACTACAACAGCAAATCAAAACATTTTATTTCTAAAAATATCCTCTTTGTTTTATGACCAAAATTCTTGTCTGGCAATGTTTTGAATCTGCTATAGTAGCTTACAGAATTTTACCACCTTTCCTTTCTTTACAGCATTTAGACCTAAGCAACAACAAATACAATAAATAGTGGTAATAAATACTTGTCACCTTTTTATATCTGTAAGATGCTACAAGCGTCTTGGTTACATCACACGTAGAGCTTTAAGCACCCCGTCAAACTATAGGCTCACCAGCATTGTTGCATAGGCTTTAAAAAGTCTCCAACATTAAAAAAAATATAAAATAAGTAGTTCATAACTAAATACAGCTTTATATCCATGATAGTGTGTAGTTGTTTAAAAATTTTAAATACTTCAATCCAAGTTGTTACATAAGCAGTGAAACTGAATTAAACTTACTTTTGTGTATGCTTATGCCTTTTGGAGTTGTCTGCTTGGGCAGTTCACTTGTACAGTGTGAGGGGATCAATAATGGAAGTGATCTCCTGGTTTTACCCCAGCCCAGTAACCTGTGCTTGAGTTCACCTCATACCTCCACTGGCATGAGTCAGTCCTGAGGCAGCAATGAGCACTTCCATGTGTGCTGAGTAATTGGCTTGCCCAGCAAAGCACCATGTGCAAACCATGGAGTTTTGGCTGCCTTTCTTGCCATTCACAGAGTATTAGTTTGGATCTCTACTGTGTCAGCTGTCTAGTTGCATAAAATATATGGGAATTTCCCTATCTCTCAGGCGTCTGTCCTTGTGCCAGGCATGGTTGTTAGATTGTCCAACAGGATCCAAGTTCAACTTGTAACTAGAGTTGCAGGAATGACCAGATTTCACGGGGAAATGAGACTGAAAATGCTTGTCTTTTTAAGTATTAGGGGAAATCCAGCTGCACGAGTTACCAAACTATGGACCAAATTCTATGTCGTTACATATTTTGTTATGATTAGCAGCATTTTTTGTTATGATAGAGATACAGTTCTTTTCCAGCTCATCGTCAAAAAAGGGCTAGCTACACTTTGATGCAGCAATATTTGTAAATATCAGTTTATAATGAACTAATAAGTGGAGTATAAATGTGGTATAAAATAGAAGCTCTTTATATTGAACATCAGCATAATATATAAATTGCTAGAAATGTTAACAGATTTTGTTTGGATCTGAACTTTGCTGTTCTTCTTCAACAGTATAGACTTTTTGGTTGTTTTCTTCTCATGGAACACAATTTTAAATATGCTTAGGTAATTTTAATAAATGTCATGCTAAATCCCAAACAGGGTTGTTTAGTATTTATTGTGTGAAGATGCCCATTGCTGGTTACAGTTCCTCTTTGCTCAGCCCCAGGGTGCTGTTAGTGCTGCCAGTTGCTGATGTGGTTAATGACCACAGTGTAGGGATGTTGTACCATTTTCCTGCTCAGTAACAAACATTTGTATTGGATGTTACCTTTGTTAGGAGCTGCTCAGGTTCTTTATTGATGTCTTGTGTGAATATAGAAAATGATAGATTGTGATTTCTCGTACATTTACTATGTTAAGTGGGAGCCATAAGTGCTGATTAAGGCAAGAAACATTTTTCATAATTATGTTTTGTGTTCTTATTAAACTAGTTTAATATGAATTTATAACTTGTGACTTGGATCATATAGCAGCTATGAATGAATTGCATAGCAGTTAGAAGTCATCTTCATCATAATTATGTACTGTATAATTAAACTTTGCTCATAATGGTTGTCTCACAGCTGTGTGAATTTTTATTATGCATTATTTATGTAGTAAGCACAGTGTTAGATGTTCTCTGCTTAGACTGTTCATGCCCTCAAGACCTAGTTACACAATTACACCTTTGTTTTTAACCTCTTGTTTGCTAATATTCACAGCTGTCACTCTACTCCTCTCCAGCTCGTGAGACTAAATATGTGGAGAATCCACAAACTGAATTGGAAGAGGGGGTTTCACGTTTACGGCATGCTATGGAGCCATACACAGCCTGGTGTCAGGTATAATGGTTTTTATCATATCTGGTGATATATCAGTGATAAGGGTCGAGCTGTGCGGGTTTTTTTTCTCCACAGAGGTGGAATTAATAGGTGGCAGCAAAGTAAAAGTTGATAGCTGTAAAAGCATTTTTCAAAAATGCTGCATTATTTAAAGTTTTCTGCATTACCTAAAATTTTCCACAGTTCAGGTCATAAATGTTTACCCCCTTCTCACACAAGCCCAGTTGTTTCTTTCTACTAATTTTCTGAACTAAACCTCTGCTTTTTTTTTTTGCATTTTGTCTCCCTCCAAAAGAATTAAAATTAACTAAAGCATAGAATTGTTATCTGAAATGAACTTTCTGCGTAAATATATCTAGGGATGTCTTGATTTGGTACTGTCCTGTAGCTGAGGAAGACAGGAGAATGATAATCAAATTTGCGGTTTCCATGCTCAAGGAGAAAACCTTAAATTATCAAGAGGTGTGTTTTGGAGCAGCAGTAGCAAGTTGCCCGCACTGCAACTATAACAAAACATAACTTTGCAAAAAATAAATCAGAATTTGCTGAACTGGCAATGGTAAACCTAATCCCCAGACCTTACCCCAAAACTTTCTCATACATATTTTATTAGGTAGCATGTTTGTAGTAAACAACCATTAAATATAAAAAGAGTCTCTGGAGCAGAGAATAAAACCAACGTCTTTGTAATCAAGGCCTGAATTGTTGGTATTAGATTGCAAAGTCCTAGCATGGCTTTCTTGCTCTTTCCTGACACAGCAAATGTTGAGGCTTCCTTTGGAAGCAAGGGCATCCTTGCCATCTGGTTGCCTCTTGGCAACTTTAAGCAATTCTCTACTTTGCCCTCTGGCTGTTGTGAATCCTCTTAAAGCTGCAAACTGCCCAGTTCTCCGTAGAAAGCCAAGCTGTTCACATCAGGGTGCCCTTTCTGCCTGGAAGTTCTGTGTGGTGGTACCTCCTTTAACAGGAATGCAACACTGCAGGAATGCAGAGGTATTCAGTGTTACTCAGTCTAGTGATGTGTTTCTAAAGTACCACCAGCAGGAGCACTGGCTGCAGTTTGGAAGCTGAAGGGAGGCTTTCCACAGGATAGTTAGAGCTCTGACCTCCTGAACACATGGATTCTGTTTGGTTGCCTGTGGTAACTTAACCAGGGAATGAAATTTGAGAGCAGGGTAGTCGCCCACTAGGGCTGAGGGCAGGTAAGCCTTGAACCTTGTTTTATGGCTCGCTGACCTGTTGTCATCCTATTTGTTTTATTTTATTTTGTCTGTGTGGTGATCATTTAATCACATAAGATGTGGTCTTCTGCTCACACGCAACAAGCCACTTCCTGGCAGTGGTTTACTGACTCATTTTATGAAGTGGGCATGTCAGCTTTATGTGTTTGGGGTAATTTTGTTTGCTTAACTGTAGTTAGAGGTAACTTTGTTTTACACCACCCCCACACCCTGGTATGTTGAAGAAAAGAATACTGAAGTGTGTCTCAGTTGTCTTTAAAATTAAAAACATAACGTGGAATAATGAGAATAAAATTGGTTATGTTTGTACATCCATTTTACTTTTTCAAAATTACTTAACTGTAGTGGAAGTTCAGTTCAAAACTCAGGTGTAGAAATGAACCAGTTATGTTTCAGCTGTGACAGAAGATCAGACTTAATTAGTCTCTGGGGTCTTTAGACCAAATTCTTTTTAAATTGGTTTTCAGTAAGACCAACATCCATTTAGAATCATGTCACATGTGACATGCTAACACTTTTTTATGTTCATGACAAATTGGGTTTTTTTACGTCACTCTTGCCAGTGAAGAAATGAAAGTTCTAAAAATATTATCCCCATGCAATATCTTAAACAAATGCTTTCATTTCTGTACAGATACATCATAGGTAGAATTGTGAGACCATTCTCTGCTTTATCTTTGGGCATGTATGTTTATGAATTTGTTCCCTAATTTACAGACAGCCTTACACCATCCCTCTGAAGGATTATTAGCATAAATAACAATTAGCAGGGTTCTCTGTTGAGATTCTTTTTCTACTTAAATAAAACACAGTGTGAATTCTTTTACTTCCTGCGTATTTTCAGTCTGAAAAAGATCTAGAACTAGTCTGTGGGGTTGGTGCAGAGTTCTTTGATTTACTTTGGACATTGTATGGACATCTTATTTTCCAAGTCACTTCAAAAATGCAGGTTTTTTAGCCTAAGATAGTCTCCTGGAAAGTGGAGTTTATCACCTTGCAGAGTAAATCACATACCAGTGTGGAGTGCAAGGAAGGATTTATTGCAGTGTTGGACTTCTTTTCTTTGTGTCAGCTCAAGTATCTTTGCAATACCTATGTACACTGAGAAACCTGATCTAATTCTGAGTTTCAGCTACTTGATCTTAATAAAACATTGAAATTGACTTCTGCGTTTTGAAGTATTATATTTCATCTGTGTCCAAAGACTACTTTGAGAAAAATCTGAAAGTTATGCCAAATGTAAGATTGAGGAAGCAGAGCCCTACAAGGGAAGGGTGGAAGTGGGAATACAAGGAGTTATTTTAGCACTTTTTCCTTTCCTCTTACGAGTTCTTTTTTCATCCTTTGTCAGGTCAGTTACAGTCTATAGTTAATATTTTACTCACTTGGTATCTATTTACTGTTGTTCTCTTTCTTTTTTTTTAGGATCTTTATGCCAAAGCTATGCCCAATGTAGAAAAAGCTGTTGAGCATGGTAGAGGTAAATCAGCTGAGTTTTCTTAACTAGCAATTTAAAATGCAGGACTGTATTATATCTTCTGTTAAAAAGAATTTCCAGTAAGCATCATTATATGTATAATTTGTAATGCATTTACTTTATTTGCACCATGTATGTGTTTAAATTTCCTTTGTGGGTCACTTAGGACACTACATTTCTAAACAATTAAAATCTGAGACCAGCATCTATGTTTATCAATGTCCCTCAAAATCAGTTACGCAGGAAAATAAAGGAAAAAAGCCTCACAATTTGTTCCCAGCCAATAACATTTGCATGGCCCAGCCTGGTAGCTGAAACTTCCTGTAATGATTTTAACTTGTTGCAAACATTAGGTTTTTTGTTTGTAATGTTTAGCCTTTTCATTTTGGTTTACTCCCCAAAGAATTTTGAATTAATCCAAAATAATTTGTATTTGGGTTTTATTTTTGTAAGCATCCTTTCATAATTAAGTTTACCAGGACTGAGCATGGATGCTACGTAGAGCTCAGTTCAAATACTGCATCTCTTTTCCTTAAATTTAGCAGTCTCAGTCTTTTGAACTTGTTTGTATGGAAGATTTTTCATAGTTTTCCATTCCCCATCTTGGAGTGAACTTTGTTTATGCTGTGTCTTTCCATTGCTCTGTGATTTGTTTTTTGTACAGTGTTTTACTGAAATTAATTCATATTAACATGTAACTGTAAAATTCCACTTTGCAAAGGTTTTTATCACTAATTTGAAAAAGATACTATCGAGATGCAAAAGAGCAAAAGCTTCTATGAAAATTGGTGAATACAATACGATGTTCAGTTTCATTCATGTGTCACTAGAGAATATCTCAAAGGCTTTGAATTTTATGCCAGCAAGTCTAAAATGGGCATGATAGTTAAATATGTTTTGATAACCCTTTGTGTTTTGTAACAATTACCAGTGTGTATTGATGATTCCTTATCACAAACACACTTTCACATTACATTAAAGCACTTTGTTCTGACTTCTTTTCAGAGGGCTATGAATTTCTCCAAAAGCCGCCTGCTGGATTTTATCCAAGACTTGGTGTAATAGGTTTTGCTGGAATTATTGGATTGTTTCTTGCTAGAGGTAAGTGGGAACCTTTTGAACTGGTTATGTTACGATTTGGGAGAAGTAGTTTATTTGTAGGTTTTAGGGTACTAATTTTTAATTGTGACGACAAGACCTGACTTAAACGTACAAGCTGTACAAATGTTTCTGTAGTGTTCCTCCAATTATAAAGAAGCTTCATGTAAAAGGTGTGTAATAACCATCCATTACTGTTTTATGAATGCTGGAATCTAGTTACTTGTTACTGGAATCTAGTCTTTGATATTTCCCAGTTCTAGCTTAGTATGACAGAAATGGGAAAGGATTAGTTTGGGGTTTTTTCACCTAAAAATCTTTTTAATTATTTAAGGTTTTGATCACATATGTTACTGTAGAAAACTACAGAGGAATGAACTGTGGTAGAATACAGAGGTTCCTGAACCATGATACGTGTCCAGTCAGTTGTGTATTGAAGTTCCTTGTGTGTCCAGGCACAGAGCTGCTGCAGGTGGTGATATTCAGCAGATACACTTGTGAACTCTGGGTGTACTGTAGATACCTGCACCTTTTGCACTATACAAAAGTGATACAGGTAATTTCATCACACTTGTTGAAGAAACGTTTATTCTTTCATAGAAAGAAACATTATTTAAGAAATGTTAATTGTATTTTATGTTTGTGTTGAGATATTCGTAATACAGTGAAGTGAGGTAACACAAGAGGAAAACTTATAGGTAACAACTGTGAAATTGTAGAATTTAAATACTAATGAGGATTTGCTTCAGATAAAAATACACCTTTGTGGGGCCTGAATGTATTGACCAAACTGTAAGTGTGTGCTTGGCTACATAGAAGTGGAAAGTATTCTGTGAATATATGCACTTCTCAAAATATTTAATTTTCCAGTGAAGATGGTGAAAACAGCACTGTGGTTTTTTCCTTGCATATTTTTTTAAAATGAAATCAACGTCTCCAACTTTACCCATTTGAAGTTCTTTCTGTTCAAATTCCTACTTCTCAAGTTATGTGATCATGAATGTGATCAGCTTCCATCCTTTAGAACTGTAGCAAAACAGGGACAGAGGGAGAAAGTGCAGTCTTGGGACTGAAATTTAAATATTAGAGGATCCTAAGTTTACTAAAAATAAAAATACCTCATAATAAAAGTGTTTGATTTGTGAGGAGCTGTAATTTAAAACCTTATTTTCTGGTTGTGCTTTACCGTACTGACTGTTATTGCCAGAAAGTATTCAAAGTGGAGAAGGAAGTGCCCCTTAATTTTGATGCCACAGAAAACTAGAAACAAATGTCGTCTTTTTTGTCATCCCTTCCCCCATGGTCTCACTGGAAAAACTGCCCTCTGGAAAGGTGCAGACAAAACCCTCCAGGTCTAACCATAACACTTGAAGACAGCTGCCCACTAAGTAGAAAATACGGTATTCAAAGTTTAATCATATGAATATTGTGCAGTCATCCAGCTTGATTTAAAATACCATTGAAGATAATTATTTTAACCTTGCTCTGCATATAGAGTGATGCACTTTGCTCATAAGAGAGAAGCAGCAATGTCTTCATTGATATAAAACGATGATTTAACAGGGTTTGATGGCAAGGTACACTTGGTTAGTCACTGCACAGAGGACAGGGTCAGACAGACCTGTCTGGGGAGGATCCTCCTCCTGAGTCACAAGATTCAGAGAGGACCTCCTTGCTTTCCAGACTCCTACTCAGAGGGGTCGAGGTGCAGCTGGGTCCAGTCAGACCAGACTCGGTCAACAGTTTATGTCTGAAGGATTATATGTGCACAATCTGTCTAAGATGCAGTCTCAATGAAGCTTACAAAGTTTAGCAAACTATTAGTCACTTACTGAGGATTTGTTGCAGCAAGGAATCTCAGTATGGAGGAGTAAGGGATCTCTGCAGCAGGTGTAACCTTGAGAGTGGTCCCTCAAGGGGAGACCCTGTCATGCAGCCAGCTACTGTGCAGGACAGCTCAAAGGACTCTTGGGCTGCTCACTGATTGCAGGGTAAGATCACAGAATCATAGTCATATTTGCATACTGACTGCAGGTCTTAGTTTCTTTCATATTTGGCTTGAGGTAGATGTTGACCAACGCTGTGGTTGCTCAAATTAGCCCATGGCTGATGAATTGCTGCCTGTCTGCCCTGAACCCACTTTGAGCTGGATGCAGCCATTGACCAGAGGCATCCTTGTAATTGTAAATGCAAAGATGTTAATAAAAGCATCGTCTTAAAAAGGCTATAAGAATAATTACTAATTAGGATAATTATGTTTTTTAAGAAGGCAGTAGGACTGAACAGAAAATATGCCAAACTGTATCTAAGACAATTGTTTATAAATAAAATGTTAGGGCCATTCAGCTGTCTGGGTAATGTATACTCTAACAATATTTTTGTTTGTTTTTTATTATGAAACAGGCTCAAAAATCAAGAAGTTGGTGTACCCTGCGAGTCTCATGGGTATCGCTACCTCCATGTATTACCCTCAGCAAGCAGTTGCTATTGCAAAGGTCAGTGATGATACCTTTCTTTGGAGAAGTGTCTTTTATTTTGATTATTGCCTCCTAGCTTCAGATTAACTGGTAATCCATTTTTGAAAGCCATTTCGGTGTTCTTGGCACTTAACAAAATTACAGTTATTTTGTCAAAGCACATACAGTCTGGGCTGAAAGACAGTTAGACATCCTGTTCCTTTTAGTGACTTTTTTTTCCCTAACATCTGCAGTAGTCTCTTCTGTTTGAGGAATGTCATTTCCTTTGTAAGTCTCTAACCTCAAATAATATTAGCATAAATATGCTTAGTGAATACAGTTTGTGTGTTTACTTACAATGCTGAGGAAGCCTGAAATATCTTGAAAACAGATGAAAAGAAAGAAAAAAAAATTGTATGGAAAAATCATAGGAACAACATTTTGAGGTAAACGTTATTGATATTTTCTGGTTTTTGTTGATTAGTGTTTTAAGAAAGATAGCATGCTCATTCTGGAAAGGCGTAAGGATGCTGCTGCATAATTATGGAATGCCTTCCCTTTTTATGGATTTGTTGTTTTAGGCACATAAAGAGCACGTTAACTTGCAGTTGCTTAAGTGGGTTTCCTGTGAAGGAAAGAACTGAAGAGACCAAATAGTAGCCCGTACTAACATCAGATTATGTGCCTTGCTGTCCACACTTAGTTGTACTGGCAGCTTCCTCAGTTCTCAGCGCATTCTGTTTCCAATCCAGCTTTTAAATCGCTCACAGTGCACCTATTTAGTGTGTCAGAAATTCTTTATATTTCAGTGTTTGGTAAATTTGCCATCCAGTTATTGGCCTCTTGTGAATAACTCTGAGATGTCAGAGTGATAATATCACATTGTCAAGAACATATGATGTTCTTTGAAAACAGGAAGGTCATTGACTTAGGAGGAGTCAGAACTGCTGTGTTTGAACTCTGCCAGCAGGGTGATACTCTGATCTTTGATAGAATCTTTTTTTAGTGCCACCAGGATTCAGATGCTCTAAATGCATATAATTCTGCTGACTTATTCTCAGAGAGTGGAAATTATGCAAGTGGCAGGAAAAAAATATCAAAATTTAAGAAGCTTAGACGTTTCTGTTGGAAACTGCATATTAAAATTCTAGTTGCCTTCTGAACAATGAAGCGGGAAGCGATTGAACGCTGTTCCAACTGATGTTATTGTTTTGAAAGAAGCTCAGTTCAGTCTTAACTATGGATTTGCTACTAACAGCTTCACAATACTGTGTTTACTTTATGAGAACTTTGAAGTGCATGGTTGCTCTTTGATTAATTCACAGTTCTTAGTTTGACTGTAATGAAAAATCTGATAGGAGATTGGAACAGGTTTAGCTTTGTTGACTTGGTCTGGACACTAGACATATGAATCTGGAAACTTCTGTGGGGACAGTGATATCCTAGTTACTGTTTTGGCTCCCCTAATCCCTCTTGTGCTTTGCTTTTCTTAAAAAAGCAAAGTTTTAAGCATATCGGATCTTACCATCCATAATTTTTATGCTTTAACCTGAAATTGGAAACACTTTCCTCTCTTATTATTTTGAAATGTTTCATAGGACTTGCAAAAAATTTCTGTAAGCCTAGAAAGGGATGTCTGCAGTACAGGGCTCACTTGCCAAGTTAATAAAACAATGTAGGAAACATTCTGGAACATAAGTTTAATTTTTTAATCTTTTTTTTTTATATTAGGGTTTTTTTTTATTTTTCTTCCACAGTTATGTGTTTCACCACTGCTTTTTTACTTACAGTCCTATAATTCATTTGGTCTTGTGATTTTTATTTGGTGGATTTCTTTTCTTCCCACTTTTATTTAAGATTTTCCATTGGAGAGTTGGAAATAAATGCAGCAAAATATATTTGCAGTTGAGGTACAACACTTGGTTCATCTGGAAGTAAACTTTTTCTTCAACTAAAGTGATGAATTGCTAAGTGAAGTTATAGCAATGAGTTCATCATTGGTAATAGGTAATTTACAGACACTAATCATCTAACTGGAGGCCGAAGAAATGCATAGACTATTATTTTTTTTCCCCTAAAAACCCACAATTTTTTAAGGGATTTATTTCCCCACTGCAAATACTACTTTAATTTTTATAGCTTTGAACAAAAGGTCAGACTGTATATGTGGTAAGGAAACTGAATTTAGGACTAAAATTTGTTTTTTGTTTGGAACTTTAACCAGTGTTTTGAAACTGTATTGCTTTCCAGCTAATCATAATATATTCCAAATATGTTGTATTTACTGTGGCTTATCTTTCATCTGGAAAAAACTTTCAATTATGTAGTTACTTAAATCACTGTACCATTAAAATTAAATTTTGTTCCTGTTGTTAGAACCTTTTAAATTTCCTAAAGCCTACTTGTTATGCTTTCCTTCTTCTTGAAAGAGAAAAAGCTTCCCAATATGCAAGTTTTGTTTCTTTGACAACAAAGCACGTTATTTCTATGTCCTTTGAACCGATACCTTGCCAGTTCAGTCTAAGGCATAAACAGCTGTACTGGCACAGCTGGGAGCGTGACATGATTCCAGGAACTGTGGGTTGGAAAGAAGGAGCTGGGGTTGTTTGATCCATATTTACTGCCGAACGCTTGCAAAATGGCACTGTGGCTGCTCAGTTAACAGTGTAAATGTAGAAAACCCAGTGCATTCTCAGTTTAGTTTCTCAGCATGCAGTGTAGATAGAGAATGCTAATTATAATTCTGTACGTATGTAATTCTGTATAACATGCACTATAGTCAGTACAGCATGATTATGGTCCTATGTGGAATTAAAATCTGGAAGCTTGTTTCCATGCACACTGGGCCTTGGAGACCACTGGTGCTGTGGTAGAGCCCAGTATGGGTATTCGTGGCCCAAGGTGACTTTCAAACTTTCAGAGTCCCTGTTGAGAACCCCTGCATCTGACTTTTGAACTTGTTTGTTCAGACTTTGGCATACAAACTTACAGTGTTGCACTGGACAGTGATGATATTTCAGCATGTTGTAATTTAACACAAATGAGCTGGAAGTTGTCTTCCAGAAATTAAGGATTCCAGGTGACTGAATGGAACAACTTGTCCTTCTTAGAAAGGAACTATTTGTATAGATGTTTGAATGAAGACTTTGAACAATTGAATAAACTGTTTTGTTATTGTTCCTGTTACTTTTCGTGGTTGGAATAGTGGTGGCAACTGCAGTACCCACCTGCTTCCTCTTCAGCCGCTCCAAGAGAGGTGTACAACACAAGTCCAATGCGTGGCTCGTGTTGTCTTCGTGACAGGACACACTGGGTAGTTATAAAATGTCGTGTCAGTGTTCCTGTCACTTGCACTTGCAGTGACTTGCAGAGCTGTGTTTTCCTACCCATGTGAACTGTGAAGGTGTGTGTGGGTCCTGACTCTCGGCAGATGTGCACAGTGTTTAAACAGTGGTTGTTTGGGACAGACTAAACTGTACGGGTTGCTGTACCTTGTCATGTAGCTCCAGCTTAACTCTAGCAACATGAATGGCCAGTTTCTCATTTTGTGCAATTCATAAATCACTTGGTCATATGACTCCTATGAGAAGAATATTTTTAAGTTTGTACTGTTAGGCATTTAGTGTGTTTTTAAGTATTTTAATGGACTACTTTTAAGCTGAAAGAAAAAATGGCTTATACATAGTTGTTTTTTCTCAAGTGATGTTGATAGCTGTGTCCTCAGTAACATGCAGAAAAAAAAACCCAACCCCTTTTTTTTTATTGTGGTTATTTTTCAGTCCTGGTAAGTTTGCACAGGGGATCACACCATCTCTTCAGATGAGCCAACTGGTTTCTTGCTGCGCTTGAGAATGAACAATCCTAATACCGGAAAAGAAAATAACTATCTGTACCTGTAATGTCTGAATTGAGGAATTTTGGAGATTTAGCTGGTTCAGTTGATGTGCTTTTTTCTGATGACCTTTATCACCTTGAATTTTAGAGAACACCCAGTGCATCCTACAGACTTGTTTCAAACTGAAGTACAGCTGTAATTGTCAAAGATGGTGACAAACAGGCTACTTTGTGTTTAAAACAGCCTAGATTTTGATTTTAGTTGTGACTTGGAAATGTAGTTGCTGATTTGGGTTTGTTGTAGGTGGGGGTTTTTGTTTGGTTTTTTTGTTGTTTGGTTGGTTTTTTTGTTTTTGTTTTTTTAATTCTGTTTATTAAATAGCCTCTTTTGTAAGGTAGAACATGATCTCTGTCCAGAAGCACATCCTGTGCCACTGTGGCATATAACTGGTGTAATCAATCTTGTTCAGACAAACTGCCCCACAGTAGAATCCTTTGGCACAGGGTGTTGTGGATGCTAAAAAGTTGCACTTCCCCTTGAGCCCCATGCAAAAATTTCATAGGAGTGAAATTCCTTGTGCATTGTTACACACATAGAAATCACTTCTGGCTCAGGAAATCTCTGAGCAGTGAAATGATGGAGAGTGGAAGAAACTTTAAAATGTAATTTGAAAACTTTTTCAGAGACATAAAAGACTGTTTCAGAAACATTTGTACTTGCCCTGTTCTCATAGTTTGGGTTTTCCAGCTTTGCCTGCTGTAGGACATATGGCAATACCTTTTTATTTCTCGAGTTCATAAGGTGGGTTTTTTTTAGTTTAATAGCTGTTTATGTTGGGCAAAATGTTCATTTGCTGTTGTTTGTTTGTTTGTGTAGACCTGAGCCTTGCAATAAAAAAGTTCCATATCACATAAGGGGCGAGGGATACTCTTTTGTTAGACTTAGGGATTTTGCCTGTTGTAAAACACCTGATGGTGTAATATAACAAACACAGTCTTTCCTAGCTGTGTTCTGTTTTGAGGGTTGACAGCTGCTTATTTATCACAGCCATCTATCAGCAAGTTCTAAACAGCCAATAAAAAGGAACAAAGGGGTACTCCTGGTGTCTGGCCAAAGCAGTGAAAACATAAAATTGCAAAATAGTGACAAACTAAGTAGGGGTGGGTTTTTTTGGTCTTTAAAATGAGTATGGTCAAATTAAGAAATAATTTGCATGAGTTAATTCTGTTGAATGTCAAATACTAGCAAAATCAGAATTGTTTCCATGCAGCATCGTTTCACTTCTCTTTGTACATTTTCAGGTCTTCAAATAGTTTTTTAGGAAGTTGGTTTTTCTTATTCCTCATGTGTCATCTTTTTTCAAGATGTTTATTAATGCTGTACACCCTGAGCTTGAACAGAAAGAGTTAAAAATCTTGTGTTTTGCGACTTCTTCCACTTAAACAAGAAGCAAAGTGATGTTTCTCAGATTATTAAGTTCATGCTTTCTAAAAACTTCTGTTTCGAAGGTTGCTGGCACACAGCTGTATGATTGGAGTCTTCAAGGATATATTGCTGTAGAATCTCTTTGGAAGGATACTCCTAAGAAGAAGAAATCTGGGGAAAAAAGTGATAAGGTAAGAAATGTGAGGAACTTGATTTCTGAATTTACCACTACCATTTCAGACAAAAAATTTACGAATAGTAGTGGGTTTTTTCCCACTGTGACTTGGCTTTTATTTCTGAAGACAAATATTTCATTCTATCTTTCTAAGTTATGGAAAAATATTAAGCTTATTTCAAGTTAAACTTTCAGAGATGCTGTTTGTAAGTTTTCTTTAGTCTAATCTGATACAGGTAAGCAAACAGACTTGTAGGAAATATATGTAGATAGCTTAGTGAAGCAGAGTGTGAAAGACTGGAGAATGTGCAAGGTGGTTAAATGTGTGCCAGGGAGAGCCTGTAAGGCTTTTAGGAATTTTTTTTTTAACTGCTGCTTAAAGAAATGAAAGGTGTGAAACATAAAGCTTTTGTAGTTTTAAATTCACTTCTAAACTCACTGTGACTTTAATTCCTGACTTCTAGGCAACTATGCTCGTTCTGTAGGTACAAACTGCTGCCCAAGCTGCAGGCTGCTTCCCGTCTCTTACTGTAGTTGTTGAATGTAGCCTGGCAAAACCAACAGGGCATTTGAAAACAACTTTGAACCAGCAGAAAGTCTTGGTCTCCTGCTGTGGACCCCCCGCTTGAGCCATAGCTCACAGCTGGAAACAGTTCAGGGTTACAGTGATGTACAGCTTCTGGGTTGCTGGAAACCAGAAGTCCTATCTGACCAGAACATGGTATTTTTAGCCTGGAGGCCCAAGACGTAGGGGGAATGTCCCCTGGGAGAGAGATGTTTTGGAGAGGCAATTGCACTCCAATACACTGCAGGTGTGGGACCAGTTCTCTAGGTAGGTCTAAGTGTAGGACTAGTTCCAAACAGGTTGGGTTGGAGAAATTCTCACGTGTCTTGGTAGTTGCTGAGTCTTCTGGAAGTGGAGACTTTCATCAGTGGATGCTGATCTTGTATTGGCCCAAGGCACTTCAGTAAATGCACTTTGAATAAAGAAAGGTCAGTTAATTGTACTGTACCTTTCCTAAAACCTAGCTGTCAGAAAGAATCTCAGGAAAAAGGGCAGTGTTAAAATATTTCAGCATGGCAAACTGACAGCATTAGTAAAAAATAGCTGAGCTTTTTATTTTATTGTGTCTCAGCCTTTCAAAAGGAAACACGTGGCTGTTATTGGAAGGCAAACACTTTTGATGCTTTCATCTTATTATAAGGCTTATTCAAGCACTAGCTACCTCAGCAGAAAAACAAATGACATGCAAAATTGCAGAGACCACTAAGTAAACACACTTCTTCCTCTTCCTCCTTGCAGAATCTTTAAATCACAGACCCCTTAGTTGTCAAAACATGTTACCTGCACAAAGGAGCAAAATGCCACTGCTTGGTGTCCTCCTGAAGTTCATCTCATTGTTCAGATATTGTTAGTGTTAACTGTTGCCATTTAACTTGATGGATTATACAAGATACAGAAATCCTGGGACTCTAATGAAGAAACAGTAACAACTTGATGAAATTGCCAGTGTTTCAGATGTTCACTTACCGCACAGCCTTACGCACTTTGTCCTCTGAGGTTGTTGTGTGAGGGTATTGCCTCCCTGGTGTGTAGAGAAGCTGAGCAGCAGCTGTAAAAAAGACTTCTGCTCTGAAGCTTCCTTTGGTCTGCATTGGTGAAGCCATATAAGATACATAGTTGAGAATTTGGGTGGGTGGGGGTGGGTTTGTTTTGTTGTTTGTTTTTTAAGATAGCCTTGTGGTGTTCTATCAGGATATGGTCGGTCACACTTAATAAAAATCTATACCTTTTCTATACATGTAAGCACTGGTGTGTCCCTAATGTGAGCTGTGAGATGTGAAGTCTACCTTGGAAAAGCCTTTTCTGTCTGTCTCTAGTGCTGTGTGGTTATATCAGTGCAAAATAAGTAATTTTTTTCATACAGGTGATTAGATCCACCAAATCAATATCAACTTTTCCAGCAAAAGAATTTCTGTTGAAGTTCCATTTTTATCGGAGTTTTTACCGGTACAGAAATAGAAGAAAATACTTTTTAACTATCATGTACTAAAGTTGGCAAAGCATTCTAGGATAAATTCTGGGACTTCTGTCTTATTTTGACAGCCCTGTGGAAGAATTTGGTTGCTTTTGTGTACATATTTCTTATTGTCATACTAGGTAGCTAGATTCCTTAACTAGTGAAGACAAGCCTAAATGTTATTCTTGAGTTGTTATTGCAGCAGATGTAACCCATTTCATGAAACTATGCCAGAGCAAAAGATGTTATTTTTTGTTTTTGTGACATTTAGCATTTTTCTGTTGCTACACAAAGGATTCTTGCAAATAGTCAGGCAATATATGGGTGGCTCTTCTTGGCTTCTCTTAATTTGTTACGTTGCTCATAATTTGTTTGATAAGTCATAGGTACCACAGCTGTGCATAACTTCATGTTTGTGAAGCAATATGTCATTAAAAGAAATGTGGTATGTTAATTTTCTGAAGGTTTTATAAAACAAAAACCTGTGCCAAATTGAGGTCATATCAACTGAATTCTAAGTTCTGCCAAGAAAGATGAATTCCAGGACCTCCTGTGGCTACATTTCAAAACACTGTGGCTGCAGCCCCTCCATACAGCAAGTCAGTCTGATAAGTTTTTTAATACACTGTTTTGTTGAAGGATGGAGCCCTTCAGGACATCAGGATGAAAGCCCTCTGCTAAAACTACACAAGTGTTCATACTTCTGTTTCCAGACGCATGAAACATTTTCCCAATAAGGGACAGTGGGAGTAGTTTTTCAGCTTCTGTATGCTTTATCTTGATATGAAGTGGGCAGCTTTTCTACTTCTTCCCCAAGATAGAGGAGATGGTAGAAGAAGTGTAACCACTAGCTGGGAGGCCCAGGTGTATTTTAAGGGGGTTATCTTCTGAAAAATCTTTTGCTTCCTGGAGTGATCTTTACTCACTAGAAGTAATCTGACAAAAACCAGTGGAACTGGTATTAGCATTTATATTACCACTTCAGGGGAAGTGATAGTAAAAGGGAAGATATGTCCCTCAGACTTTGTTTATCTTAAGCTTAGTGTGCAAAATTTGTTGAGAATGGTACTAATTTATGCCTTTATGCAGTTTTTTAGAATAAAGTGTTTGAAACCGTTTTGAGTAGCCTTAGGCACCAAGACTTTCATTACTGGGGTTTTGAAGTTATGAAGGCTAATACCCTACATGCCTTCAGCTAATCTTTGTGAGTAACTGGTCTCTCTGTTCTGCCCAATAATATCATAGTTCATTTGAGATCATCTTTTTCTACATTTCTTTTCTTCTGCACTTTTTGCCTTCCAGTGCACACAGAACTACCTGAACTGTTAAGCCAGTGAATTGCAGCCTTTTTTCCCCCCCTTTTTTTCTCTCCTGTACTTGCTCAGAACAAACATCAAGAAAGTTGTGGAGCTGAACCTTCCACACCCGAAAGCTCTGAGGAAAGTTGTGGTGTCAGTGTTTTGACTGGGGAGCTTTACCATCAGCATCACGGGTTGTGACCACAGCAAACCTTAAACTGAGCTTCAAGAAAGTTTTTAAGTCACTTGTGTTTTGATCATCTTTTAAAACACAGCATAAGCAGCTGAGAGAGCTTCTTTCTACAGAAAATGGTTGTAAGGTCCTGTCTTCAGAACAGACAAGCCTCTGAACAGACAAGCAAAAGTTTGGTCACCTGAACTAAAAGATAAACATCTACGTTGGGCAGAAAATGCTGTTTCCTGTTATATGCCCTCCTTTTATTGTTTGGTAGTAAGAACAACAACAGTATAAAATTTGTAAAAACTATTGCTTCTTTTGGAATTCATCCTTAGTATGGGCAGAGGGGAATTTGGATGTGTTAGAGATGGGAAAGACAGAATCTACTCTACAAAAATTTGGTTTCTTTAAGGGCAACATTTTTGAAAGTGCCTCATATTTCTGTGAGAGTTAAGTTCAAGCTCAACTTAAAAAAAAGAACAAGTTATTGATTGACCGCGGGAGGATGAATAGTGATGTTCTCCTTATTCTAAGCAATACACTGCAAACAAAAGAGGACAGAAGAAAAAGTAAATTATTAATCTGTAAGCCCAGGTGAGCCTATGTTTTTCTTTTAGCTGCTGGGGTTTTTTTCTGGTGGCCAGGCTCTCCCTTTCAAGGGTTCTCGTAAGCAGGAGAGATGTATACCTACCTTTGAAGTTATAATTTCTAAGAATAGGTGCCAGTGTAAAAGGGCCTGGCCACCTGCAAAACTTCTTCAGAGGCAGCAACAGAAAGTCTGCACCTGGTTTGGCTATGAGGGAAAAAGGCACCATGCATTTGGGGGTTTTGACTTTAAGCTGGTTAGCTTTGGGGTGGTTTTTTTTTTGTACAGAAGGAAAATTTTCGGATAAGTCATTGTGGGGTTTTTTTTTAAAGTTGTTTAAAATTAAGGTCTTAATGTATCTCTGTTAGATACTGTGAGCTAAGTCAGGGTGTCTTTTAATCACTCATGTACTGAAACTGTACAAAAAGCGTTGTGTAATGTGAAAATTATAGTTGTATCATTTTCAGTTTCAAATAATGATTTTTTTTAATCCCATTAATCCCAATGTGTTGGACACTTTATAATCAATGTGTTAAGGAGATTTCTTATCAGTCATCTTTCGATTAAAACTGTCAGAAGCATAAGAAGGCAAAATATTTCCCCTTTTTACTGTAGGATGTGTGAACTCTGATGTGTGAACTCCTCTGGCCACCCAGATTTGTTATGGAGTGGTTGTGTCGAGCCAGAAAGTAGAAAGACTGTCCTGAATATGTGCCTGCTTCTAATTATGAGAGAGCATCATGGCACAGAGGAGGTCTGTCTTCTGGGTCATTGATCTAAACACATTTGTTGCTTCTGATCTGGTTTTGAGTGTGACTGGAGGACTTTGGCACCTTTTTGTAAAATTATGTGTGTGTATTTCCTGTGCCAGCTCAAAGGATGTCCTTTTCTGGCTAACCCATATTGCTGCTTGAGCAGTCTCACTCAGGCTCATTATTTACGTAGTGGGCATATGCAGTGGATGGAGTTAAAAGCACTTCTTAGTTGCTAATCCAGCAAATGAATTTTTGTGAGGAATGACAGTTTAGCAATGGACTGGCTGAATTAAATAACTCAGGCTTAATAGATCTAGTGAAGACAAGCCCTGTGTTGAGATCTATTAAGCTCACAGAAACAAAGGTACTTAGCAAGCCCTGTTTTCTTGTGTACGTGTGTGTGTTGGTTTAGATTTTTTTCCTCTTCCAGGACATTAAAAAAAAAAAAAAGTCTTACCTAAATGATAATTGCTTTTTACAAGTTAAAACAGGCAACTGGAAAAATACAGACCTCTCTGTGAACAACTTATTTTTAGTTCATTTGCTCAGGATTGAGTAAACCTCAAGGTGAGGCATTGTTAGTCAGATTATTCATTATAAATTGTAGTAAAATGTCATAACTTACAAGTTCCTGTACAGGAAAATTACAGAATAGACCATTATTTTGAAATGGGTGTGGTTTGTGACTGTGATTTCCTATGGTATGAAATATTCAGAGTAGTGATCAAAACCAAAAGGGATTTTGAAAGAATCACCTTTCAAAGGTCTTGCTAGGCATTTTTTGAATAAGAAAGTTAAGAGCCTTGATATATCGTATCCATATCTCCAGCACAGAATATGCAGGGTCTCATAGACTTGGTGCCTTATTGTGTTTAGTTTGTAATGTATAAATTTGACCCATCCTGTGAAATGTTTTCCAGTCTATTCTGGCTTCTTTTGTTACATTTCCCATCACTTTCAGAATTATAGAATCACAGAATGATTTGGGTTGGAAGGGACATTAAAGATCATCTAGTTTCAACCCCCTACCGTAGACAGGGACCCCTTCCACTAGACCAGGTTGCTCAGAGCCCCATCCAGCCTTGACCTTGAACACTTTCAGGGTTGGGACATCCGCAACTTCTCTGGGCAACCTGTTCCAGAGCCTCACCACCCTCACAGTAAAGAATTCCTTCCTTATATCTAATCTAAACCTGCCCTCTCTCAGTTTAGAGCCATTCCCCCTTGTTCTATCACTGTCCAGGTCCCTTTCCTCCAGCGTGTCGACTGCACCACACAGCGTGGTGGTGTCAGCAAACTTCCTGGGGGTGGTTTGAATCCCACTGCCCACGTTGCTGACAGAAATGTTAGACAGAGCCAGTCCCAACATTGACCCCTGAGGATGCCACTCATCACTGGTCTCCACTCAGATATCAAACTGTTGATGGCAACTCTCTGAGTGTGACCATCCAGCCAGTTCCTTATCCACCAAGTGGATAATCTGTCATATCCATGTCTCTCCAGTTCAGAGACAAGGATGTGATGCCAGACAGTGTCAAATGCTTTGCACAAGGTAGAAGGCATCAGTCACTCTTCTCTCATCCGGCACCCATAACTTTGTCATAGAAGGCCACCAGCCTTGTCAGGCACACTTTGCCATTAGTGAAGCCACATTGGCTATCACCAATCATCTCCTTATTTAAGTCATATTGGTAAAGATGTCTCTCTAGAATAAAAAGAAAATGCCATTTAATTTTCATGGGTAGAATTTAAGAGCAATTGAGGCTGGGTGCCACCTCTGATCATTTCATCCAACCGTCTCCCACTCAAAGCAGAGACAGCTTCGAAGGTAGATTTGGTGGCTCAGGCCTTGTGCTGAATATTTCCAAGGGTAGAGATTTAGAAAGTTCTCTGAAAAACCTGGTCCAGTGATCAGTGGTGTGATACATTTATAATTTTTTGCCCTTTAGATCGAAGAGAAATTTGCCATGCTCCTCTGTCCTTTTCTCTGTGTCATTTTGGTGTGAACCTCTGAGAAGAACCTGGCTTTTCCAAATATGTAAATGCCCATTAAGGAACTGTGGATACGAATTAGGTTCCCACTTTGTCTGGTCTTCTCTAGTCTGGACAGACCCACATCTCAGCCTGTCTTTGTATGTCATGTGCTTCCCAAGCCATATGTGGGGCCTTTAAGTATTCTTTTTATTGATATCTATTTAAAACTATAATCAAATGCCTATTTGTTATAGTATCTTGGCAAATAGATAGATCGGACACTGTAACAAGCTTCTCTTCATTCTTTGATTTCTATCATTTATTTTGGGGAAAGTGTGAGAACATTCTCTCAAAGGATATGTGCTAAAAGAGACCTATTGTATAAATCCACACAGAATTCAAAGAATGCAAAGTAACAACTACTCTGTGGGTATTCATCCTCTGTTATTAGTGCAGGCAAAATGAGTCAATTAAAGCACTTCAGTTGAACTACTGCTTCTCTCAAATCCTCTAATTGCTCAGCTAGCTACAGGAAAACCAAAGTCTAGAAAGTGTTTGAGAGATCATATTTGAGTGTATTATACTGAAATAGTCTCATCAACCACCACTTGATTTGTAAGACATTTTTGTTTTGGCTTTTGAGGAGGGTTTCTGTTCTGGCAAAAACATTAATCGTGGACTGCCTCAGTTGAAATCTTGTGCACATTTTTCACTCCTCAAGGGTGATGCAGTTGGTGACAAGCCCCTGGAAGTCAATGCTGCTTCAAATAAAGAGCGAGTCCAGAAGTAAAACGCTACATCACCTGGCATCAAACAGGTAAAAGGTAAAGACTGATAATAGTTTGTGGCTACAGCAGCAAAGTAACCAGGAAAAGATGAACATTTGCAAGTTTGAGTTATTATGTTCTTTGTGCTGATGAGGAAAGGAGGGGACAGATAACTTTGTTTTAACGTTTGTCAAGAACATGCATGCTCCTTAACACTATTTAAGTTAAAGAATTTAAATTCTTTGTCTTCAGAGCACACAAAATAAACATATGTCTACTGGAAGGGATCTGAGTTAATTGAGCAAGGCCTTGTGATTTTACTGTTAGTTGGTTTTGCTCTTTTTATTTTTTTTTCTTTCCCATTTCTTCCTCCCATGCCAAAAACCATTTGCCTTCTATGTCACACTTGTACAAGTATGAAGGAGGGAAAAGAAACCTCTTCCCTGCTGATAAGTTTTCTCTGAAGATTTGTCCGTGCCAGGGTACAGTGTTGTCTTACAGTCTGTGACAGCCAACGATGTGCCTGACCTTTCATGTTAATGCATCTCCCAAATGAGGCTTTTCGTCAGTTGGGAATAAATGATGGAGGAAATGGAGGCAGCATTTCCCAGTTCTCCAAGGCAGAAACTTGAGACACCAGTTCTGTTTCTGACTTGGCCTCGGGGCTGCTTTCTAAACTCAAGCAAGTCCTATGGTTACAGTTTCTAGAAAAGCAAAACAAAAACATCCTCTCAACTTTTTCAAGATGGTTCAGTTTCATAGAACAAAAATTGCTCTGTATTTGAGGCTAATTATTAATAATTATAATGTAATTGGACATCATTTAGTACAGAATGTCAGATAATGTCTGCTCTGTTATCAGTTGATAAAAAGTATCTTTTATGAACATGTTTTCTACTTCCATGTCTTTGCCCTGTATTATTTTTACATCATGTTCAAAACTGATTTTTCATCAGAAAATGATCCTGGCATTGTAGGGACTCCTCATTATTTTTCTCTGCAGTGTCCCATTTAGTAGAAAAATTCTATTGGTTTTCCTTGCTGCCAACTTTGTAAATAGAGCCCAGATTTAGCAAACTGCACCAGTTTTTTCTTCCGTGCTTTACCACCAGTCACATATGTTTGCAGATGTGGTGGAATGCACACATCTGCTGAGCAACAGCATTTCACTGTTACACAGCAACCTTTAAAAGCAAAATGATTTTTTCATTTTTTTTTCCTTAATGTGTTTTTAATGGCTATAGCTAATTCTCACAAGGGCAAAGAGGTGTGTTGACTGGCTGATGTACTGAGCACGTTAGTTTTTCCTTCAGATATTTGAATATAAAGTCTTTAAGATGTTTTCCAAGTATTTTGTAAAATAATCACGTCAAATAAAAATTTAAAAATAATAGGAAGGGGGTTTTTTTATTTTTTTATTTTTGCTTTAAGATACCCAGGAGAACCAAGAGGAACAAAAGCCTCTCTACAATTCACTGAAACATTATTGTGCTTATTGTAAACTGGGACAGAGCAACTAAATGATAAAAAGCCAGGAAAATTGAACTTTTGGTTGGCACACTGTACAAATATCAAGGTTCACCACAAGCAGAAATCCATAAATAGCTGTTATTTTCTTTTAGCATTCCTTTCTGTGAATATAATTTCTGCCAGGCCTTTATTCACTTTTTGAAATGTCAGCTTTTTGCTTCAGGCACATTTTCTTTGTTTGGGGAAGGTTTTAAGAGAGTGAAGATAAATTGCTCAGGTGCTTGAAGTACTTGGATGGTGCTGGTTTTGAGACCTACTTGCTTCACCTCATGTGCCTTCTGGAGGAGATATATAAAGGGAACTGGTAAATTTTTTACCTCGGGCAACAAGCTGGTGAAAGTTCAATTCAGTATCAATTTCAGCTGTTCTGCGGGGGTGGTGATTTGTTACTTATATCCAGTTATTCAACTCCATACCCGAGTCCAGATGTTTTGTTGGATTTGTGTGTTCCCAAAGGTTGGAGAACATGGCTCTTGTCTTTGAAAAGATCCATTTTTTTTGTTCTGAATGAGATCAGTCCTGAAAGTCTCACTGTATTTTCAAGTTTTGGTAAAATTCCTAGTTTCATGTGGTTACTAGAATAAAGACAATCTCATTTCCTCAATGATTTGCCACAGCAGGGGTCTCTGAAGTGTGAATGGTCAGCCAAGGACAAAATCACTTTGGGCTGGAGACAGCAATGTATTTCTCCATTCCAAAAACCAGCACCATTGCACCTCCTTTGTTACAGTTTGTCATCAATAATTATACACAAACTTCAACTCAAACCACATCCCATGGTGGAAGAAGCAAGCTGTAATTTTATCCAGCTGTTGTCTAGAGGAGCTGCGTGGAAGTGAGGGGGTTTTGTAATTTTCCTTGAAGATGGCTTATCTCATTTTCACTCTTTTCCAGTTCCATATTTATGTAATTCCATTTCTTTGAGTTAAATTGCCCTGGTCTTACACCAGAGTAAGTAAGATTAGGAAAACATGCATTTGATGGGAATTTAAAAGAATTCTTTTTTAGGAAGTTGGTTAATTACACCAGATTCCAGTTGGTGTTTCGTTGCTGTAAAGTGTTCTTCCCCTTTTGTGTTTCCACATAGGTCAACTATGGGAATTGAGTTCTCTAGAACAGGCATGATCATTAGTGCTCTAATGTCAGTAATATGAAGAGTTAAATATCTCTGCTGCAAGTAAATTGGTATTGAGAATGTTTCTCAAACAGGTTTTGATCAACTTGCCACATCAAAGGAAGAAAGTTTTAATGGCACTTTGACACTGGAAAGAAAAGGCCTATGGTATTTAATTCTGCTTTGTCCCTCCTTTCCTCTCCCTCGTGACCTCTGTCCCATTTCTTTGGCTATAGGTGAAGAAAAATATAGATACAAGCAACAGTTTCCCAAGAAAAAGATGAAAACCCATCTGAATCCATTTTGAATGTGACTAATCTGCCTTGTGCCTCGGGGCAGTCTGACTGTGTGCTGCTCGGGCTTCTGGCCTGGATTCTGTGAAAGGACATGACGTGTTTTGGGTCAGTGTGGAGACATCGTCCTCCGTTCTGCAGTGGGACTGAAGTCTGCCCATGCTTGTCCCATTGCAGGATTAACACTGCAAGTAGCAAGTCTCAAAATCACTGAGTCTCTTATTATTTATATATAAAATAAAATTCCAGATACACAAAATGGTTGGGTTTTTTTCCTCCTCCTATCTTCTTTAAAGTCATGGATGCAATGTTTGCACAGTCTGTGAAAGGTTCTAGAGATGTTGTTGACAGTGCCTGTGTTTTTTTGCCAGTCAGGGGAAGCTGGAAGTAGCATGATGCTTTGGCTGACACGGGCTCATAGAATTAGGAATGGGAACAATTACAATGACTCTTGTGTTTTGTTGGAGTCTCCCCCTCCTTTCTATACGAGTCTTCTGCCTCATCAGTGCCAGCAGGAGGTATATAATGAAGCATCTGTGAGTTCCTGTCTCATAGATGGATGGGAATGGAGCTGTTAATGTTTGTTCTTGTTTTTGTTTGAATGCACAGCACAGTGGGAACCAGAATGTTGTGGTGGTGGGAACCAGCTATAGAATAACTTGGCTGTTTCCTTATTCCCAGCCAGGGGAGGGGAGGAAAAAGTGAAGCGAAGGGAAATACAAAAGGATTTCCAGCATTTTGAAATCTTTGCACAATAAAACCCTTTCATCATTTGTTGCCATTTCCATGAGTCTCTCTTTTGGGGCATGATGCTTCACAAGTTACTGTAATGCAAGTAGTTCAGAGCATGTAAAGCTGTATTGGTGAGTCTTAAATGCTCCTTATTTATCAGTGAATATAAGGAATGGGGGAAG
The DNA here is from genome assembly GCA_035584735.1 of Pseudotriccus pelzelni. Taxonomy (NCBI): domain Eukaryota; kingdom Metazoa; phylum Chordata; class Aves; order Passeriformes; family Tyrannidae; genus Pseudotriccus; species Pseudotriccus pelzelni. Next base: position 102,296,879 of record JAWMRA010000001.1, on the reverse strand, counting down.
GATGAAATGAGATATGTGCTTGTATGATACATTAGGTTTCTAAAAAGAGCAGGGAAGAAAATACAAAATAAATCATATTCAAAATGCTTTTAAACATCTTTGTTATTTCATGGTTAGATATTCCAGCTGAGCATATTCCATAAACTTTTAGAGAAAAACAAAGAGACCTTGGCAATGTGAGAACCAGTCTGTGTGGGCATTATAAAATGGGCCAACTCTTTTTTAATAGAGGCATAAGGCATGTGGTTGCCTCAGGCAGAAAAACAGTGTCTCCCAACGTGTTCAGTGCATGTTTTTATGATTGTTTTAGGCTGGTAAAGACGTATGTTGATATAGCAAAGGGAGCAGAATTCTTGCATGGTGTTTGGGAGGTATGTGTGTGTGGTTTTGTTTTTACTTTAAACTTGCCAACATGGTTCGAGCAGACTTGGGAGGATCAAAGTAGTGTTTTTGTCAGCAGTAGAAAGGAAACTTGGGAAATATCAATCATAGCTGTAACTGCTCTATTACACCACTCCTGCAATACAAGCATAGATTTGTTTCTTCCATTAAAGATATTTCTTCCCTTATGCATTCTCATATCATATAGAGGATGATTACCAGGGAATTAGGAATACAGCTTGAGATGCTGTATTTTTTTCAGTAGTATTTGGCATATGCCACACTGGCATTTAAGAACATGATTACTTGGTAATTCAGGTATTTTCACCCCTAGACTCCACCAAGAAGTGCTTTTCTCATTCTAATTTTTGAAGCAGTTGTTAGCTGTTCTGTTTCTTTTTACTGCCTGTGAGGCAGAGTGAAATGTCCAGTTTGTTTCATTCAAATGAAACAGCTTTAAATCTTTATTTGTTTACATTTGTGTGTATGTGCATGTTTAAAAAATACTGGGTTTAATAAACATCACTTAAATGCTTTTCACTTGATCACATCTTCATGCCACATATTTACACTATTGCTTAAAAATGTCCCAAGTGATTGCCATCAAACCAGAATGCTTTTATCTGGCAGGAAATGACTGCCTTCAAGCACCTGCATACACACATGACAAGGAAATAGTTCCAAAATGTGAGCAAGACAGCCTTAGCTGAAATCCTTTCCTTACGTCTTCTGTTTTTTACAACTGCAGGAAATAATAAAAAAAAAAAGTTTCATGCTGGTAAGAGCCCAAGAGATTGTAAACATTCAACTTGGCACAGACTTTCCTAATGAGGAACAGGAGAGCAGTCAACCACTGTTGATATATTTTTATATAAAAATATATTTGTATGTATGCACACATGCACAGCTATGTGGAACTAAATTGTGCATGCAGGTGTTATCTCTTGCCAGACTTTGCCTGTGGGTATTACAGCTAAAAATGGTGTATTCCCCACCCAAGCTTCATGTCAGCAGTTTGGTCACCCTTCCAGCTGAAGGCTTTTTGGCTTGGTAACCAGAGTCTGTGCAGCTTAAATAGTGTTTTCATCTCAGCATCCCCTGCTGCAGTGGCTGCTGGCAGGTGTGTTGGGGCCAGGTTGCAGTGCTCTCTCTCAAAAACATTATCTTTAATCTGCAGCTTGTGGAAGTTATAGAACTGGAGGTCGTTGGTTGGGTTGAGATCACAATTCCTGTAGGCAGCATGTTAGTTGTGTGAAAGGGCACAGTGTAGCAGCTCCTTTTGCTAGAAGGAACATCACCAACCTGGAGTAATCCTGTTAGCACAGGTAAATGGGCACAGTCTTCCAGACTTGAATAAAAACACAGGATTTTGCCACACGTGTTCATTCCAAGATCCTGTTTTAGACTTTCTGCTCCAACTGCAGGAGGCCCCAGACACAGACTTCTTATCCAGGGTTGTAACTGAAATGTTCTGCGGCATTTGTCATTGCATCTGTCACCTTCAAGGAGACCTATTGCTGCACTGCAATAAAGAGCAGGATTGGGATTGATGAGGAGGGAATTCTGTTTTATCCCTAGAGAAAACAGTGGCCTGGGAGGTGAAGGGAATTGCTATTGCTCCATTTATTAGCCCTGGCAGAAAAACCTCAGTGTTGAGCATATTTACTTCAAGACCAATATAAACTCCTGCTGCATGTGTTTCTTTTCCCCTCCTTTTGTTTTGTTAAGGTTATTTCTGTACCTTCCTATAAATTCCAAGCTACTTCTAAAGCCAGTTTCATCATAATAAACTGCTATTGACAAAGAGCACTTTGGCTCTTCAGGCTTGCTGGGGAGGCCGGTGTGGTTTCCTGCTGGACCTTCCTGGCTGCGGCATCTCAAAGCAGCGCTGGCTCTCGCACCTGGGTGGCCTGGCAGCTGGCTGGGTCAGCCCCACTGCGGAGTGGTTTTGACAGGTACAAAAGCTTCTTGTTTGCAGGGAAAACCTGTGATAACAATATCATAACTACAAAGCAAAAGTTGTTTTGGAAAAGAAAAAAAAGTGTTTCTAATTGTGCAACAACCTCCTGTCCTCTTAAGTCTGTACCATTAGCTGACTCCTGTGTTTTTTGACTGTGGATGGTTCTTAAATTGACTGGAACTGGCAGCTTTCTCAGGGTCCCTCTGGAAGAAATGTTGGTATATTGATGCAATTGTGGTGGTTTCTCCTATTTCATGTCAGTGAAGTTCATCCCTGGCCATCTCTGTTTAAAGACCAAAGTCTGATCTGGACTTTCATCTTGTCTTGAAGTTCATGGATTCCTGCGGTTTCTTCTGCCACGTTTTCAAGCTGGTTTTACTGGTAGCCATTGCACTGGTGTGGAAAGCTGGTGAATTCAAAGGTGGGCTGAGGATGTCTCACAGCTGATTACCAATCTTCTTTATCTAAAAGTGCCTTTCAGCATGGGAAATGGGCCTACAACACCTGCACCAGACTGAGCTGTCAGGCTCTGCAGTTCAGGGTGTAAATCTGCCAACTAACACAAAGCAAGTCAGTGTGTGTGCTGTGTCCAGCTGTGGCAGGTAAATGGGATGCAATGCTCCATCACCATGCCCAGTTACAGAGGTGTGATCCTGTTATGGGTAAGCTTTGCTGGATCTTCTGGAGAGAGGGAGATCCCAGCTGACTTGCTTCTGTGTGCCTGGGAATAGCCTTGCTGCAGCCTGAGCTGTGCTCAGTCGTGATGCCAGAATCTTTGTACCCACCATGAAAGCAGAGCAGCTGGGGCAATGGGACAGCTTAGTCAGGGAACTTCTCTTTTTGTTAATAGTGTGAATACAAACCCTCACAAGACTCTAGAATTTAACTGGATAGAGACTAAAGCTAAAGGATTACTTTATGTGGAGCCTGAGTGTCTGGATCTTGCTCAGCAATGCTAACCTGAAGTTCCTGAGACAGCCTGTGAAGTAACAAGATGGGTCACATGCTACACGCTTTCTGGCTGGGGAGACAGATGCTGTGTCAGGAAGGCTGTTGCTGCAGTTCTTTCCCAGCTTGGGTCCATCCGCCCTACCCGAGGAAGGTGGCCCGCAGGGCTGTGCAGACGGGTGCTGGAGCGCTGCGTGACAGCCTCTCATCTTGCTTCAGGGGCTTGCTTAGTGTGCATTTTAAGGTAGTAGTGAGTTCAGCCACTGCATGCCTGGATAAAGAATAACCTCACGAGTAGAACCGTGTTTCTTCCTGCCTCGGCCGTTACGGTCGGAAGGCCACAGGACTATACCACGTCCCGTACCAAAACCTTCCAAAATCAGCTGTTCCGTGTCCCACTGCTTCTGAATCTTCCATATCTTCACCTGAAGTACCTTCGCTCAACTGCAGGGCGCAGCACCCGTGCCTTTGAGGAGTAATCAGTTCCTTAGAACTGAAAGTGAGCCGCATCCAGCACTTGGCAGGGAGTGCTGAGGAGCCCTGCCGTGCCCCCGCTCCGCGGGCAGCTGGCTCTCCAGGGCAAGGAGGGGGGAGGGATGTCTCGAGCAGAGGTGCGCGATGATGCTCCCTCCGTGCCAACTCACATCTTTACCTCAGGGCTGTTCCCCCCCAGCGGTGGGGGAAACACTGAGGCATGAAGCCAGAAGAGTCTTCGTGGCTGGATGCACGTACCAGCTAAGGATCACAGGCAGGCAGCTGTGGAGAGAGCTCACCACCGCAGTTTTAGCCCCCTTTAATTTCTTTTTTGTTGTTGTTAAAAACTGTGTACAGGAAAAAGGGATTCTTCCCTTCCCCCCATCCCCTGCCCCAGATTAAGTTCACCAACGTCCTCTTTGTAAATTTAGCAAGCTTCAGACTCACTTCCTTTTGTCAGGAGACCTGAAAGAGCCATTTCCTGATTCGTACAGGGCTCTTGTATGCACACACTAAGTGCTCATTCATGCCGTGAATCATAAAGGTAACCTCCGTTCAAAGCACTGCGCTGATACTTCGGGGTCGGACAAAAAAAAAAAAAAAAGCTTTGTAATTGAACGGTTTTGTAATTCAGCGCGGCGCGCTGCAGTCATCTTTGCATGTTCTGAGGAGCCGCACCACTGGGGTTTTGATCCTCTGCCTTAACAGCGTCGTTTTCAAACTGCCCAAACTAAAACGGGCTGGTGAAAGCGCCAGAGCCAGCCCAAAGGAATATGTTTACTATCCTGTGCCAGGCTTGACACGTTTTCCATATCCTGCCAGAGATGAGGAATGGCATCGGGATCTGGGAGTGAGTCAGCCTGGGCCCCCGGCGCGGTGCCAGGCGCGGCGCGGAGGAGCAGCCTGGCCAGGGCAGGCTCGGGGCTCAGCACTGCCCGGTGTACGCTGAACTGAACGGAGATGCTGGAGAAAACTCAGCTTTTACCAGGAGCAAAGGGCCTACTCTCCTTCTGTGGTTCAGTGGGAGATCGTGAGGCACGGTCTGCTGTGTTTATCCCTCCTGTACTCGGGTTCATCTGACAGTAAAAGCGATGAGCTGTTACTGGCTGAAGGAAGAAAGAAGGAAATGTGCACTGCTCGCCTCCCCCCATCCCTGCCAAGCAGGAGAGTGAGCCAATTCATACATAATATCGGAGTCCTCTGCCATTTAGCAGCTTTTGCACAGCATCCAACTGTACAAGCACACGTCTCTGGGGTCAAATAACCTTTGGCTGTACTTTTGCCTCGATGGAGTAAGATCAGGATGATCTCTCCTTGTACAGGAGAGAAGATACACAGCTGCTAAAATCAGCAACTGTGTTTTGACCAAGAAGAAAACAGTAAAGGGGAAGAAGGCTTAGCTTGTGGAAAAATAGGAGTGAGTGCATCCTCTTTTACTACTGTGACCCTTCTCGAACTCTTTAAAAAGCCAGATATTTACCAGTTGCTTTTCAGCACTATTGTTTGTACACCATTGCCCTATTTGCAGATGAAGGGAATTTGCCTATTTGCCTGCTAAAGGGAATCTCTTCTTGAGGAATGGTAGAGGAGCAATGGTGTAAAAGCACCCTCAGCCTGGGCTAGTCAGCCCAGAGTGACTCATGCCCAAAAGTAACAGAACTATGCGTGCAAAAAAGCCAGATGATTTTAGGCTCCCAGTAGGTAAGGGTAAAGTGCAACACAGATGTGCAGAACTCATTACATACCTCAGGCCACAAGTCTCTGAGCTAAGAACGTGCTGTTCTGTGCTTGAAGCATGGTTTTTATTCTGAAAGGGCACTACCATGAATAAACTCACAGCCATCAGTTGTAAGTAAACTGCCACAAATAAAATCATAACTGCTAAGGTGGTGTGAAGTGGTCCTGCAGGACTTCCTGTATGTTTGTATTTTTCTTGTGGAGTGAAAGGTATAAGGGGAGTGGTTTTATCTGCACAAGAGTTCTCCCCTCCTTGCCTGAAGCTTAAAAATAGCTCTGCCTACAGCAAGGCTGAGGAGCTTTGTGTGACAGACACACCTGGCTCACCTGCCAGCCCCAGAGGGCATGCTTCTGGAGCACGGGAGAGCTCAGCACCATCTCTCCCATACGGAAAAGTGGGACTCTTTCGTCTCATGTCTGCAGGAACTCAGCGCTGGGGTCCCTAGGCAGAAGATCCTGTAATGTTTTCATATTTGATCGTTGACTTAATTCTCTGCACCAGCTTGCTTCCTCTCAGCTTTCTCCTTTTGCTGCATTTGTGATCCCTCTCTCTGGTGGACTTTCCTGGCTTTGCCCAGAGCACCTCTCTGGCCTGGGGGTCCTGCTGAGGTCTTCCCTCCATTTTTCTCTTACCTCACTAATTTTCTTAAGGAATTCTGACACCTCATCATTCCTGCTTTCAAGGTTTCTCATATAGAGATTCCTCACGCTCCTTCTCATGTATGGTTACCACTAGCAGCTTTTATCACTGATTTTGGGACAGTATTTCCACTTTTCAAAGCTGGAGGACAATAAGCTCAGTCTTTTTTAAAATGTAATTTATTTTAAACATCAGTGCTTTGAGCTGGGTTAATTTTTAGCGGCGGTGGCTGTGCTGTCCCCATGGCCTCACCTGACTCAGTACAGGGGACCTCAGCTCTGCACCAGCACATCTGGAGGACTTCTGGTGCTCCCAGAGCCCTTTTTCCTACAGACATGGTGTGTGGGACTGTGGGACATCACCCCGTGCTGACATGGGTTCGTGCAGGTTGGCTCCCCTGCATCATCGTCTCCTGCATCGAGGGGGAGGCTGCAGATCCAGCTGGCTGGCCCTAAAAGCCTGGCAACAGTAGCTTTGTAGCACTTTGGGCGACCAGCAGCCCTGAAAGGGTGTTACAGCGTGCCTTGCATAACAGGGACCTATTGGAAGGTTATGAGTGTTTATTTATGAAGAGGTTGGCGTTGCATTTGTTTTTCTAGGGTTCGGTTTCCTGCTCACGTGAGGGCAGTTTCAGGGGACAGCTGTCCCGACTGGCGGGACGTATGTCCTGGTACCCTCAGCCAGGTGAGATCTTCAGACCTGACCTTCCCTCCACGGTGAGCGTGGGGGTGAGGACAAAAGCTAGACAGAGCAAAAGTGTGCACTGTGGTTTGAAAAGGGCACAGTGAAATCCTGCAAAGAAACTGTAGGAGGTTTTTTTATGCATTCTCTCCACTGTTATTTTCTCCCCCAACTAGTAAGGATTGGTTTCTTATCTAATCCCTTTCTCCTTTCCCCCCTTTTTTACTACCAGCAATAATGTTGGAGGGGGCCACATGCTCCTCCCCAGGTGAAAGCTTAAAGGATATTTTTGTGGGTGCCTTCAGCTGTGTAAGAGGAAACTTGTTTCTTCAGGATGCACAAGGCTGCAGATGGGCAGACACCCAGCGACACAGCCTTCCCAACTCTGATTTCACCCAAGGTGCTACAGTAGCCCCAAAGTATTGTTATTATATTTTGTAATGAGTTTTCTTTTGATTGCTCTAGGTGATATACTCTTTAAACATTTTGATGTTTAAACATTTAGACTTTAGGAAAAGGAAATTAATATGAGATTTAAAAAAAAATTTTCATAGGGAACAACTTATTTGTAACAAGGCAATCAGAATAGCTCCTTGCTTCTCCTGGGATGGAGTTTTAGGCACTGATTTATTCATCTGATCTATTTCATTTGTCCTAAAAAAAACAAAAAGGAAAAGACAAGCAAAATTGTGTTTATGACAAAGAAGTTAAATGGGCCTCTCCAAGTGCACCTGTGCCATTATAGTGCCCTAATTCTCTTTATAGATTAATATAGATTAAACCTGTTAATCTTTACAGATTAACAAACCACTGTTATCTTACTGAAAACATAACTAGACACACCAAAGTAATATGTAAAATGATAATTCCAGTCCAGTGGTGATTTTGGATTGAAAAATGTTACCAACAGTTTGTTGGAAAACTGCACCAGATGTTTTTCCTGGTACATTCTTGAAGGTTACCTTTGATCAAGCACAGCAGAGATGAGGGTTTCATGCTGAGTGCCAAGTTACCTGGGCATTATTTACCTTCAGATGAGTCAGTGGAATGAGGGATTGTCACAAGGCAGGAAAGAACAGATGAAACTGAGTGTTGCAGGGCCCCTGACTAAAAAGAAACTGGCAGGTGTTGGGTGCCCGACCGGTATTTTTAGGGCTCCCTTGCAGGAAGCTGGAATTGCTGGCAGTGCTGGTATGGACTCATGGTGTCAGGCTGCACTGAGGCCTCTCGTGAGGTGATGGCCCAAGGAAGGTGATCCTGAAATGATGCTGAGACCCCACACATCAGGCAACACAGCCTAGAGGCTCATCACGGGACCTCCTGCCTTTTGTACAAAACAAAAGGCATGAAAAGAAGCCCAAACGCCACCCAGCCACTGCCCTCCAGGAAAAGAAGGGAGGCTGGCTCAGCCATTAGTCAGCCCTGCCACAAGACTTAGTGGGATGTGGACTCTCCTCCCCTGCTAGAAAACCTTGTAACACTTGTGGGGAGGCAGCTGGCAGGGATCAGCTGGTGCTGGGGCACTCTGGGGCTGCTGGTCTGTGCTCTGGGGACCAGGTCCTCACCCTGCTGGCACACACTGGGAACTTGCTTTGGCTTCTGGGTGGAGCATGTCTTTCTTGGCTGGGCAAAGGACACAAAACATGACTCTTGGCTGCAAGGGGAAGCAATTTCTAAAACAGAGGGTATAGTACACACTTATTGGTGGTTGTAATAGTCTCTTATTTAATTCTCTAAGTATACAGTTCTCTGTCTCAAGAATAAAGCACTTAGGACAAATTACTTTATACATAAATTCAGTGTTTAATATCTTCAACACACTTTCTGTAGACTTCCTTGTAATATAGAGTAGAACAGAATAGAACTCAGTTGGGAAGGACCTACAAGGAACATCTAGTCCAATGGCTTGACCACTTCAGGGGGACCAAAAGTCAAAGGACATTGTTAGGGGCATTGTCCAAATGCCTCCTAAATGCTCACAGTGCTCATCAGTCACCTCTCCAAGAAGCCTGTTCCAGGATTTGACCACCCTCTTGGTAAAGAAATGCTTCCTAATGTCCAGACTAGATCTCGCTGATGATGCAGGGCAGACAGTTCTGTCCACTGAACGAGACTGGCCCTAGAATTGAGCCCTGAGGAGGCATACAGCCGCCAGACAGACATAGCCCCGTTCACTACAACCCTTTGAGCCCTGCCCTTCAGCCAGTTCTCCACCCAGTGCACTGTAAATCCACTGATCCCACAGTTCGATATGGGCATTATAGCAGTTCACTGTCACTCTTTTAATGGAAACTACCCAAAAAAGTGTATCACAATCAGGTGCAACTTATGTACTACTTATGCACATTATCACTCAGGTACTGAGTGTATTTGCTGTGACTGAAGTAAAATTCACTGTATCTCTGTGGGGAAAGTCTTTTAGCTGCAGCTTTAACGGGGCCAAAGAAGAGGCACTCACATATGTGTGCTCACTCACACTTGACGCGAGTCACACATGAGACCATGGGATTAAATAAACTACACTGAAGAAAAGGGTATTCAGTTAATGGTGGTAGCTCTGCTGGATGTCCATGGAGGTTGTTCCCAGGTTGAGGGCTGATTTGAGGTCAGGCCTGGATATCGTCATGGCTGTACTTGCCTGGCCTGGAGTGGTTTTGGTAAAAGAGACTCTCTGGAAAAAATATTGGTGTTTCGTGCCAGCTGTGTTGCAGAAAGCTGTTTTTGGGAACACTTGTTTCACTGCAGGGAACTGTATTTCTTCACTTATAAAACTCAGTGTATGTTTCACCCAGAGTGCTGGGACGCAGCCTGTGAGACGGGCAGCCAAGTGTGCACCCACGGAGCCATAACACGCCCTTTGCCTGTCACGTTCCAGCCTGACAGCCTCTTCAGACAAGATATTTCCCTGTCTGAAGGAGAAGTGTGAGCTTCCTCTCCCTGTGAGGTAAAATAGCTGCTGAGGGGGCCTGGCGGCAGAGCAAACCCACTGTCAGCCCTGCCCTGCCCGCAGCATGCCCAAAAGCCTGAGGAGGGATGAACTCACACCTGCTCCCCACATCTGCCCATGTTTACCTCAGTGGGTTTCTCCTCCATCACGCTCCCACCACAGACTACAGTGAGCCCATGTACATCACTCTGGCTGTGGTGTCCTGGCAGGCACTAAATCTCAACTGCCACAGCTCACCCACTGCAGGGAAGTTGTCTCAGACAAACCCAGATCTTGTTAAATACTGTTTGCCATGTCATGAGACTGCTGGCGCTCATCCTTGCAAGAAAAGGATGCTGTTTCAGCTCCAACTGGCAGGGTGTGCATCCCTGTGGTGTGACGGCAGGTGCTGAGCCTGCAGATGTTCCCCATGCTGCAGTCAGGCAGGTTTTGCTGGCTGTATGTCACTAGAGGTGACACTATGAGAATCTGACACTTGGAGTTGTCTGTGGGGAACATCTGCAGGCCAGCTGAGGGACTGGGGCTGCACCCTGGCAAGAGATGAGGGCTGGCCCAGTGCAGCCCACAGCACACTTGTGTTTCTAACCTTTTACTGCAAGCTGCACATCCTTTAGATGGATTTACATCTGGTTTACATCCTTTACTTCTGCAAACAGGAGAACCTGATGCTTTATATCTTAAATCAAAGGACCATCAATTCTTGGATCCAAAAGGCTCAATAGCTTTTCTAGGAACAAACAGGAGATAATGTCACATCCTCCTCTACACCTTTTCTTGATTTTAGACCTGTGTTAAAAGGACTTTTCACTTTTGCAGTCCTGTGCTTATTCCAGAAGATACCCTAGTTGAGAAACCAGATGTAAGTGTGTACAAGCAAAGCCCCAGCTGCCCGAACTGTGCTGGAGAGGCACATGGCAATGGGGACCCAGAGGCAAACCTGGTCCTGCCTGAGAGTGAAGCAGGGATTTCTGATAATACTGAGCTGCAGGAGTGAAAACTGCTTTGGCTTTTAACAGCAGAAAATAATAGCTTGCTGACACCAAGCCCAAATGGCAAGAAAAGGAGCTCTGGGGTTCTGAGTCCCTGCAGGACTTCCATAATCAAATTTCAGTCAAATCATGGTTATGGCAAACCCAGCATGGAAACACAAAATAATTTTATTACTTTTCTGTGCTGAGAAGGTAGTCAACTCATGCCTATAAATCCCAAGTATTTGCTTACGTAAATTATTTTTGTTTTCCTTTGGGATTCTTTAACCTTGTCCTGACTTCACCGTCATTTGTACCAGCTGTACTTTGTAATGCGGTGGACTTTGGTTTATCACCCTTTTTTACAGTCTGACAGCTTTACAGCTTTCAGAGATACGTAGTTACATAAAATGGGTGTGCTTCCTTGCCTGGCTAAGGAACAGCATACACTGATGGCCACTATCCCTTGAATTTTCAACTGGTTTTGGTTTTGTTTAAAACTGGATTAATAAGGTGTTATCTCTTTGATGCTAGCACTTGCTGCTGCCTCTCTCTGCCAGTTCTGCCTGTTGCTCTTCAGCAATAATTCCTACTCCTACACCACGAAATCTAGTTCTCGCTAATCTATTGAGTTATGGTTAATGAGGTAATGGGCAGTAAAAGTAAACCAGAGATTATTAATGTATCCCAGGAATTTACCTCTGAGAACTCTGATTTTGTGAAATAAGAGTCTTCTAGTTTATTTTGATTACACTATCTGGAAAGAATAAAGCATACACTGTTTCCCTTGATGCTGCCTCCTCCATCGGGTGCGTGGCTTCCTGTGGCAGGCTGTGGTCAGCCCCTGCACTTGGCCTCCTTCAGCATGCAGACCTCTCCCCCCTCTTACTTTTTAATTTACATTTTCTGCTCCAGTGGCAAACCTACAGCTCTTAACTTAGAGGTTATTACCTCTAAGGTAATAATAATCCCTCCCTCTATGTTAACTCTGGAAAAAAAACCCAAACAAAAGACCCATGTGCCTGCAACTGTAGCTAAAAGACATTCAGGCTGTGGGGGGAAATGCTCTTGTTTTGCTACCCCATGGTAGGAAGTTGGCTGGGGAAGAAACCCAGATTCTATCATGTGAACTGGTTGCAAAAGGCACGAGACTGTAGACAAAAACTATGAGTCTTTTGTTTCCGCCTGTGCAAGCTGCGGGGTGGTGTTTGTATGTCAGTGTCTCAAGTGGGTCAAATCAGAAAGTTCAGGAAGATCATGGAGAGCCCAGACTGGAGTTTGCTCCTCATGAAAGCAATAAAGAAAGACTGTTCAATGCTACTTTTGCTGTGGTATCTGGGTGCCTAATTATAGTAACCAGCTTCGAAAAATCTCACCCTGCACTTTTATCAGTGGATTTTGAAAACAACACTGCAATACTCAGTTACTTGGGAACACTGATGGGCTTTCATGTGGAAAGCTATCATTTTTCTTATGTTTTTTTTCCTCGTATGGATGAAGATTTCTACTAGGAATTTCAGGGTTCATGTCCCATCCGTGCTCAGTGGGTCCCTGGGAGGTGAAGATGTGAAGCTACCTCATCATGCTGTACAGCAAACTTTCAGGAGAGGATGGGCACATGGTTTCATCTTACCAAAGCACGTTCTTTTTAATCTGTTTTGATGGACAATGGAAACAGGGTTCAAGTTCCATTTGAGTGGATGTGAGCAGCTGACATCTGCTATATGAATAGTCAAAACATATAAAGTTCAAAACACAAACTACGTACCTGAGAGCAGCTTCTGAACAGGGTGTTTGTTTTCCACCCTCATGACCTAATTATCTCCTGCTTTGGCCTGGAGTAAATCTGTAAAATAAAACCAATACAGGTTTGAAAATGGAATTGCTCCCCCTCCCTCCCTATTTTCCGTTGAGGTGTGTACCTGTGCTTTATTCTGTTATCAATCATGAGGAGTGTTTCTGGTTGCAGAAAGTCAGGACACGGTAGAGCAAGGCCTGAGGGTCGGGAGAGGAACGTCGTGGGGGGCTGTGCTCCTACCCCAGAGCCCATATCATCGTCTTCAGCCTTACGCACTCTCCTCCACGAGCTCCCAACTGGGACTAGTCTGAGCTCCTAATGGGTTCTGAAGCCCTCCATCAAGATTGCATTTACCAAAAACCTTCTGGAGAGCAAAAACAGTCGGGGGGAGGGGTGGTGGGAAGGAAGAGCCCTGGGAGGGAGTTGCGCCTGGATGGTGAAGTTAGAGCCTGCTTTGAGTTTGCAGTGAGATTAAACATTAGCAGCAGGCACGCTGCTGCTGCTGCGCTGCTTTGTTTCAGACAGCAGCTGACGCCTTTATTTAAATAGCGGCCACTTCTCTGAAACCTGAGTTCCTAAAAAAAAAAAAAAAATTAAAAAAAAGGTGTTTAAGCAATCCTGCCCAAGCAAGGAAAACAACTGGGCAAAGCCGAGTCTGTTACGTGAGGTGAATTATTTAAACCCAGGCAGGTTTTCCCGGCGCTGCCATCAGTCAGCCTGTTCCCAGTGCCCGTGTGTGTGCATTCCAGCTGCTCAGCTTTCGCTCCCCCGAGGGATGGAAGGGGGGCAGCCAAGGGAGCGAGCGCTGCGAGGAGAAAACTTGTGCAAACTGAGGAAATAAACCTTCTGGTCAACTCAAAGGAAGGGAGACATGAGCCACACCTCTAGGCTGGCCTCCAGCCCGAGGTAACGCCGTGTGGCGGGGAATTATCCAGAGCTTTCCTGAATCCCCCTCCATACGTAGCTGGTGTTTTCCCTGCAGCTGAGACCTTCTCATTCAGCGGGCCAGGCTCCAGGATGGCGAGGCTCTCAAGACAAAACACCACGTGCAGGAATGCATTAAAGCCCCCATATGCTCTTGGAGGAAAAGTTTGCATTGGCTTTTTGAATTCGTTGACAGCAAAGGCTCTTTACAAGAAGAGGGGAGGGGGAAGGGTTGTTTTTCTCTCATATATTCTCTTTTAACTTAAATTATGTAGACAAAAAAGCCTCCTTGCCGTCGCTATGGCTACAGCTCAGATCATTATGCAGAAGCCTGTGAACAGGAAAAGGCCAAGTGGAGAGGGGGCGGCGAGCCCGGCGCTCCTTCTGCTTGCAGTCGGGTATGCTCCTCTGACGCATCCCCCGGCCGCAAGTTTGTCCAAGGCCACCTTTCTGTCCCCACCCGACGGGAACCTGGAAACACCGCAATTGCGAAATCTCCTGCTGGCTTGCTCAGCGTTAGGACAATTTACCGGGTCAGGAGTTGGAGAGCGAGAGCGAGGAGGAGCTTTGCACCTCACCGCCCTGGAGATGTTATCAGCGCTGTCATTACCACTGCCTCTCTAACTCTTCCCCCGAGGCAGGCAGGGGAACAGGGTGACGCTGACACACCTGCAGGCCACCCGCAAGCCCTGTGCCCCTGCTGTGGTGGCATCCCACTGGTTTGATAGCTCCAAGCCATTCGTTAGCCCCCATCACATGCTCGCACTGCAGCTCGGTGGTGCGATCGTGGTCCTGAAGTCTAAAAAAGTCACACCAGGTGAGGTTTCTCCCCCGCCTAAAGCCACAGAAAATACTCTGCTGGATCTCTCCGTTGTAGTACCGGAGTCACTTTGGTCTGCCGGTAGCTTAAGAAAGTTATTGAGGGAATTTAAAATTGGTCTTGATCCATGGCATTACCACATCACTGTTGGAGACTGTAACCAAAACTGTGAGAATATTTCTGCTGGTTTTAGAAACACTACCGCTTAATAGGATCTCAACGAAAGTCACATCTGAAAGGTTAGTCCCTGTCTTTCCTTTCATTTATGAATGTTTAAAATTATCACCAGTGACTAGAAAAGGTCTTATCATTTAGAACCGTCTCACTTCTTTTGTGTGATTCCCAGAGAATCTATTTCATCAGAATCTGTTTAGAAAATGCAATGGTAGCAGATGAACAAAATATGATAAACAATTCTAAATTGATTGAAAATTTGACTAAGCTGCTTACTTTCCTAATTATAATGCCTAATTAGTTGGCTTGTTCCGTTCAGTCATGCAGCTTTGATAGCTTTATTGTGCTCCAGAAGTCTGGGGCCTGAGATTGAAGCACGTCTGGCCTAGATATCTAATGAACTGTTAATTTCAAAATAAAAACATTCTTAAACTGCTCTACGAGCAATCACCTTCTGGTCTGATACCCGGAGCCAGAAGCACAGCTTAAAATAACTAAAACAGATTGCACTAGGACTGAGATGCAGGAGTAGGTTAAAGTAGCTGACAGAGTAACCAGTGAAGTTACTGCAACTTCACCAAGGAGAAGAGACAACATCCTGGTGCTCAGCAAGAGCTGCTGGAGACCATCTCATCTGTCCCATTTCACCTCCATCATCAGCTACTGGGCAGGTTCACTGGGTGGGCTTACTCTTACCTCCTTTGGCTTGCTGAATTGCAGAAGAGTACAGGCTCAGCAAGGGCAAGTAGGGAGGTTTGTAGCCTGGCATTTAATCTTTGGCCAAGCGAGAAACAGATTTCTGTTCCCCTTGGGTAGGAGAGGGATTTGAACCTCAGGCTCCTGTGCATGGTATGAGTGCTCTCACAGCAGCTGAGGTGCTGCACAGACATGGGCAGTGTCCGAAAGTTATTGTTTCTTATTCAGAAACTGACCTGCTTAATCAGGGTAATTTTGTGACATTCTGTGCTGACAACCAGAGTTTGTCCAGACAACCATTTGGAATCATAGAATCATAGAAGGGTTTGGGTTGGAAGGGACCTTTCAGACCACCTAATTCCAACTCCCTGCCCTGGTCAGGGATGCCACCCACTACACCAGGTTGCTCAGCCCTCCATCCAGCCTGGCTTTGAACACTTATAGGGATGAGACATCCACAGATTCTCTGGGCAACCTGTTCCAGTGCCTCACCACCCTCACAATGAAGTATTTTTTAACAGCCAATCTAAACGTGCCCTCCTACAGCTTAAAGCCATTTATCCTTGTCCTGTCAGTACATGCTCTTGTGAAAAGTCCCTCTTCAGTTTTCCTGTAGCCCCTTTAGACACTGGCAAACTGCTAGAAGGTCTTCCAGAACCTTCTTCAGGCTGAGCAGTCCCAACTCCCTCAGGTTGACCTCATAGGTAAAGTGTTCGAGCCCTCTGATCATCTTTGTGGCCTCCACTGGACTCACTCCAGCAGGTCTGTGCCCTCCTTATGGTGGGGCCCCCAGATCTGGACACGGCACTGCAGGTGGGGTCACACAAGAGCAGAGTAGAAGGGCAGAATCCCCTCCCTCGACCTGCTGGCCACACTGCTTTGGATGCAGCCCAGGACGTGGCTGATTTTCTGGGGTGAGCACATGTTGCCAAAACAATGTCGAGCTTCTCATCCACTGACACCCCCACGGAAGAGCTACCTTCTGCTCTCTTCCAACAGCTCCTCTATTTTTTATTAGTCTTCTCATTCTTGAGGCTACAGTTGACAGCCATACCTCACACCTGTGCAGAGCTGGCACACTGCTGAGTACATCTCAGCTAAAAACAGAAACAAAACAGAAAATAAGGACAGTTTCATGCTAAATGCTCTGCACAGCTTGCTGTCAGCCCCAGGCAGTATGCAATACCTTATCCTTAGAATTAGTTCAGCATTACCCATAGCTGAAGCAATCACTGCCCTCTACTCTCTAGGATGAGGAAACGTCTTCCAAGTGATACGTGATTTATGCAGTGACCAAAAGGTTTAAATCCTTGTTTTATTTAAACCAGTTAATAGTGTTATAAGGCAGTTAAGTCTCTCCCCTTCCTTTGAAGCAAAAGCAGTGATGGCCAAAAGAAACTTTTTATTGTGGGGTCACCACAGAGCAAGAGGGGGAGTAGTGTAAATCTTGATCGTATCCATCAATTTAAGAGAAGGTCCAACGCAGCACTGCGAAGTTAACTTGTTTCAACGGCATCTAAAAAATTTGAGCAGCATTGTTTTCACCTTCTGCTGTGCAAAGGCTTAAACACACAGTATCTGTTTTTTATTGCTTAACACAGCACTTAATATCAGGCAGCTCAGCACCGCTGACTACACAGCACTGAAGCACAGGCAGAAAGGCTGAACCTTATCTGAATCATGTACAGAAACCCAGGTCACCAAAACATTTAAGTTTGGTGTTTTAAAGTCACATAATGGAGCTTGCTTTGTGATTTGCAAAAATACTTTTTCCCACATGTGACCAGTCAAAACCATTTTTTTGTTACTTAGCCTTTGAAACCACACTGGGATACATCTTCTCCTTAAAGGTTCTGCCCTTCCAACTGAGTTGGTCTACAGGTAACTGGAAATCTCCAGATTTTCTGGAGCTGCTCTCCAGAGTGCAGCAGCCTGATTTAGGGACCCCAGCTGTACCTCAAAATGTACTTCACAAGACAGGATGCTCTATATCACACAGGAAGTAAAGGTTGATCTCAAACCCCACCAAGCACTCAGGCGCTCAAAACTCACCGCTGGCTCCCACAGGCACACAAGTGCACCTTTTACCCCACTGGGACCACAGTAAATTGCTTCACTAATCGTGAAAATGTTTGGGTGAATCAGCAAGTCTTTATTAATTTGCATGTTATTTAACTGAAAACTGTTGGTGAGAATTAAAAGTCAGAACTACTGCCGTGAAGTGAAAACACTATTTATTTTTATAAAAGGCAATAATTAAAACAAACCCTACCAGTGTGTACATTGTACACATTTGAATGACACTTACAAGAATGAAGTTTCCATATACAAGGATTACAAGCCCACACTGGTAAAGGATGCACACAAGCACATAGTGAACTTCACAGATGCCAACTCCAGATCACAGTACCAATTATTCTATGACCACACCTGCATAGCATTGTCATTATTAGGATCCACGCTACTTTATTCCACTATAACATGTACATACACAGAAAGCAAGAAGGAGTTTATTCAGAGAGCATATATATTCGCAGAAAGAATTTATTTGCTGGAATAATCTCTCACTCTTCTGTTGCCATCTTCAAGAGATACTCTTTGTCGATCTTGAAGAGCCTCCACCCCTCCTCAGTGGACAGATCCGAGGCGCCCCTCCTCTTGTAGAACCTGATGGACGGTTCGTTCCACTCGGCGACGAGGAAGTGCATGCTGCTGCAGCGGCACTTCACAGCCACCTGCAAGGCAGGACACACCACACGGCTCACGCAGCGGCCCCGGGTCACGAGCACAGCAAGAACCGGCGAGATTACTCAGCAACTGTATCGCCAGTCATCGAGTTCATTCTGCCAGTCACTTCTCACTGTTTACCAGACTCTAGACAATGTTTTAAGCTGTCTAATGTCCTGTCACCTCCTTTCAGTCGGAGTAGTGCTGAAGGAGAAGCTCCACGCAGTTAAGTGGAAAGCAAGAACACCGCTTTGTGCTCAGTTCTGCTTGTTTAGACTTATCACTAAGACATACCTGACTCAAGTTCTTCAGAATTTCTGACCCGATACCAAGTCCTAAAAAAACAAAAAGAAACTAGAAAATTAAATTTTAAATTAAAAAAAACCTTATAAGAAGCAACTCGTCTAATTCTGTAATATATACCTCTATACTCAGCCATCACATAAAAATCTTCAAGATACAGCAGTTTTCCAATCCATGGATCATAAGTGAAGTAATACATGGCAAAGCCCACAACGCATGTTTCTGAAACAAAGGGTGTAACTTCAGCTCATCTGAATTTAGAAGGCAAAAATATTAAGTCTTACATGCATGTTTAAATAATACGTATTCTCTGTGACATGCAGACATTCGATGTTAGGTTAGAATTAAAAATGAAGTTTACAAGTAAGCACACAATTGAAAATACAATTTCTGACAAACTTGTATCGGCCTAACAGAACAAAGTTTGCTCTAGCCATACCCTGAAATCCTCAAAAGCACTATCACAATAAGTGCTAACACAGGGCTTTTTTCTGCAAAGTGATGCACACCCTACTGATTTATCAACATTTCCACTCTGGAATACAAGTATGAACTTTACACAGAAGCTCACAATCTAGATGACTACCCCAGCTCTGCTTCCTTAGCAACCAGAACAGTCTGTCAGACTCTGAAGAACACTGATCTTTCTGTGTACATTCATCAGTAACTACACTGTGTGAGAAGGCCTAACCCAGGCCACCTTTACAGCAGCACTTCAAGCACCTCAGCTTAAGCTTCCATGAGAGCATCATGCTGCTTTATTTACCTTCAGCACCATAAAGTCAAGGTAAGTAAAGCTGCAGCTTCAGTTTTAACTCTGTGGCTCAACAGAGAAATAACTCTTCCAACAACAGCCCACTCAAACATAAACCTGGAGTATTTTAGCTATTTCTGCACATACTGTAAGAGAAGCGTGCAAACAGGTTTCTGATCTACTGTGTCTTTGGTAAAGGTTTGGGAACAGCACTTGTTCCTGTGGACCTTACCTCATATTATGATCATCTACTTTATTGTGTAACGGATCTTTTAGTTACCTCCCCGCCCATCCATGTACACAGAAGGGCCATGTACATGGCGAAGCTAGAGACTGTAACCTGAAGATTGGGGACAAATTAAAGAAAAAAATGTGATTCAACAGAATTAAATAAAGGTAAGTCAGGGTCAAACAAGAAAAACCATTTAATTAACTGGAGTCAAGTGCATTATGTTACACCTGATCTTCCCATGCTTCCAGGATTAGCAACCACTTCGGCAGAGCATCACTATACATTACTGCATTTACCAGTTAACCTACTTCTCCTACCCCAGTTTGCTGCTAGAACCTTATGTACAATCGATTACATTAAGCACATGATGTCTTTGTACTTTTAGCATTCAGAAATAAGCATCGGGAAGCCTCACCTTCAGACGACCACTGGTCTTTCGGCACTTCTGCAACCAGACAGTGGTAGAAAGGGTGCTCGCCAAAACCATCCTCAAGCAGTTCTGGAAGAGCAGAACACACGGGCAACTGAGCCACAGTCACCGTCACTCAGTCGCCCACCCGGAGAGCTGACGCCGCCTCGTACCTTTCTCAGTTAGCACCACTTGGTCCTCCATGTCCTCGTACTTGGCTAGTTCCTGGAAAAGAAGAAGCCGTGAGCGGCCTCTCCCCGCCCCCCGCCCTTGCGCAACACCTTGTTTTGCTCGGGCCTCGTCAGCGGTGACCCCCCCGCACCGCCGGCACTGAGGGATGCCCCGGTCCGCGCCCCGCCCGCACCTTGATCAGTCGCAGCAGGTCAGAGCAGTCCTCGGGACGCGCGGCGCGGATACTGAACGATGCCATTTTCGGCGGCGCTTCCCCCTGCGGCCCCCTCGGCTGACGAGTCCCCGGTGTGTGAACAGGAGGAGCAGCTGTTTCTTCATTCGTGTCCCGGGCGCGGCGGCCACCTGCGGTCAGTCAGGCTGCGAGCATGTCCCGGCGGCGTTCGGCTACTGCGGCCCCGGCGCGGCTCCCGCTGCTTCCCCGGCTCGGACAGTGCCGTCCGCCTGCCCCGGCCGCTGCATTTATAGATACCCGCGCCCCGCCTCCCGCCGCGCGCCGACCAATGGGCGCGCCAGCTGCTCTCGCCCTCAGCCAATGGGCGAGCCCGCCCCGGCCCCTGCCCCGGCCCCGCCGGCAACAGCCGCGGCGTCTCGTGACTCACCCCCCTCTCCGAGCGGGGGCGCCCCCTGGCGGAGGCGCGGGGCGAGGCCTCCCGCTCAGCCCTGGGCGGGACCGGCCCTCAGGGCGCCCCCGGGACCCCCGGCCCGCCCCTCCCGCCACCGCCGGCCGCGGACACCCGGAGAGCGAGCCCGGCCCTGCCCCTGCCTCGGGGCTCTCCCTGGAGGGGCACCGTGTTAAAGGGCCGCGGAGCGGTGATGGCTCGCTTTGTGCACCGCTGAGGGGAGAGAGGAGGGGGAAAAGCCTCGGTATTTGCTTGGAATACGGAGTAATGGTCCGTATCCAGGCCTGCTGCGCGGGGGAGGGTGTCTAGCGCCAAGGTGCGCCCTCGGGCGGGAGCGTCCTGATGGAAAAGAGTTCAGAACACCGAAGTTTAACCTTGGGATCGGGACGTTTTCCAGCCTGGCACAGGCACGGTGACTCCCCTGACTAGAGGAGAAGGGGCAGTGCTGGGAGAAGCACAAAGGACAATGGTTTCAAAACGGGGGGAACTGCCAATAGTCTGCCCTAAGGGAGGCTGAGACTCCATCTCGATGGAAGTATCGATGTGCCTGAGGAACATGAGGAAATTCCATCTGGATAGGCTCCCCAAAATTACTTTGGAGTATGAACGAATGAAAGAATTATTCCCAGCCCTGCTCTTCCTCTGGACATGACCTACAGACGTTGACCTATGCCGAGGAATGAGCTGGATCGTGATTTAGGTGACTGTGTGATCTACGGACCCAGCTGGGCCACCCAGAGAAGTGCAATTCCTCGGCATAAATGTGGTTTTCCTTTCACCCCCTTCTACTGCTGTGCAACTATCACATCCATCCTTAGGTACTGTAAATGAGCTCTTGACCTTAGATTTAGCTTAAACTGACTTATGAGTGGTTTGGGATATGGGAAGGCACTGTCACGATGCTGACTCTCACAGTCACACCCTGTTTTTCAGTGTATCCAATATTGGACAAGATTCGCCGTTGTTTAGACAGAGGGGCAGCACAAAACAGGATACTACAAGAGAACTGCATAAAGAAGTGTGCATTCTGGTGGCTGGTGTTAACCAAGAAAACCCTTTGGCACACAGTGGAAAGTGCCTGGAGCCCTGGAAGAGCAATTTAGGATTTATGTAAACACCCTAACTGGCTCTGTTTATCCTATATTGGAGCAAAAAGGGAGATGTCCAAAGAACAGAAGCATTTCCAAATCACAAAGCAACAGCCAATGGCTAATAGTAGAAGAGCTAAGATTTATTTCGTGGGTTGTGGATCCCTCAGGACAGGGCTTTTGGTAGGGAGACTGAATCTGAATAAACTAGCAAAGAACAGACTGAACCTAATTACATACATTTAACGAGTATACATTTTTTTTTCAATTCATAGAAGTGATCAGACTGGGCTCAAAAATGGCTAATACTGTATCTGTGAAAGACAGCAGTGTTTGTGTTGTCTCAGCTCCTCTTGTTTTGCATTTCACAATGAGGAAGTCATGCTATCAGGAAACCTACTGTTGTATAAGAACAGAAAGTGCCTGGCTTCTTTCTTCTCAAGTCAGAAAAGTCACGTGACTTTCAAAGCTGAAGTTTCAGCAGAAAAAACCCCAACAAACCCAAACATTTTCCACTTTGATTGTTTTTGAAAGTCCTGCTT
The DNA here is from genome assembly GCA_035584735.1 of Pseudotriccus pelzelni. Taxonomy (NCBI): domain Eukaryota; kingdom Metazoa; phylum Chordata; class Aves; order Passeriformes; family Tyrannidae; genus Pseudotriccus; species Pseudotriccus pelzelni. The sequence continues at coordinate 102,274,864 of JAWMRA010000001.1, read as the reverse complement.
TAACTTGCTCAGAAATATGCTGATACCATGTTACCCCAGTTAATACAGTTCATTGGATTTAACTTTCAAAGTCACAAGGCAAACGGAAAAAATAATAAAACCCCCTTAAAATATAAAAAATAATTTCCTAAACAATAGGAAATGCAGAGACTTAAGAAGGAAAGAAGGAAAGAGAAGAAAAAGGAGAAAGAGAAAAATATCTAATTAAGATATCTAGATCTCAGAGACTATGGTGCAATTATTTAGTTACATATTAATAGAGGTATTTTTCTAGAATAAGTAAGATTAATAAGAATGGCAAGAATATTTTACAAAGAGGTTCTAAAAGAACTCAGTTTTGTGAATTAATCAGATTGATGGGGCTTGTATTTTACAGCTTCTTCCTTTTGTCTCAGGTCTGTTTGTCTTTGAGCAGGTTTTGTGTCATCTTGACATAGCTGAAGCCAGTGATGAAATCTCTAATGACCTGCACAGGGCTCGGATTTTATCCTTGAGTGGTCACAACTTGTTCATCTGCCCTTCTCTCCCAGGGAAGGAGTAGTGGCAAATCTCTTGAAAAGGATCAAGGTTTTCTCAAATTATGCAAGTAGGTATGCTGGCAGGTGGTTAGAAAATATGTTTAAGGTAAACCAGTGTTGAAATAACCTGTTATAATGAAATAGGCACTGAAGTCTGGATTAGCTCACTTTTCTGTACCAGCCAGCAGCTTCTTCCCTGCAGAACCTGCCAACTGTGAATCCATCAGCATTTGCGACAGGAGGGTTGGACTTTGGTCTTTGAGAGGTAGAATGGTTAGAATTATGTGAAACGAGCATGTGCATAATTCACATTATTCTCACTGCATGTCCTCCTTAAATGTTACTTGTAAGAGGAGAAACAGAACATTTTGTGCAAAGTATCACACCGCACTTTATTTTTCAGGATGCAGCAGGAACTGGTGTTAATAAAAGCACACAGAGTGTTATGCAGTGACTGAGACATGTTTTCCCCACATCCTCTCCAGAGATGGAGGTCATGTCTAGTCTGAAGCTACATGAAATAGCCAAGCCAGTTCCTCCAGATCCTCCCATGGCGATGCCACTGAACAATTTATGCAGAGTTATGGGACCTCATCCATACTTATACCAAAAGCATGTCTTTATTTGTACCTAATTTTCTAATGTCCTCTTTCTCAGAGGCAGGGCAGAAAGGCTCAAAGTGGGCACCAATCTTCTTTCTTTACTGTCCAGCTAATCAAACTCCCTTCTCCTATTTTAATTTCTGATTTCCTCCTTCGCTAGGAAGATTCCTTGAATTCCTGCATGAATGCCTCTCTCATGCCTTAAAGGTTCTCTGTTTGTAATAAGAGGGGAAGGAGAAAAACTCCTTATTCCACATTAGAATGCAGTAAGTTAATAATTTTTGACTGCATTATTAAATATTTTCAAGTATTTCAATCCAAATTGTAACTCCTGTCAAATCTCTAGAACAAAATACAGAAAATGCAATTAATATTCCATATTGACCTGTAATTTTTCCAAATTAGTCTTTGGATGACATTCAGGATGCTCTTACCATTTTCAACTGAATATTTTCTTCCTCATACTTAGACCTTGCATTGATATTTGTGAGTTCATAGTTGCTTCCACATACCATTAAAAGTAACTTTAAATTACAGTTTGTCAAGACTAGGTTGTACATAGGAAAAATATGAATGTCTGTGAGAATAGTCCAGAATACTAAATGAATACTGCAGGAGCACTGCTCAGAATTCAGGGCAAACACAAAATTAACAGTTTCACATAATAAAGCCAAATGAACTTCCATATGCTGGAAATAAAAGGACCATAATTTTCCATTATTATCTTTGAAGACATATTTTATGTCATTAGAACCCTATTCCCATAAGCTAATACATCTCATCTGTCATTGGTAATTATGCACTTTAATGATTTTGGGGTTTAGACATAACTAATTATCTGCCTGCATTCACAAATCATCTATCTCATGTGTGCAAATAATTTGGGGTATAAAAGTTATAGAAATAAACGTTGGGAAAAAATCAAGCCAGGCCTCAGTTTTATAACTTTATGGTTTGTATACAGTAGAAGTCCCTTTGGCTCTGATCCTGCAGTACACTTAAATCAGGGGGAAGGTTTTCAGGCTCCTAAAAGAAACCTATAGAATATAAAGTTTTCCTTCATACTAATGAGGGTTCTCACAATGAGCAGGTGGTTTTTCTTATGTGTCACAACCAGAGTTTTGTCTTTGGCACAGTCTTCTGTACCGCCCACAGGTGATTCTTTTTGTGGCATCTTGATTTTTTGGACCTTCAGCACACGCGCATAACAGGTTTCCCCATTTTTTCCCATGACAGATGAATGAGAAGTTTTGCAAGCACCATCAGCTTTTTCATAGAATCACAGGATGGCTTGGGTTGGTCCCTTAAAGACCACCCAGTTTCAACCCCCTGCCGTGGGCAGGGCCACCTTTCACTAGACCAGGTTTCTCCAAGCCTATCCAACCTGGCCTTGAACTCTTTTCTCTGCAGACCCTCAGAGCTGGTCTATGCATGGTCATGTCACAAGAGGTGTGTGGCTGGCTGGGCTGGCAAATACAAGGGCTGTAGTTGGGGTCTGGACTTGTAAGACGTTTGAGGTGAGGGCTGGCTGAGAGGAGCCTTTCCCCTACCCTGCCATGCCTGCAACTCTCCCATTTGCTGCCTCCTCCAGGGGCGAGGTTCACCCACCAGGCCCCTCTCTTGTGTGCTTGATTGTGCAGTCATGAAACAGCAAGGAACTGTGCTAGTAGCAAGGGTCGGTTCCAGGTGGGTATTGCTCAGTGTCCAAGTCACAAAACATCAATCACTTGGTCTTTCAAAACACCAGTCGATTCAAAACTGCAATCTATCACAAGTCTCATATAAAAAAGACATCAACCCTATTTTTTCAATTAGTTTTGTTTGTTTAGAAGCAATTTATCAAAAAGAAGGTGACAGTGAAAAGAGTTATCAAGTGTTACCCTTGCAAGTAATGAATAATTTGGTTAACGTACTTTCACTGTTAGCTAGAACATGTTTTCTTGTGCTCTCATACAGCCTCAGTGGTGTCTTTGGTAAGTCTTTGGCAAGGTGTGCTTAGCAACTTCATCCCTGACTCCTAACACCGATATAGCCCCAAGTCCCCGGAAGGTGCGGACACGGTTTCGGCGAGTGCTGCCAGGTCTGGTCCTCCCGGTCTCTGTGCAGAGCCGGGGCTGCCCCTCTGCCCACGCACCCTGGTGCAGGCCCGACGCCCTCCCTGCTCCGAGGTTCTTCAGCTCCCAGGAACAAAAACAGTTCTGACGAACTAACTTTGCTGATTAGTCGCCCGTACAAAGCGCACAGCTCACGTAACGCGGCTGTGTTTTCTTAAATCCCCTTCTGCCCAGGAAATTCCGAGGCTCTCGATTACCTCCCTAGCAGTGCCCCCAAGTGACGGGCCCCGGGACAGGAGGCCGCGTCCCCCCGCGGCCGTGTGACAGGAGCCCGCCCGGCCCCGGGCCCGCCCTTCTCACGGCACAGGGGAAAAAAATGAGCATTAAAAATAATTTTAAAAATCCCCGTGTTTATTGAACACAAGCCCTACGCAGGGCCCGCCCGCTCTGCCGGGCCCGCCCGCTGACTAACGGTGTCCGGCCCCAACCTCCGCCCCCGGGAGCGGCCGCGCTGCGCGGGCACCGGGACAGGGGGAGGCCGGGCCGGGGGCGGGCAGGGCGAGGGCTGCGGGCTGCGAGCGGCAGGAGCACGCCCGGGGCCCGCTCCGTGCCCGGCGAGCCGCTGGCGCTGGCGGACCGCGGGCCTGGGGCAGGCGTGGCCCCGCTGTGACGGCTCCGGCGAGCACCATGCTGCCCTCCCGGTAAGGCGCCCCGAGCCCTCTGCCTCTGGCCCGGGTGGGGAACGGCGGCCGGGGGGGAGCCGGCCCTGAGGGGCGGAGGCGGCGGTGCCGGCCGGGCCGGGGGGCCCTGGGCAGCCGCCGCCGAGAGGGCCCCGGGGCGCGGCCGGGGCGGGGCACCCGAAACTGCAGCGGCGCGCGGGGCGGTGCGGGGCTCCGGGCGGGAGGGCAGTCCCGGGCACTGCGGGCGGAGCGGGACCGCGTTTGCGGGCCCTGCCGGGAGACACGAATCCAGAGGCTCCAGCAGTTACGGAGGCGTTTCACCATTGCCATTCACGTCATCTCGGGTGCATACGAGTCTGCTGGATTCTGAGGGGATTTTGTGTGTGTTCTCTTTCGCTCTCTTAAGCACTTCTGGTATATATGCAGATAGATATGGCCCTGCTTTTCTGCTGCTGCCTGAGGACCTGCCACCTTTTCTTTTTTGAGATGAAACCCCAGTCCCAGCTGGAGAAAATTAAGGGACCAGTAATCCATATTCCCTGTCAGGATGATGCTGCGAACTATCACAAGGGCTTTGACACCTGCCAACCCTCCGTGTCTTTTTGTGTTACCACAGTTTTTCTTGCTGGAGGAATACTAGTGGCCTCTACCTGGTAGAACACTTACTGAATTGTGAGTGGATTGCATTCTCTGGAGGGTTTCAGGGTTGTCCCTTCTTGCTTTAACGTCTAAGAGGATTATATCCTGCACTTTAGGCTTGTCCTGAATTGCTGCAGTACTAAGCCATGGAGGAGAAGACCAGGCTTAGCTCAGTGGGACTGCTTGGGAGACCTTGAGAAATCCTTCTTGGGATATTCCTCCTTCCACTGCTGTGCATGCCAGTGAAGTGTATGGGTAGGGTCATGATCATGGATGATTTCCTAGACGCACGTGGACCTTGTCTGTGTTAAGATGCTACAGGGTAGGAGCTAGTGTGGGGCCTAAGTTGGTTGTCCCAGGGCGTCTGAATAGTCAGTGAAAAGATCAATTACTGCCAGTGAATCATCTTTCCTTCCCGTTTTCAGATAAGGATAGATATCAGTTGAAATTTCAGCTGTCTTGGAACTGTTGTACTGATTGTATCTAGTTCTAAAAATCAAGCTGAAAATAAGGAGTGGTGTTTCTGAAGTAATCAGCATCATTCCAAAATTAAATCCTAAATTATTTTCATGGCATTATTTTTAATGACACTAAATTCTTCTGCTCTGCCTGTAGGTTGTGCATCATGAGGAAGCTTCCTTCTGTTCTGGCTAGGACACTCTCTTCTAGGACCACTGGCTCTCCAGTGCTTCTGGACATGTTTGAAGGTAATGTAATTGGCTGTACTCCAGAAGATTTAATGATGTTTCTAAGGAATTTATTCTTTCAGGTGGTGTCCCTGCATGTATTAATATCATTTGGATAATAAGCATGGTCTTGGCTGTTGGCTCATGGTATGAGTATTTAGGAAGCAGCAGGAAGTCACTGTATTTATTTGGGGATTAATGGCACAAGTATAATCACTGAAGTTGCAATTTAAGGGCTTGTCTGGTTCTCTGTTCTTGGAAGAGTGTGGGTTCTTTTCTGGCAGGATAACTGCTGCTCAGCTTGGCTCTAGATAGAAAGTGTAGTACAGACAGGTACAATGGGACTGGAGAGAATGGCCAAGAAATGGGGGAACTGAGTGGAAATAATGTCTTACAGAACTTTAATGTGTCATTATGGTTAATTTTGTAAACTTGGAAAAATCTTTTAATCGGATCAGCAGCATTGCCTCGTGAAATTGCTCTTGTCAATAGATCTTTGTGTTGAAAGACTGTTGCAGCACTCTAATAGAATAAACCATAATGTTCCTGTTTCAGAAGCTTTAAAATTTTTTTCTTGCATTCTAATCCCTTGAACTGAGAAAAGGGCAGGAGGAGAAAGGCTGAAGCCAGATACAAATAGTTCCTTCATGGAATTTTGCTTGTGTCTGAGACCTTCTTTTCCCCTTTGTTCTCTAAACAGAAGGTATCCAGTAAAAGAGAAAATGAGGGTTATTAATTATTAGAGAACTTATTTTCGTTGCTGTTAATAAATGGTAATTTAGGACGTTAAGGGAGAGAAGCAAGAATACAGAATATTGCATACTTGCAAATATTGCCCTAACTGTTTAGTTAGATATTTAAAAGGCCTGTAAAAACAGTGGAGCACTGAGGCCATTCTGGCCTTGCCTCTGATTAGTAGTCCAATATTAGTACTTCAAGGGGTACTAATATTTTGAGGATTATAATAACTGTAAACATTTAAGATTCTGTTTCAAAATTGTAGCATTTAATGTTACACAAACCTTTGCTGATCCATAAACTACTTTCCTTTAATTATGTATCCGTGCATTCACAAAAACAAATACTTTTTCTTACCAGCTTTTCACATGCTTCCTCCCAGCTTTGGGTCCCAGTTGTGAGTGCCCTTCCTTCTTCCATGGTTCTCCCAAAAGCTACACGAAGCAGGACTTCAGAACTTTCCTCTGAGATAATTCTCATCCCACTTCCTGAAAAACGCTCCAGTTATTCTTTCCAAAGTTCATAGTATTTGTCAACAGCACATGGTAGCACCAGGTTTGAAAAACTATTTGGGATTATGCAGCAAGTAGATATCAGTAGAGTAGTAGACAAGGAACTGGGAAGCTAACTTGTAAGGAAGGGACAAACTGAGTTGAAAACACCAAAACACCGACTGTAAATCAGGCAAGGACAGGTTGCTTGCAGTTACTAAAACTGAGGAACATGTGCCTGAATGGAACTGAAGCAGGTAGAATAACTAGGTAATTCCTTACTAGATTAAATTAGATGTAAATTGCATTGTTTCTTTTGATTGGTATTCTAACCTGTGTTTTCTACTCCACAGGACAGTCACCTATTCATGTGAATAATGGTGTGTTGTGGTAATCTGTAAAAAGTAAAAGTAAATGGCCAGTCTTCGCGAACGAAGATCCGGGGAAGGTCTTTACACCTTCCAGCCTGCGCATTGGATTTTTT
>JAWMRA010000001.1:102251799-102267872 GCA_035584735.1 Pseudotriccus pelzelni | reverse complement strand
TCCCTGGCTGGAATCGAACCCAGGCCTTGGCGGTGAAGGTCCTGCAATCTAACCACTAGGCCACCAGGGGCTCCCTAGTGGTAATCTGTACATATTAAAGTATTTGCTATAGCACTAAACTTACTCAGCTACTGTTTTTCCTTACTTTAGCATTCATGAGAAGTGAAATGCTATTATTCTTCTCTGTCCACTTGCTAACAGCCACTTTGCCATGGCTGAATGACTCTGATCTTACTTGTGGCAGTATTGTTGGACCAGATCTCTGTCAGCACACTGTGTTTGTGGTGCTGTGCTGGATAGCACGTGTCTGAGAGGCTTGTGGGATACAAATCTCTCCCAGCAGCAGCTCCTGCAATACTTGGCTTCATTTTAGGTATTTGAATCTGCATCTTTCCCCTGAGTCCGGACCAAGCTCTGTGTCAAAACTGGTGGTCAGATACATTGCAGTGGCCTGCCTGAACCTGGATACAGCCTGGGAAGGCACCAGGACAAGATCTCACTGGCAAAGATGAATGCAGTGCTCTTGTTCAGTTGTCCTTGTGTCCTTTGCCACAGCACAGTGCAAATAAACTCAGATGTTACTGCTCTGGCATTAGTGATCCACTGATCACAGTTTAGGAGATACTGTGAAATATGCAACATGGTAAAGCTGGATAAGCTCCATCTTGCACATTTGCCAAATAATAAAAGAGAAATAGTTTATGGATTTTTGTGCTTAATTACTTTAATTTCTGTTGTAAGATAAGTAGAAGGGCAATATAGTCTTTCCAGGGAGGAGGAAAAACCCCAAAAAAGAGCAAAACTATGTACTTGCGAGCTATAAAATGGACTAGATTTAGCTTGACAACGTTTTAGAAACACTTTTGCATGTAGTCCCTTTTATTGTTAAGGTAAGAATTATGTGTTCTTAGCCTGGCAAATGTTTGTACGTCTGAAATTGAAATCAGAAGTATTAAATGGGAGTAACAGCTTATATACATTTTTGCAGGTTTGAACTTGAGACTTTTCAGAGCTTTTAAAAGGAAGATGAACTTAGTTTAAACAAAGAGAAAGTGCTGTTTATTCCCCCTGCATCCCAGCACAGTCTGGACACTGTTGAAAAACTGAGGTTTTGTGTTCTAGAAGCTGTAGCAGCCTTTCTGCTAACACTGTATTTACCAAGTGCATGCTATGGCAGCTTCACAGGTGGAGTATGAGTAACAGGAAAGTAGTACCTATTCTGTAAATAAGCCTGCTGCTTCTTGAATAAAAAAGAATTAGACCTTCCTCCCTTCAAAAAAAAAAATCAACTCTTAAGATTTTTAATCAGTTTCTTTCACTGGATTTTTTTTTTTTTTTGTTCTTAGAATTAGTAGTAGAAGTCTTCTCATTTTAAAACATATTTTAGCCTAATTTCATAAATAAATGAGGCCTAAAAAATCTATTCTATTTTGTCTTTGTCTGCCTATCTTCTTGTCTCCCTCTTCTTCCAGAATCATTTGTTGCCTGATGTCAGTCAAAATAGATGAGCTGCCAATCTCAAAGGAAATGTGTTTCCACAAGCTTTGTGGAAATTGGCTTCTAAATCAGAGGTTTGTTAGAGTGCCAGAGCTAGTACTGGGGTCAGCCACAGACCATGGTGTTTGCTGGCAGTTGGAGAGTGTCTGGGATCCATGTGCTGGCTGGCAGTCAGCCCTTCGCCTGCCTCTGGCTTGGGCAGGCAGAGCAGAAACAGGCTGTGAGTGTAGGGGCAGAGACTGAGGGTACTGCAGGGGAAGGAACAAGAAAGGGGTGGTTTGGGGTATTGCTGTTGTGGTGCTGTGGGGGGACGTGGGCAGAAACTGTGTGGGAAGGAGGAGGGCAGAGCTGAGTGGGTCTGACTGAGAGAAGGGAATTTAAATCCTAGGAAATCATGCTAGGCTTGCTCCAGGGTTCACAGGACAGTTTGCTGATCGCTGTGAATACTCTGACAGGGCATTTAGCTTGAAAAATGCCAAGCCTGATAAACGATCAGCTTGTGACTCACCAGCAGCCCTCTTTCTATTTCATTATGAAATTTTGGATGATTTTTAGTAGCCCTTGCTTGATATGTCCCTATTTTGTCCTAATACTTGAACCCCCTTGTATAAAAAATATTTGCAAATACGCAAAGAATCCACACTACGCAATTCTCAACTTCTCTTTGGAGCTTGGGAATTATTGCTGCTTGTTTTCAGGTGTTTCCAAATAGCCACCATCTTCCTGCCTAACAGCAGTGGAGTAATTTAATAGATTTGATGGGACCTTGGCACACTTAACCTCATCTGAGCAAGAGTAGAAAACCTTCTTGTGTAGCTTATTCTTGAAATTTAGGAAAGACTTGTGCAGAACTTGTATTAACTCTGACGGTACAAACAAGACCAGAATAATTTTTTTAGGCCTGTCCTCAGTGTCATAACATGGAGACTGCTAAAAATTTGGGTTCTAAAACCATGCTGGCAAAAGCCAGGCTGCTGCTGTTACTTGCCTTTGTGGGTGGGATTATTTAATTGGTATTCTTCTCATTCCCTTCCTCCCAGCTGCACTGTTCCCTTTTATGTTTTTTTATGACTTTCTGATTTATCTCCACAGTTTGTGTTTAGGCTGTAATATCTTCATACCAAAATTCCTCAATCTGATCTTGATCCACTCTCTGTTTCAGCTGTTAATTAGCACTGGAGATGACTGCACTAACAAATACTTTCTTGGCTGTACACAATAAGCTATGGCATCGTGTTACTCAACCCATTACTGTGATATGCCTACTAACAGCATCAGTGAATTTGGCCAAGCTTTTGTTTCTGGGCTGCTATTTGCATGACTTTGTTTAATTTTCCTGTTCTGGGATGAGGATTATGCCTTTTAACACCAGGCAGCCTCACGTTCATCATTTGCAGAACTAAGCTTGATTTGCTTTGATTTTTTTTTTCCAGTGCGGAACAAGTTGAGGGATATAGTGGGAGCATCTGCCAACTGGAGGTACAGTGTGCATTAAATGTATTTTACTTTATTTGTGAAACTGAGATAGTTGAAACAAGGATTCTGAATTGGTACTTTGTGGATCACAAACTTCTGAGATTTCTCTGGCAGAAGATCTTTACCACCAAAGGAACAACATAGGTGATCTTGATGTGTAAAAGATTGTCCCATTAGCTTTGAATCCAATGGAAGTTTAAGAGCTGTAGAGTCTGGCTGGCAGTGTCATGGTGCTGTTACCTCTTGAGTTATCTCTAAGTGGATTGCCCATGTGGTGAGTTTGTCCTGCACTGGATTCAGAGGCTGGTTCACTGCAAAGAACCATGCATGTTACTTTGGAAAATTGTCAGCTCAGTATCAGGGTCTCCTTAATCAGTGGTATCTTTAGCATTTCCTTTGTCTGCTCTAACTTCATTTTTGACTAATTTACATGTAACTTAAATAATTGATGTTTTGACTTTATTTATGTTATTATTCATGTTACCTTCCTCCACCTCTGTTACATTGAATAAGCCAGAGCTGACTGTAATCCTCTACTGTTACAGTTCTGGAAAACTCAGTATTCTGTATTGCATCTTGGTTGGTCCCATGTGTATTGTTAATTTTCTTATGGCTGTGTTTGCTCTTCCTTCACACTTTGTGCACTGATAGGGGAATGAAGAGAGGCTCACCTGGGTGGGACATCTGATGAAGGCCTTCTGTTTCAGTTTATCTAGACAGAATTGTAGGCATGCTAACAAAAGTGCCTGAATCCAGGAAGCTGATTTTTGCTTAGTAAGAGTAGTGTCTAAGCATGAGGCGGCTTGAAATTTTCAGTGGGTAAGGTAGAAAGAATTGTTTTATGAAAAAACCTTTCCCACAGCCCAGAATTTCTGGGGAGGAATGACTCCATATGGAATACCATCAGAGGATTGAGATTTTAGAGGGCTCTGGTCAAATTTGCCCCACTGCTCCCATCCTGGGAGGAGAGTAGACTGAAGCCAGGGTCAGCACAGCAGTGTTTTTCTTAGATAGGTATGTCTTCTGTGCTGTACATCACAGATTTAATATGGGAGGTTGAGAGGGCATGGATCATGTAGCCTTTGAGATTCCCCTTCTGTAATGCATTGACAAAGAGTTGAGACATGTGGAGACTTAAGAGCTGGGGGTGAAATTGAGGCCACAGAATGACTGAAGAGGACAAATCTGAGAGAATAGGATAATAGGGGTCCTGAAACTGGAGCTAGGGAAGGACTGATGTACATACATCTGGATTGCTGGGAGAGAGGAGAGATGCATGTTGGAGGAATACCTTCAGCCATAAATTTTGTGAAAAGTAAACTTTAGGTTGTGATTTCTCTTGTAACGGCCAGTGGCATTTTGTATTCATTTGTTATTAAAAAGAAATATCTTGCTTAAATGTTTATTATGGTTTGGTACTTAAATTGTAATTAAAAATATTAATCTGTTCATTGTTAAATATAGTCTAGATGGAGTTGTGGACATTTCAGAAATAGATAAACATTTCTCAGAATTTTAGGGCAGGTGTTAGTTAATACTTAGATGAATTATTGTTACTGTATGACTAGTACTGCAGTGTGTAACAGTATTTGTCTGTTGAAAAATGTTATTGCATTGAGCCCAATACTTCTGTATATTGAAGTGCAAATTCTGAAGTGGAAGTCAAGAAGAGTTCTGCTGCTGACCTCAGAGAGGCCAGGATGGGACTGGTGAAAACAGAATATAATTAAATTTTTTATAGTTTGATTTCTTTGTGTTTGTAGACAAATTTCTGATTTACTCTCTGATTATTTCTCTTAAACCTTTCACTGAGAGACCTTGGAAAAAAGTTTTTTAAAAAGCTGAAGGTGCATCCTTTTGGACGTTACATCTTTACTTAATCATCTTGTATGTTCTATTTCTATGCAGTGGCATAACTTCAAACATTAACCCTCTGGAAGAGGTTGTTATCTTTCTCTTTCCTCTGAACTCTGTGGTAGTCATGCTGCCCAGATGAGGTAAACAGTATCTCCTGTTTAAAACAAACAAACAAATGAAACTAACTGAAGTTTTCTGCTAGACTTTTACTCTCTTTGATCATTGATTATTCATATTTCCCCAAAACTTCTTAAACAGAAAAGAGGGAGTATAAATATGGTGAAGCTTGACTTTCCGAAAGAAAACTCAAGCCAAGTAAGCCTTCCTCTTAAATGGCTAATGCCCAGAATTCATCCAAAGTCAAAACTTAAGACAAATTTTCTTTTTGGTGATGAAAGGTTCTCCGTTTCTCTCTCCCTTTCTCCCTCCCTTTCTCTTTCTCTCTCCTCTCTTTCTCTCCCCCTCTCTCTTTCCCTCTCTGGTTTTGTTAAGCACAGTGTCACTGACCTCAGCAATGCACCATGCACAACTGAAGGAATGGTGCATATCCAGAAGTTTAACGTTGGTTGCTTTGTGTTTTATGCCTTCCCTTGCTCTATGAAATGGATCCATAGTTTTGCATACTCCTCAGAGCTGTTTAACCCTTAGGTTTTTAATAGATTCTAGGGATGTTATGAAATATTTGCTTTATTCAGTTAGGTTGCACTTTTAAGAGGAGGGAACTTTGGTGGAGCAGGTGAGAGAGAGTGTTGGGCGAGACTGTTACATCTTGTAGATACCAGTGCAAGGAACAAACCTGATGGATTACAGAGAAGTGACAGTAAGTTGGCCCTTATTTAACTGTGAGAGTTGCAGCCCCTATGAGTTGGTGGTGCTGGAAAAGCAGCTCTGAAGGAGCAGTGCTCCCCTTTCTGTGTTGTTTCTTTCTATGACTCTCCTGTAAGATGTCTGAATAGGAAGAGAGAGAGAGAAAGAAATAGGTTAGTTTTCCCTGTCTTTTAGCTTGCTCTATGAACTGATGCTGTAAAGGGACAACTCACCTGTGGATGATAGCAAGTCTTACCAGGTTGGTTCTCTTGTTCTTAGTACTAGCCAACACTGTACAGCTGCTTTACTTCTTGAGAGAGATTATAAACTGATGTTCAGTCCTTTGAAATTGTCACTGTGGCAAGAGTTGTGATACTGTAGCTATGGAAAACATGAGTATGCACAGAAACTCATGGGTTAAATTATGTCTGATTTGTTCTTTTCAAAGGGAACCATTTTGGTAACATTCAGAATTAGAATATTTTTGTTTGTAAGTGTGAACTATGTGCTTGCCGCTTGTACACAAAGCTATTTCAAAGCTTTCTGCAGTAGTCTTGCTTAGCATCTCTCATTATGTGCATCTCACTTCCTTTTCAAGGCACACTTACTGTGTCTTGCTATTTTTACTACTTTTGGTTTTCATTTTGATAATCATCAGTGTGACATCTTTCAGCTAGGGTTGCAGTTCTGTTGTCGTACTCAGACAGATTTTTTTTTTTTCTTACCAGTGATCATGTGCAAGCAATGCAAGAAAGAAAAGCTCTTCATACTTTACTGGCAAAACGTCAGGAAGATCTCCCTCCAAGGAGAATGAAGGATAGCTACTTGGAAGTTATTCTACCTCTGGGAAGTCAGCCTGAAATAAGAGAAAAGTACCTGAACGTACACAACAGTGTAAGGTAACAAAGCAACCATGTTACACAGACAGGAAACTGTTAACTTCCAGTTGCTATGTGAGCAGGTATTTAATTGTCAAAACCCCTTTCTTACAGGTTTGGAAGGATACTTGAAGATCTCGACAGTTTAGGAGGTGTGTATCTGTGCTTTTAAACACTCCACAAAGTGACTTTGAGTACTGCTGAGCACTGTTTGGTGTGATACAGTATGACCTCAGGCGGGGCATCTCATAATTGTGCTATCTCAAAGGAGAAGGAAAAAAAGAAGACACTGATGCTGAAACGAAGGGATGGATGATTAAGAACAGACAGAAACAAAATTGCTCCACTTCAGCTTCTTGCCTCTGTCAAATTTTTAAAGGACCAGTTACAGGAATAATTTACTGAAAAGTGTTCTAGATTATGAATCTGCATTGAGTGTTAACTCAGAGATAATTTGCATGGTGTCTACTGAAAATTAAAACTTACGATTATTTTTTCTTTAAAAAAAACCCTCAACAAAAACTGACAGAAAACCCAACAGCAGCTGGAAATATTTTAATCTTCCCTTTGAGGTGAAGAGAGCATAATCTGGAAAGAACAGAATGTAACCACTGAGAACAAATTAAAAACAACTGATGTCAAATTGATATTAAGGGTAAAACCAGCTCAGTTATTTCCTGAGTTAGCAGCCTTAATTTTTTTTCTTCTTTTCATTTATTGTGTCTTGAAAAGATCTTTGACTTTTGAATTGCAGTTAAAGTAAGTGCTAGGTTGTTAATAGAACTTGGAGATACTTTTATCTTAAAAAGTCACCAGGTGACTTCCTTCTTCATCAAAGTTCAGTAGGTGGTTGGGAGCTTTTCAGTGGAGGTTTTTGACAAGAATAGGTGCTTATTAAGGGAAAGCTGTGAGTGGAGCAGTTTTTTCTGTTCCTGCTGAGGGTCCAGATACACAAAATTGAGGAAGGCAGAGAAGCAAGTGAATGCATGTCTACCTAGGATAGACACAATAACTGGATTGTTTATATTTCCTTCTGGGAGGTGGAAGATACTGGCTTCAGCACCTGTCCTGAATTAGAAAAGGAGACTTGAAACTGTTGGCTGCCCTTCACTATTAGATGAGATAAGCCTGTTTTTCATTCTGTGCCTTGTTTATTTTCCCTGGAAATCTGTGAAGACCTTATTTTTAACTGTGATGGCACAGAATGCCTTTGCCTTGTTTGCAGTCATACCGTGCTCCAGTCAGTTCCATGGGGGATGTATTGTTTTGGGTTAATCAAGATTCTGTCCCAATTACACAATATTCAGGATGGCCATATTGATGTAACAAGTTGATAGGCATAACAGGTTTTAGAATTGTGTCTCCAGTAATTTTAAGGGAAAAAATAGATTACTTGGAAGGACAGAGATCTTTCTTTCGTTATCTTGTTAAGTCCAAACAGATACTTTTGATTATGGAAATCTGTTTTGAGTGAAAGTCTCATGAGCACTTGGAAAAACCCTGTTTTTGCAGCCTTGAATTACTCTAAGGAGTCTGTTTACTTGGATGTTCTCTTATGAACAAAGCTAATTAGTTTAAATAGTGGTTTGGCTGGTAATGACTGTAGTGTGATAAATATCTCTGACTGTGCTTTCATGCCTGTAAGGCACAGCTTATTTAATCTTCACCTCTTTAAAGGAATCAGTATTTTAAAAGTCCTCAAATGGCATGTATCCTTGGACAACCTGCATGAAATCAAAACAGAAGATAGGAAGAGTCTGAGACAGTGGGCTTCAGGGGCAGAGGAAAGAGATTATGTGGAATTTGGAGTAGAGTGATGGGTTGATTTAAAGTGCTTAGCTAAATTTCTCTTTGTAGTGAGTAAATATGCGTAAAACTGAGTGGCTGCATCACTGTTTTCTTTGTAGCAATCCCATGTGTTATATGCATAAAAATGTGGAAGCTGTGCTTTCCTACAGTAGGATATTTTAGTTTGTGTTTTTTTCAGGTACTTCTCGTGCTTTGCAAAGATGGCTTTGATCTGCTCCACTAATGTTTTTGTTACGGAGCTGATTCAATTTTTGTTCTCTCCACAGTTCTTATTTGCTACACTCACACCAAGCAGGAAATGCAGCCAAAATCTCCCTTATCCATAGTCACAGCTCTGGTGGATAAAATCAGTAAGTGGCAATTTGGTCAATAGAAATGGCTTCATCTGTTTGTCTTACTCTTTCAGCAGCCACTGCCTTCCCATGGTTGTTATTGAGGATACCTTCTTCACTCTCCTGTTTAGTTCACTTCATCTTGTTTTGGCCTTGAACTCTCAAGTATTGTGGCTTTTGTTGAAGGGAGTAGGGAAGAGGGTTTTGTAGTGCTTTTTAGCATTTTGTATGTCACTTCACTTCAAAACAGAACTTTCATGCTTCTTGCACTTCTCTGTTTAGTTTTCTCTTGGCACCTGGGTTTCTTAGCTTCATTATGGAACAGTGTTTGTTCTGGTGGAGTTGGGACCTTGCTTGTGTCCCGTGTTCTGCTGAACACCTCCGGGGGTCTGCTGTCCACCTGTGTGACTAATTCCTACTCCAGTTCTGGCTTGAGAAGTCTGGAAAGGCAGAAACTGCAGACCAGCAGTTTAGTCCTTTGCAACAACCGGCTTTTCTGGGTTGTCTTTGCATGTGTTGCCACTTTCACAACACAGAAAGGCCTTAGAGGGTCTGGCTTTTTCAGTAATAGCTGTGAGTGATCTGTCTCCAGTAACCCCCAATGTTTTGTCTTTTAGATTTGTGCAAGAAGATTATATATCCAGACTGTGACATCAAATTCACAGGCAATGTTTCCTGGGTTGGGAAGACCTCAATGGAAGTGACGATGCACATGCTGCAGGTTGGTTCCTGTGACTTCTCTCCATCTTATGACAGACAGGAGGTGCTTCAGGGGAAATTTGGGACGATGGCATGAGCAATCTAAATTATATATTCTGGAATAACTTTCTGAAGGGCTTGAGGCAGCCCTAGTGTCCCGAAGACCAAGACAACCTCCAATAATCTCGGTGCAGCAAGGCAGTCTTGCTAATCTTTCAAGACATGGATTTTTCTTAACCAATATTTTGTATTTAAAGTGCAGCACAGTACTCCTACAGAAAAAAATAGGTGTCTGTGCTCTGCATGATCTCAAATAAGCTTCTCCCTGCTTTTTCCTTATGCCTTTGTATTTTATAGATTTATGAATTTTAATGTTGGTATTCAGACTTTGTGTTAAATTGTGTCTCATGTGCTCATCTTATCTACTGTGTAGCATAATGTTTTTAATGAGTTATTAAATAATAATAGAATATAAATGAAGGCTGTAACTAGGCTACACTATGCAGGGAGTAAAAGGAACATTAATAATTAAATTTAAAAAATATTAACATTTCTAATAAATAGTTGATGTGAATTCATTAGTTAACTGAAACATTAATTCAGTTATTGAATTATTTAGAGTAAAAAAGATATGATATAAACTCTCTTAAATGATACTAGTGGCTCCTTCAGAATGAGTCCAGAGGAGGGCCTCTAAAATAATCAGAGGGATGGATCACCTCCCCTATGAGAAAAGCCTGAGAGAATCATTCTGGAAAAGGGAAGGCTTTGGGGTGACCTAATTGTGGTCTTCCAGTACCTGAAGGTGGTTCTATGATTCTGTGATAATTCAGAAAAACAGATAAATATTTTTTTATTCACTTGATCTTCTTAAATAAAATTTCTTATGTAGAAGATAATGTTACACCTTTATTGTCTGAGTTCCTTGCAGTGCTGGCATTAGTGGCAATTTGGTATTAACAAAAAAGTATTTTTTGGCATTTCTCAGAATAAATGTTAAGTGGGTACGTTTACAGTGCCTGTGTTGTTTTTCTCCCCTTCCAGCTGAAAGCAGTTAATAAGCATTCCCTGCTAAATGTTTCATTGCAGAACTCCTGAAATGGAAATTTTAATTTGAGTTGTTTCCTTATGTTTGACCTATTGTGAGAGATGTTGGAAGGGATGACAGAATGTGAAAGTAAGCAAAATGAACAGTGTGGTCGCATAGTTAATGTCAACTAAAGACCTTGCTAAGCACATTTACAATTTTAGGTTTTAATAATACATTTTTTTTCTGTCTCTCTTAGCTACATGATGGTGATTACAGCCCTGTGTTAGATGCAACCTTTGTCATGGTGGCCCGGGATCCAGAGAATAAACGGTAATTTGTAGGACAGGAAAATAGTTTTCTGACTCCTGCTGTGCTGAAAATGGCAAATGTGGCAGCTTGCTCTGATGTGTGGAAGTCCTATAATGTAGGTGTGAAATAAATCACGTAGTCAGTGTTTTCTGCTGGCAGGTGTTAACTTTCCTGTGACAAGCTTCAGAGTACTGATTTCAGCAGTCAGGTGATACCAAGATTTGCTGGTAGTCTTGGGATCTGACCCTTTTCTTTAACAGATTTTCCCTTTGTTTGAGTGACTGGCCTGACTGAACACAAGAAGTGAATAAATCTGCCAGAAATCCACTTGCATTCTAGTAGCTGTTACAACTAAAGATAGAGTTTCAGTAGTTAAATAGCCTTTGAGTGAACAATACCATTAATTCCCTAATAGACATAAGTGTCCTAATAGACACTGATAAGTGTCACCAGAACAATTCAGGCTGCAACTTGCCTGTGTAACTAACATGGAACTGATAGGTATTCCCACAGAACTTAAAAAAACCCTAAACGCTGGTTTTGTTATTTTTCTGGTTTTACTTTATCTATAATTCCTTAGTCATTAAACTAACAGGCTGCTTAGTTTCAGTTTTGCTTTATAACTCCAGCATCAGAAAAATGGTTGTATTTCTTAACCTCTTTTCTGTATAGCCTTGCCAAAGTAATAAACTATTACTCATTTCCAACGAGTTTAAATAATTGCTTGTATTTAATGAAGAAGGATGTCTTTAATGGAGGGGTTTTACTTTATTTAATTATGTAGTCCTGATACCATTAGAAATAGTTTTCAGATTGGTTTCCTTCAGATTTTTTTTTAAACTAATGAACTTACTATACGTTAAGAAAACAATTTATATTTATGGTTCCCATTCTAAGGACTAATTTTGCAAAATAATTAAATCAGATTTGATGGCTAGCTGGCCACAAGCCAGCTGTGTTTCTGTCGATATAAGGAGGGCATTTATGTGAGGTATAAACCCTTCAGAGAGGTAAAGGGTACGATAGGTTGGCCGTAGTGCCACAGAAATGTGGTTGTATGCCTCTTGGACCATAGCAAACTGGCATCTCAGAAGCCTGGGGCTTGGGCAGGAGAGCTGAGGTAGATGTGTCCTGAGCTGAGGAGAGGTTAAATAAACTCTACAGTGGAGAAGGAGCTGCTTTGTCTTCAAAATCCAGAGGTTTAGCAAACCAGGAAAGAGTAGTTATAGGGGAAAAGTTCCTCTCTCTGTGTGCCTCTTGTCACCAGCACAAGTAGAGGCTTGGGGTAGAGGTGGATTGTTCAGCATATACTTGTGTGTGTATGTATGTGTTGTCGGGAGCATTTGTGTAAATGCTGGAAATAGAAAAATAATAATTAGGAATTACAGGGAAGAATGGCTCTGGAAAATAAGCATTTGCCTTTACTTGTGAAAATAAGTAAATGTCATATAATTAGGTTAAAGTAAACTTATTTGTGCAGTAAAATAAACAGACAAATTTGTGCTCAAGGCATGTCATAATCTTCTTTGATAAGTAGTACACGTGGTAAACAGCTTTTGGCTGTTGATAAGGCTGTCATGGGAGCATGTAGGTTATAAAAACACTTGCTAACTATGCCAGTGTACTCTTTCTATTCCAGGAGGAATGGTACCAGTCACTTTTTGGTTTAGTCTATCCTAGATCATCATGGCTTCATTTGCTAAGTTTCTAAGCAGTTTTCTGCTTGAATAATCTTCATTATAATCTATAGGTACAATTTGAGTTTCTTAAGAGGCAGAGACGCATCTCTTTCTTAATTGTACTAGGTAGTGTTTGGATCACTTAACTGCCTCTTCAGAGTTAAAGCTAATGGGATATTCTTTTGGCAGCTCCACATTATGAAATAATGCAATTATTTCTATGATGTAACCTGAAGTATGTATTTTCATCTTGTAGCGTGTATGTAAGCAAAAATGGAAGACTGTTACAATGTGTTTATAGGACAAATTCTTGTGAAGTTTGTAACTTAAAAAAGAATTCCTGCCCATAGGCCAGCATTTGTTAATCCACTCGTTCCTGAGAGTCCTGAGGAGGAAGAAATCTTCAAGCAAGGGGAATGTATGTCATATTTTCTGGTAGTATGTACATCTGCCTCAGGTTCAACTTCATAGCTGGAAGGAAGTAAACTTAAGAAGTTCTGCTACTTAGAAATGCTCCTAATTTGTTTAAAATCAAAATTTTTTTCTGGCTCGTGTGTGTCAGTAGTGTAAGAGAGTTTAAAAGCCTCCTATCACATTGCTTGGAAACTTTGGCTAAACTGACAGAGAAGGGCGCTCCTGATGTGCTCTGCACACCCTCTGGACTCCTGTGTTTTCAGGATGCTCCCTCTGCTCTCCTAATGCTCTGGCTGATGGATTACCCCATGGTGGACCTGCTAAGTGCATCACAGCTCCTTACTGTCTGGGTGCGCATGTTCCCTTTAGAAAGAAACTGAGAAAAAGAAAAGGGCAAGAGCGGGGGAAGGAGTGTGTAGCTCCATCTTCTTTTGTTCCAAGATGGAGTTTTAAAGCAGAGAATTAGAGAAACATTGAAGACCGAATAACCTGGACAGAAGATCTTTTAAGCTAAAGTTTCAGTCATTGCAGCCTGTGGTAATGAGTCCTGTCATAAATTTCCATTCTTGGACCACTGGCAAAACCTGAAGATGATTGTTCTGTAGGGTTTCTTGTTATATGTGTTTTTCTGTACTTTGAGGGTAGTACTCAAGTTTTCCGTAGAAGAAGTGGGTATCATAGTACAGATATTGAAGTTCTTCATCAAAGTGGTGAGGTATCAGTAAACTTCTGCTTTATTTTTTCTTTGATGCAGTCAATTCTAAAAGCCAAATTTGTGTTTGAATTGATTGGACTGTGAAATTACAGCTTTTAACTTACAGGGGTAAAAAGAAAAAAGGAAAGACAGTTGATTCCAAGTTAAAATTGTCAGAGCCATTATTTGTTTTTTACTTTGAACTCTAATACTATGAGGTTTTTTTGATATTTAGTGAACAAGCTGAGGAGGATTGATTTCAGCACCGCTTCCTTACTGAAAATGGCTCCCACTGCAGAAGAAAGAAACATTGTGCATGACATATTCCTTAATACTTTGGACACGAAGTAAGAAGGGGAGTGGTGGAGGAGAACTGATGTGCTATGAAAGAGAAAAGTGCCTTTTGAGTGGGTGCTCGTAAGAGGGTAATCTGGAATAAATGCGCACATTTAAATTCTGTGGCATTTTGTTTGGGATGCAGGTACAAACTTTAGTGGGACATCTGCAGCTCTCAAAAGAGTCTTCTGTTGTTACACAGTGTTAGCTGTGCTAAGATGGTGAAAGCAGCACTGGAAGCACAAAGAGCTGAGCAAGCTGTTAGGAATGATCTTGAAGAAAAAGGAAAAATCATGTTTAACCAAATAAGGGAATGGATTGGTTTTGCAGCCATGACTTCTACAGTCTGAGTTTTCTGCCATGATACCTAGTTAAAAAAACTGTGAAGGCAGGAACTGGCCATGTTATGACCAAATAACCTTGTAGTGTGTTTTATTTGAGAGAGACTGTTGTTGGCATACTTCTCTTATATTTGAGATTGGTGTGAAATCCTCTGATGCCAATGGTGATAGTGTCTAATGACATTAGTGCAGTGTTATATTTGTGATAAATTATAGTTTTTTAAACATTAAAATTATACATTTGTTATTTTTAAAGCTGTTTACTAAAGGGAGACATGCTTTCCCTTAAAATTAGCAATGTATTTTGTACACGTTCTGTCTGGATTTGAAAACCTCAAACTGTCTGCGTGTTTGATGTTGAATTATTCTATTAGCTCATTATGTGCTTTTAATTCCTGTTATGACTTAAACAGAATAAGGTTTTTATGAGTAAGTGTGTGCTTTGCGGTTGTGATTCATCTTTTCTTTCATGTACTTTTCTTGAGCCTCATCAGTAACATAAACTTGAACAGTAGCAGAGGTTTTTGAAAGATCAGGAGTGTAGGTTTATTGCAGTAACAAATCAAAGTACTGCCTGAGATAAGGCTTCAAGGTCCGTTGGAACAGTGTTTAGTGACACCCTTTCTGTTTTGGGGTTATTTTGGTGTTCTATATTTTTGTGGGGTTTTTAAAATGTGTGTCTGCATTTGCTATTTATGCATTTTTGGCTGCTGAATTCTGTTAATTCTGTGGACAATTAAGTTTTTTTTCTCTTCCAAAGGACAGTAAGTTTCCGGAGTCGTAAATTACCGCCCAATTCAGTGTGGATGGAAGATACAAAGCTAAAAGGCCTACAGATTTGCCATCCTCAGGTATTTTGAAAAATATTAATGATTTGCAGGAAGGTACTTAAGAAGTAACTTTGAGGGAATTTTTACAAGGATGCATATTGACAGGACAAAGGGTAATGGCTTTACACTGAAAGAGGGGAGGTTTAGATTAGACTGTAGGAACAAATTTTTTACTGTGACTGTTAGGAGGCACTGGAACAGGCTGCCCAGAGAATTTGTGGATGTTCCATCCCTGGAAACGTTCAGGGCCAGGCTGGATGGGGCTCTGAGCTCTGTTCTCTGAAACATTATTTTGTTTCACTTCTACAGTCCTTGCAATGTATTTAGATCCTGGTTTCTTTTGCCACTTTTTTGTTATTTGTATGGATTACTACTGCAAAATAGAAGATTTTTAGTGACCTTATTTTCTTACTAGACTATTCATTCTGTGTAAAGAAATTCCTACGTAAAGTGTTTGCAAAAAGTTTGGCCTTTGGTTGCTGACACAATTTTGAGTTGTTATCTTATGTTTTTGAATGGGTCAGGTGAGATCCTATTAAGTAAAGTTGTCTTGGGCATTTTGAATTTTGCATGTATATTTCAGTAGTGCTTTTTATATATTCAGGTATTGGAAATTCTGTTAAATGCTGTAAACTGAAGTGCAAACTTCAGCACAATGCTATGAAAAGAATTTTGATTTTGGTTTCTACATACAGGAACGGAACATCTTCAACAGAATCTTTGGGGGTTTTCTCATGAGAAAGGCATTTGAACTGGGATGGGCAACTGCTTGCAGCTATGGGTGAGTTGTAGGCCTGGAATATCTATATAATCCAGATCACTGTGCACATACACATAGGTCAGGAAGGCCAAGCTAACCAACCTAATGACAATTTGAGCTGAGAAAACCTAGGTGTCTAGTAGAATCTTGAACTGTTAGTGCACAGTGCTGTTTTACTTAGGGCACCTGTTGTATTTACAAAGAGATTTGCATCTTGCCCCTTGGAGCTTGATTTTTAAGCATCACCGGTTGTCATGGGTTTGCAAAAGTCCCCCTCCTTGGGGATTGAAAATAGTTTGTCCGGATGAATTTCCGGACAAAGGCC
>JAWMRA010000001.1:102177503-102251699 GCA_035584735.1 Pseudotriccus pelzelni | reverse complement strand
TATTATTTTCTCCCCAGTCAGATCTCTTTGTCTGCATAAAGCTTCTCTCACCTTAGAGCAATTTGTGGGGGGTGTGGAAAAAATTGTTCCCTAGGCAAACCCATGACACCAGTCAAGACAGAAAATACATCCATTTTCTGTTGTCTTTTAACTTACTAAGGTATTCAGATGAACTTCTGAAGATTCATTTTCTTTGTAACCATATAAAATAGATGTTCTATCAAATAAATATTACATCTTTTCATTCCATACACAAGAGGAATGGTTTCTGAACTTCTGGTGACTGCTTGAGCATGACTGAAGTCATCACCCAGCAAAGGTCTATGTATAAATTAAATGGACTGTGCATTGCCTGATACAAAGTTAAGTGTTTTGTGTCAGTGCTTGGAAAATTGAGGCCTGAGTAATGGCTGGATGAAGATTGCCTTGCAAGTGTAAGTCATAAGATACAATAATGATGCAATAACATGTCCTTAGAGGCCGTGTACTTTTATCGGTGTGAAAGATTTCTTCCAGTTATCTTTGTCTTTGGTGATGACATAACTCATTAGCACTTCCTGTGGCCTTTTGTTTAAGGAAGAGATTTGTTCTCTAGCAACCCTAAAATGCTGGCAATAAAATATTTTAAATTTCTCCAAACATCCTTTTAATTCTTGAGACGAAATTTCTCTTTTGTTTCCTCAGGGGTTCCAGACCCTTTATTGTATCTGTTGATGATATCATGTTTCAGAAGCCAGTTGAGATTGGATCCTTATTACTGCTTTCTGCACAGGTGGGAGTTGATTTCTTTTCAAAAAGGAGCAAACCTTATCTTTGCTGTGATCACTGCTAGTCACTTATAATGAACAGTGCATTATGAGAGCGTGTGACTTTTCTTGTTAAGTGGTGTATTGAAGTCTGTTGCAGCTTTCAGCACCAGTGATAAATTACAAGCTATAACTCTTGTTTTAACTCTGTAGGTCTGTTACACAGAAAAAAACTACATCCAGATTCGAGTGCACACTGAAGTTTATGATGCAAATACCAGGGAGCACCATACTACCAATATCTTCCATTTTACATTTATATCAGAAAATGAAGTCCCACGGGTTGTACCTAATACATATGGAGGCAAGTATCCAGTGAATATGTTGTCATCATAACTGTGTAGAAAAGATGACTTTCTCTTGAAACACTGGTAATTTTTAATAGATGAACTATTGGCATTTGAATAATTTAACAGGATTTCATGGCAAACCACATTTATTTTATGCTTTGATGACAGTGTGGATTGCTTCTTGCTTTTGCCAATCTATGTAGCTGTAGTTGCTCAGTACTGAGTTCTAATGTGGTTCTGTCTTTTCTCCACTTTATTTCAGAGTCCATGTTGTATTTAGATGGGAAGCGGCACTTTGATGCAGTCATGAAAGAAATCTGACAGGCACTGGGTGCTGCAGCAGCAGTGTAGCAGCATTGTCTTGGAAAGAGATGGCTGAAGGACAGGTGCTTTTAATACTCAAAACCCCTCCAACAACCACCCAAACCCAAATCAAACTCTACAACAAAACTCGCCTTTTTAGTGCTCTTTTTGTATTTGCATATATTTGGATTTTTTAATTGTTTGCTACTAGAATTTGTTGAAATCTACTTTTACATGCCAATGCTATGAAAAAAGGCTGAAAAAAATACAGTTTCAGCTTTAGATAGCTTCTCTTTTTCTACTTTGAGAGATCTCATTACAACTTTTGCTGTCTTGTCACCATCTGCCTTTTTTCCCTTAGTAGCTCTCCTTTGTGTTTCCCTGATAATGGATAGAAGTTCTGTCAGAAAAATGTGTGCAATAAGTAGATACACACAGGTGGAACAATCTGACCTACATTCTTGTGTGAATTAGCTTTAAGGTCATTTTTTTTTTTAACAAGGACACATGTATCTAGGCAGCAGCATAGGCTCAGAAGTTACTAGAGTGTACATGATGTAAAGCAGGTGTTCCCCATCAGTGAGGATTTTACAAGGTTATTGCAGCTTCTGTTTTGGATGGATTCACGTTCACTTGGGAGGAAAATGATTTTTGCAATGAAATGAGGTGGCCAGGTGGTATCTTCTGGCATTCTGTTTGTGTACAGCCAGTCCTTGCCAGCCGCTTCTAACTTTTGTTTTGTTTTAATATATAACAGTAAGTCAGTTCCTTAGTCAATTATTTCTCATGTCCTGGAGACTAGAGATCTGTTTGGTAGGATTGGGTGGGACTGGAAAGTGGCATTGCAGAACAGAACATTTTGGTTTATTAAGGATTGGGAACAAAAAAGGTAAAATGCTGCTCAAGTGGTGATGGTGATGTTTGATGCTGGAGTTAGGGGTCTAGAGAATCTGTGCTGAGCAGCTCCCAAGTCAGCTGCTGAATGATGGGAGGATCTTTAACCCACTGAGGGATGGTACAGCTGGAGGACAGGCTTCTCCTCAGCTGGATTATTGATCTGATTCCTTGGAGGACTGAAATGCAGTATGAGTGTTGCATAGGTTGTCAAGTTTACCTTGGAGGTAAAGGACAGAGGACTTTCCTACCACAGAGGGGACACTATGGTGGACATAACTATGGCAACAGGAAGTAACAGGAAGAAAGTAACAGGTACTGAAGTGCTTCTGATGTAATGGAGAAAGTTTTAATAATTTCCAGTATCTGGTAGATAAAGCCCAGCATCCTGAAAGCAGGAAGGTGAGGGGATGGGAGGCATCAACTTTTAGCAGTGAGTATAATTACCACAAGCACAAAACTAGACCTATGATACCTTCACATCAAGACTGATATCTTGCCTGATCAAGACACCCAAAGAGGAGTCGAGCTCAGTGGTAGTTAAATGGATGAAATGTGATGCTTTATAAAACGCAAGAACAGATTCTGGCTTTAGATTAAAGGCTGATAAAATAAAGCAGCATCTTATGCTTTTATTTCTGAGTAAGAAAATCTGAGAAATTCATAATTAGGACCAGTTTCCTTTAGTGCTCGGATGGCATGAAGTTCATGGCTCCTGACAGCTGATTGCTGTTCCTGTGAGGAGGGTGAGCATTGTAATAACCAGCATGTTGCACATCAGCCTTTTCTTTCTAAGATTCAGGTGCTGTTACTGATGAGTCGGATCAACAGCTTTCCAGTGGAGGCACAGGGGTGTCGCCTGCTCAGATCAGTGCATTGCCATGATAGTAACCTCTTGGTTCCTACTCTAGGGTTTCTTTCTTCAACCAGTGCTGACTCAGCTGTGTGATTTTATAATCTTTTTCTTTAATGGTTATGATGCTGTGGAGATAGGTTGTATTTTCTGAGTTTCTCCCTTTTAAAACTCTTTGGAAACTGACTATACTTGACTGACCACACAAATAAAAAACTGAAATTCTGCCTCAGCTTCTTCCCCCCTCGCTGCAGGGATCCATGTTTGCTGTTAAAAAATAAATAGGAAGGCGGGAAGTGGAAGGATCTGTTTCAGAACTGTGTATTACTCCTGGCTATCTGCAGGTTTTTATTATTGACCCAGTGGTGCTATCTGGGTTACTTTTTTATAACACTTGTAAGTTAAGGGGATACAAAGTTCTTCCTCTACTACCTTTTCAGCTGCATTTAAAAAAAAATGCATAATTTCTAAATTCAGCCTTCAGGAAGGCATGGGAGAGGAGAAGAACATGTTATAGGGTAGGGAGAAAGGCATGACATCAGAACCTCTGAACAGAGTGAAGAAGATGAATCCTTCAAATTAAGATGCTTAGAAAGAGTGTGCTCTCAAACTTTGTGATAACTTAATCACGTACCACAATGATAGCATTTACAGAAATGTATCTACAGACATACCGAATATAAATATATACACATATGTAAAAAATACCAAATGTCTTTCTGTTTATTACTATATATATGTATTTTTTACTCTGAGAAGGTAACTCCAAGTTGTCACCCTCTCTGGTGATAGGCTACATGTATCTTTGTTCAAGGGTATGCATGCTGCTTTATACCTTTGTGTGAGAGAGAAAATTGTTCTCAGATCTCACACTTAAAATATTTTAACATGGTAGTAAATGTTTGGTTTATGTTGCAACTTCATGTCCAACCCATCACTGCTGTAGGTGACTAACCATTACCACAGAAGCCTAAAGCAATTGGTAGATAATATTTGTATTTATAGTAAGCCTGTCTATATAACTGACTGTGGCTCTGTAGCAGGAAATTAATGTTTCTGTGGCCATCATGTCTTGGAATACCGGGAGGAGGAGAAGCAGGATTGCCTCCTCTTACCTGCTCACTTAATGGTGATATATAAAAGGAAATTTCTGTGGGATTGGCTGAACTCAGTGCCCAAGGAAGCGCTTGCTTTTAAATGTTTTTATATTTCTGTGGTTAAAAATTATATTAAAATTATTACTCAAACTTACTGTAACAGCTTCTGATACCCCTTTTTCCGATATGCGCCGTTCCTTTGCAGCCACGTCGTGGTGGTCAGCACTCTGGGAAGAAGCTTGGACAAGCTGGTGCAGCATGGGCTGCTGAGAGAGGGTTTTAGTTCAGGCTGCTGCTTTACCTTCTGTTATACAGCACAAATGGGAGGTTGCTGGAAGAGGGGAATGCTGCTCTGGGGACTGGTCAAAGGAGAGTGGTGCAGGTTCTGGTCCTTGCTCACAGTGTCACTTCTTTACTTTATCTGGTAACTATTTAGTTCTTTGTTTTTCTGTTGAGAAGACAGATTCACAATGGCAACTGCATTTCATGCCACTTCCAAGAGAGGACCCTGAATACAACCCAGGGTTTGGGAAAGTAGAGGTGTGTGACATCTAATTCTTCCCCTCTTTCAAACTTCAGGTGAAGAGTACTGGAAGAACCAACTGCTTTGTCATTTCTTCATTTCAAATATGTGCAGTCACATGGCAACTCAGATCTTTGCTTAAAGACTATTTCCCTTTTATGCCCATTGAACTGCATTTAGAAAAAAAATATAATTCATTAGCCCATTCCTTGCTGCATGCATTTAGAATACCAATGTGAATTTAAAAAAGCCTTCAAAGCTGAGGCAATGAGCCTAAACTACACTGCTGTGAGCCTAAATTTGCAACAGTCAAAGTCTGCAGATGGCCCCAGTTTTCTTCAGTCACTAAGTGTTCTCAGTCCTGTTTTCTGTTCTTGGCTCAGGGTTCGTACAGCTTTTGACATCTGCTTTAGTTTGATGCTTTTGCTGCTGTATGTGCTACCATGGTACACCTTGTGGTTTTGTGTAACTCTCTACTTGCCTGGCTCCACAAGGAGCCAGTGGGAGCTGTGGGCTGGGTGGAACATGTTTGACACATGGGTGATATCTCTGTCTTCATCATGTCTCATTTGCTGGCTGGGTGACCTCTCCTGGCTGGAGAAGTGGGCAAAGCCTCTGGGGAGCAGGGCACCATTTCTTGTGGAGGCACAAGTGCTGGGCTTATGCTGTGCCTTGAGCTACTGTGAATATCCATGTAACAGCTGGGCCTGCATTCATCACGCTGCAGCGGCTTGGAGTTATTTGAACGTTCTCTGTGTTGATGTTTTTGCTGTTTCAGAGTGATAAGGCTGTAAAAAAAATCCCAAGTAAAATTCAAGCAGCTGGTTTCCAGCCCAGTCACGTGAGGAACCGCCTCGCTACGTGCTGCCCTCCAGGCTTTGCGATCACGTGGACTGGAGTGGCATTTACCAGCCTGTGGGGTTTGGCGCTGATCCCGCTTTGCCTGTTACACTCTAGATGGGATGAGGGACTCCTCCTCTGGGGCTTGGTGGAGCTCTGTGCTCTGGCCATGGTTCCCTCTGCAGTAGGCAGGTGCTTAGGGGTTATTTGTCAAGCAGCCACTTCTGCTCTGTGTCTGCAGTGAATAACCCCAAGAACCGCTCACTACTCACCCAAGTCTAAAGAATCATGTAACTTCACAGTGAAAATGCAACTGCTGGTCTAGTTCTGCAGATCTGAAATGTCTGTGTATAGGACAGGGAATTGTATGGTGGGGTGGGGGTAGGGGATGCAAGTTCTCAGGTGTGTGGGGTCCAACCAAGAGTAATGGTGTAGTGGTGTAGACTGGAGCAGTGAGGAAGGCGCCTTTTGCCTTTCCAAGGATGACCCTGGTGAAAAGCTGACACACAGTTGCTGTTTTTCCAGTTGCACAGACTCTGGAATACCATATCAAAAAGAGGGAGAGGTGGGAAGGGGCAAGACAAGACATTGGGGTTTTCCCGTGCACACAAGTGTATCTTACATGGAGATGTTCTATTCTCTTGAAAGATGAAATTCATTCACATGAGCCACAAGAGTGCAATGTGATCATTGCACACGTCAGTACTAATCCCGGGAAAGATTACACTTACTCCCTTAAAACTGGGAGCCACTAACCACTATATTCATCTGTTAACAGTGTAGGGACAGAGAAAAAATTCAGACCATGTGAAAACAGAATTGATCTTATCAGCAAATACACTACAAATTCAAGCGTGGAAAATTCAGTGGTTCAGCTCTTGAATCACATGAACTATCATAACTGTGTTTTTTTCAGAGCTGTTGTACCGATTTATGTAGCATAGGGGATGTTCTTAGCAGTTTAAAAATGTTTTCCAGCTTCAGACGGACTGGAAATTTAATTCAGCAACTGTCACTTATTTCTGGCTTTTTGGTTAGCTGCTATTGTCTCTGGACTGCAGACTAATGTACCATAACCAGATGGCTCTTTTCTAGCTGTAGTTCCTAGAATGTGACCAAACAAAAGAGTTTTGTGGAAGTAATCTAGTAATACCAGAAGCAAAAAATCTAAGGCCAAGCTGCTAAAATAAGAAAATCTGGGGAAGACGCAGCATCTAGACAAGACTTAAAGGAAAAACATGTAGTTCGTAAGCATATTCTCTGATAACTAGTGAAGTACCTGTACTTTACACAGGTTAGACTTCTGTTTAAACAATGAGATCTTTAATGTTTTACCACAGTTATGTATTAGACAAACTCACAAAAGTACCAAAATTAATGAAATTTTATTGGCAAAAATCAAGTTGAATGTGACCTATGTAATTCAACAGAAGCAAGCCTCAGTTTAGTTTATCAAAATACTTCAGTTTTCCAGCTGGATCTGGAATTATCTGTGCAAGAAAGAAAAGGACAGTGTTAGTCAAAAGCCACGAAAACACAGCAAACTATAAAGCCAAAACAGCACAGTATTTCCTAGTAAGATGCCATGGCCAACTCATTAGCAGCACTGAATAATTTATCAGTTGACTTGGCACTAGATTACTGTTGATCTCTAAAGGAACTTCATGGCAGTAGCAGAGAGATTTAACTAACTTAGGCATAAGAGAGAGTGTAGCCTACCAAAGGAAGAATTTTGACAGCTTGCCCCAAAAGCAAGATATTTTAATAAATTCATGTCTGTAATCCAGAGTCTTACAATTTACTTACAGTTCTTCCCTTGGCCACCACACTCTCATGGCTTCCTCTGGCTTAATCTAATTAAATCAAACACATTTAGAAAGCATGACTACATGACTCTTTGAGAAAGGCTTTTTGAACTGCTCTGCTATTAAAATTATCTGCATCTTTTGCACAGAGGGGATGGAGAATGCTTGTTTTAGATTTTTAAACTGGCAGTATTGGAGCTGTTAATCTAAGCATTATA
The DNA here is from genome assembly GCA_035584735.1 of Pseudotriccus pelzelni. NCBI lineage: Eukaryota > Metazoa > Chordata > Aves > Passeriformes > Tyrannidae > Pseudotriccus > Pseudotriccus pelzelni. Next base: position 102,244,070 of record JAWMRA010000001.1, on the reverse strand, counting down.
AGACCGTTTTTTAGAAAATATGCTAATGTCATGTTATTTAGGTGATTCTAGTTACGGAGGGCAGAAGTTTTTGGTGCCAAAATATGAACGTTAGGCCAGCCAGCTCTCTTTTCATTTTACAGTCTTAATATCCAGCTTCCCCCACTACAACACTCTAGCTTGAAAAAATTGACTCCTAGCCTCCAGTCATCCTGGGAAGTTTTCACATCCAGCAAAGAAACATGGTTTAACATTCCACTGTTTTTCACTTTCAAATACAATGCTCATTAACTCTGCTTAGAGGCTGCTGGGACCTGCTTTTTGCTGAGACAGCTCTTAAACAACAATGCTCTGTCATCAGCATTTGGTTCAGAAGGAAACCACATGCTCAAATACATGACAGTGATCTCATCCCAACCAGGCAGCTCAGTTTCATTATTCTGCTGAGGCTGCTCCAGGCCAGAGAACACAAACAAGTTCAATGGGTGTTTATCTGAACTCTGGCTCCTCTGCTTGCAGTCACATGGAGGTGAGGAGTAACAGAGGAAAAGCGATTGCACAGCAAAGCAGTGCTCTCTGCTGGAGCACTGGCAGTGGCACATTGGCTCTGGCAGATACTGCAGCAGCCTGGGAACTTGTATCTTTTTTGGGTAGTGCCAAGTAAGAACCAAGAGCACCAGGAATTATATGGGCAAATAATCAAGAAGACAGAAAAACCTCAGGAGTTTCCAACTTCCCCTCATCAGGTGTTAACAGGAAAGAAAGTTCTTGATCATGAAGTCATTGCTGATCAAGTAAATTTTGCTCATACAGTGGGAATTTGAAACAACTGGAACACGTCTAGTGTGAGGGAAAGGAGACCCTCATGAAATCAATAGTAATCCAAAAGCTGTAACTGTAATAATGTGAGATTACTCATACCTTCTCATTGAAAGTTGCAAAGATTTTGGATTTGGGTCAAGGGGAAATGATAACTGTTTGTTAGCAGTAAATGCATGTAAATATAAACAGTGACTTACTGTTTCACTGCCAGGTTTCCAACCAGCAGGGCAAACTGGAAAAAAAGGACAAAGTTAGCCGAAGTATTTCTGCACATGCTGACTTTTGTGCACTTAATATTCCCTTTCTGACCTTGAAGTAAAACACAAGTGTCACATGTAAATATCTGAAACTATTAGATGTGCAATGACACCACCCCCCACCTGAAAACTGAAGATCTCTGGATGGATAACTATGCCTTGGTTTAATTCTTCTGGCCTTCTAGACAAAGTACTGGCAAAGCAGCATCTGGGAATGAACAGCTGTTCTAGTAGAATTTTCTTAGTAAAATTCAGATGACTACAGAGGCCTACCCTTCTTTCTTTAAAACCAAACCTAGGGAAATCTTTTAAGCAAAGAGATCAGCTCAAATCTTGTTTGGAGCCTTGCTTAGGTCTGGAGGGGTTGTAGCACACGTTTATCACACGGTGTGGCTGGGGGCCCTGTGACCACCTGTACAGCTGCATGTTCTGGAGAGAAGCTCTTGCCTCTTCAGAGCTCTCACCGAGGCTTCAGCCCAATGAGTTATGCCATATTACACTGCTTTAAGGCATGCTGACAAACCAAATGCCACCAATGCAATTAGGAATTGTGGAGAATTGTTTTTCCTGTTCTGTGCAAAGAAACCAATAGGGCATCGAGGGAGTCTCCTCTCAGCATCCACTCAAAAGCTGGAAAAAATGTGGTACTCTGGAAACACACTGAAGATCAATATTCTGTAAGATGGCTTTGTAGCTAAATGAGGGTAAATTTCCTTAGTCAAATGTGTGTAGCCTAAGTACCAGAATTTACCTTTTCATATCTATACAGCAAAGCATAATAATGATTTGTACCTTCATATAAAGGTACTTTCAAATGCTCAGTGAAATTGAGCTGAATTGGAAGTTAAGCTGCTGAACATGTGTATTCATATTTAAACAAATCTTCAAGTAAATGAATGTGTTCATTTAAACACATTACTTAAAGAAATGTGTTTGAACTGAAGGAATATGAAGTCTTGAGACAAAGTAATGATCTGAAGCCAGTGAAAGCTTCTTTGTCAGGGGAAGATGCCCTTGTAAAGAAAACACAAGTAATGCGCTTTAACTTCCACAGTATCCTCACGTATCTTGACATGAAACACAGTTCCTTGTCACAGGTCCTTACTGAATGGCACAGTACAAGGATGACCCGCATCTCAATTATTTCAGTATGCAAAAGTGTACTGAAATATTGGGCCTGGTTCTTCACAGCCTCACGTTTTGTACAAATTTATGCTTTTGACATGTGGTACATAATGCTTTACTTCAGACTAAGGAATGCTTTATGCTCTGCATTCTCGTGGATGTGAAGCAAAATGTGAATGACTATTCCAGAAACAACCTAAGGATGTCAACTGGAACCCCAGAACCTTGTAGGAGGAGCAAACAAAGCACTTCAGTCATGGCATGAGGCCAGTCACTTTCCTCCAAAAAGCTATAAATACAGCTTCCAGTCTAAGTAAAACTATCTTCAATATTTAAAAAACCACCTTCTCCATGTTTGTCTGTGTACTGGAATGCTTGTACCAAACGAAGTGTTTCATCCACTGATCTTCCAACAGGAAGGTCATTCATTGTGATCTGTCGAAGGATTCTCTTGTTGTCAATAATGAAAAGGCCTCTGTGAAAAAAAATTTGTGTGTGTTAGGAAACAGAATTAATTACTGTGTTGTGTTTACGGGCTATTTTATGCCTGCTGGATGGGAGGCATTTGATCTTTGCAAACACCATACAATACCCACTGCCTCAGAATACTGGTAACCTACCATTCTTTACCTGGGTATCAGACGACCTGGGCTGAGGGTAAGTTAAAAACAGAAAAGGGTACTTCTTTGCAGAACATAAAATAAGCTTTGACAGGCCCTGCCAGGGAATGCTGCAGATGCTATGGAATTACATGTATCCCAAAAGCAACTATGCCGTTTTATGACAGATGTATCTCGGGACTGTGAAGTAACCTTAGTCTTGACTCCACTTGGACATGGGAGGTCCTTGAGCAACTGCAGTTCTGTGGAATCTTGCATATTTGCCCTGCCCAAGGTATCTGCTGATGACTGCTGTGAAACAGGATATTAACCTTGCCCCCTGTTTTGACTCATTATGACTTTTTTGTGTTCTTCAGTATTTATTTTGTCTCTTGGCAAGAATCCCGAAGTAAAGTCTGATCTCAAAGAAAAATTTCAAATACATTTCAAATTTCAAAATAAAGCAGAAAGTACTACCCCAGCAAAAACCCAACTGAACTGTAACCAAGTGAAATACCTAAGTGTATGCCCTTGGTCTTCCAGATACACTCCGTAATCCTTTGAAATCTGATGTGTCAAATCTGAAAGAAGGGGAATCTTCATTGGTCCGAGTCCTCCTTGTTTTCGAGGAGTATTAATCCTTTGAAAGAAATGAGAGATAGATGCATTTCTCGTAAAGGTTTACCTTCCCTACACAAAGCCAGAAGTCACAAACAAGAACAGAACAGGCAGAAGGATTTACTGCAAGTGACATTTTTTTGTTCTGCATACAAAGGAGATGAACCCTATTTATGGTTCGAGCAAAACATTCAGCAGATCTTTTGCAGGTTTTGGCCACATCTTTCTTGTCAGTTGCGTTTGCTTCATGCCACTGTGCTCACGAATTGGGGACAGTGTGAAGCATTTACAGATATTTGCATTCTCTTTTTTTTTTTTGTATTTGTATTAATTTTTGAACTGAGACGTGACATATTTCAAGCAATACAAATTAAACAAGCTTCAAAGATAAAGGTACTTTCATACAATAGGGTTAAAATTTCTAGATATTAAACATTTGTGTCAACAGCATCAAGCTTTCACAAATTATGATATACCTACACAGGCTAAAAATCTGGGGACCGCTGTAGCATAAGATGGATCCATAAATAACTTTTAGTGAAAGGCAAAAGTAAGGTACATACCATGCTAAGTGAGTGAATTTTGAGTCCACGGAACATGCTACTACTTCGGTATTTATTGCTCTAAATTCTTCAATTCTGTCACTGAAGGCGATTATCTCAGTTGGACAGACAAACGTACTAGAAAAGTTAAGACAAGATAAAGTCAAAATTTCACGAAACATCCAGTAAGTTTTCTGCTTAACTTAAAATGGTGGATTTTTCATAAATTATTTCAGCTTTTGCTTATTTTCATTGTTTCTTCAAGTATTTAACTAAAATGCCGCCTGACAAATCTTCTGCCCTCAGACTCTGGCTTAGTTACAAATGGTTTATTACTGAAGATTATAAATCTACAGTTATCTTACAATCTGGATTCAGATTTTTTTAGTTACTTTCTTTTAGATTTTATGAATATTAAGTGGCTGAATTTAAGCCAATTTTTCAGAGGATACTATAATTTGTTGTTACCGTGCATGTCTGCAAGTTTCAATTATTTTGTCTTCAACTTCTTCCATTACAGAAGAAATAAAGTGGTAAAGATTACAATTTATAGGGCTTTGAAGGTAATGATATTATAATATTAAAGTACTTATGCATCTCTGTCCTCTTCATTTTGCGGAAAATAATGGGATTGTCTCTCAGAAAGCAGAGATGTTTTCACTCAGTCAGTAAATTTACTGCATTCTAATAAAGGAGGTTAATAGTTGTTATGGGATGAGCTTAAAGGAAAAATGCCACCTCTTAGATACACTATATACACTCTAGAAAATATAGCCTTCTATTTGCAGCAGGGATTTACAACATCAAACAGAACACAGAAGCTGCCTGAATGGGTTATACAAAGTTGGGTTTTTTGTGTGGAGACACTAATTAGTGGACGCACTTATTAGGACAAAGGTTGTGTTACAATTTTACCAACGCATGATGGAAACACAAATGCAAAGAATATATTTTCTTCTGTCACTCCTTTCTTCTCTCCCAAATCCTTACCAAACAAAAATACAAGACCTCAAAAAAAGAGAAAAATTAATGAATTATGAATCAAGTGTAGCTGCACTCAGTGTTGGTATGTCTACTGTGGTTTTACTTACAAGTCAAGAGGATAGAAGAAGAAGACAAGATATTTTCCTTCATAATCTGTTAATTTCAGCTCTTTAAACTCTCCATTGATGACTGCTGTTCCCTCCCAGTAAGGTGCTGGCTTGGAGACTGAAATGCAAAGAATGTACAATTAAAAGTGGGAATATGAAGCCCCTGTTCAAACCAAGCTGTCCAAGGACAGCTGTTCTTCCTTTGGCTTGAAAAACAACCTCCTGCACACAGTTATAAAATGAAGCCGCTTTGCCGCTCTAATCAGGGATACAGAACCATGAAGAAATGTAGGTTTTAGTACACATGAAAAGTAAATAATTTGACCAACTTGTGCTTATACATGAGCCCTGCGAATCACTGATAATCAAGGCCACACAAACCTTATCTGGGCACACTGAATAAACCATGTGTGCACCACCAGCTCAAGGCAGAACAGCTGCTGGACTGAAGGGGAAGCCGATTAATATTTCAGGTACCCCCACTGTTCTGTTATGAATAGCTGTTGTGAACCAGAAGCATAAGATGGTTCAGATTCATACTGTTAGTTTTTAGCCATGGAAAATTATTTGAAATTCAAGTCCACAAAAAATGCTACGACATGTCTGGAGACAAATGCCTAAAAATGTAGCGTATATTTATTAAATTACAACTCCTTAGCAAATTATAACTTGAAGATAGCTGTGTTTTTAAAAAAAACCCAATTAAAATGCATGAAATTTATTTACTATTCCTATCAAAAGGGATTAACCTTGAATTTAAAACATTAAAAATGAATCTGACAGGTACTATTTTCATAGCCATGTGAATTTCAAGACAAAGGACAGGGTATGCTGGAGTTACAAGGTCATCTGAATATACATGTGATGTCATGGTCATTGACATGCAACTCCATGAAATCAGGGAAATGCTTCTGAGAAAAACATATGGAATCTTAATTATTATCTGGATAGCTCTCCTTAGGACAACCAACCCACACTGCAAAATATGGTCAGTGAGGATGTATAATAAGGACCTCCAGATCAGGAGGGAGAAAGAAATTTAATACTTTTTAACTCGATCCCTTTCTATTTTAAGGTGATTGTTTTTGCAGTTATAACTGCCTATCTGTAATAGCTTACATTGCAAAGGGAGGAAAACCCACACAGTATTGATTACAAGTATTTTTTGTAGCATCTGCTTGCAAACGTATACAACAGAACTTGTACCCTAGCTCAGAAATACATCTTAAAGCTGTAAATTCTCACAGTGAAGATAATTTCTGTGTGATCTCTCTATTCTCCGTTCTGCAGAACGGGATTTTTGGAAAGCAGGTGCCCCCCGAACATGCCATTGCGCCGCGATTTAAGGTGTTTGCACCCAGGTTTGCCACAAAGGCTTTTAAATCCCAAGAGCGCGCAGGCACGAGGTGCCCGTTCGGCGTTTCCAATCGCACCGAGAGCACAAAACACTTCTGTGCATTGCTCAGAGCGCTCCCCTTAACCCGCTCGCCATTTCTGGGAGACGGGCCTCGCTGGGCGCCCGTGAAACGCCGGATCGCGGCCAAGTGCCCAGGGTGGACACGCAGGCCTGGAAGGGGATGGGGGGGAGACGGGAGCTCATCTCCCTCCTTCCCTCCCTCGCTCCCTGCCCGGAGGCCGCAGCGGGGCCGCGGGGAAGGGAAGCGAAGGGAAGGGCCGGGGAGCACTCGGGGCTCCGCCTGACGTGGCGCTGCCGCCGCTCCCGCGGCGCTCTGCGGGCACATCCCCGGCCGGCCCCGCCGCCCCCCGCGCCCCCGGCCCCGCCCGGCACCTACTCTTGGCCTGGCTGAGGTGCAGCGAGTGGTCGGACACGGGCAGCCGGGCCGCCTCGCCGGGGTACACCTGCCCTCCCGCGTAGTAATGGCACTGCTCGTCCCCGCGCTGCCGCGCCGGGCGCGGCTCCTCCGCCCCCGCTTCGCCTCCCAGCGCCGCCGCCGCCAGCAGCAGCAGGAACCGCGCCGGGCTCCGGGCCCCGCCGCCCGCCTCCATGTCCCGCCGAGCGACTGCACGTCCGCCAGGGGCGGCGAGGGGCGGCGGCGCCGGGGAGGAGCTTGGCCCGCCCGCACTCGGGCCCGCAGCACCGCCGGGCCCCGGGCTGAGGGACCGCGGCTGGGCGGGGGAGAGGGGCCGGGGCAGCACCACCTCCTGACCGGGCACAGCCACCCCTGGGCCCGGCACAGCCACCCCTGGGCCCGGCACGGCCACCTCCTGACCCGGCACGGCCACTCCCGGGCCTGGGTGTGTAGAGAAAGAGAGAAAACAACAACGCGCGCGTGTCTGGAGAGAGCGCGCACATGGTCCGGTGCATGTGATTGCAGAAGGAAACTCCCGGTGGATACGAGAGGATTCCCGCCCGGTATCGTCTCTCTTATCAGTGGCACCGTGGGTCCTGTGGGCACGGCATCACTGGCGGTCGTACCCATCTATGCCAAGTGCGGCTTGTCCGTTCTGGCCTCATGAACACACAAAATGTGAAAGGGGCCCCGGGCCCGAAATCTTGAATTGCTGCGAGTTGAATTGCTGCCAGCTGGGCAACAACTCACACATGAGCTCCACGTGGCACACGTGGTGGCTGTGTTAGGAGTGTGGTTACACAGAAATGAAATACTGAGTGACTCAATTCCTGGAGTCATCAAACGATTTGGGTTGGAAGGGACCTTTAAACATAATCTATTCCAACAGGCCTGCAATGGCAGGATCATTTTCAACTACATCTAGTTGGTATGGCATGTACGTATGTATGTGTGATATGGTGCCTGTGCCAGAATGGGCAGTACAATTCCTCTCTTTGTTTTTTTTCTTTTTTTTTTTAGTGATACAGAACAATCACATAAAGAGCAGAGGCAAAAGGAAATGCTGTGGGCCATTTTTGATGAATACAAGCTCTGTAAAAGAAGAAAGGGATTAGCAAGGCACCTGTCATTAAATGTCGTGTCTTGAACAAATCCTGCTATTTTTCTGGTTTCCTGCAAGAGAATCTACTCTTATCTAAAAAGGGAGATATAAAAATATCTAAAAATATTTTTCACAAAATTAAATTCACAGGAGCAGGAGCAACATGATCTTGTGGGCTTGCTTGCACTTCTTAGCCTTGTGATTTTAGTGTTCCTTCCTCCCAAAGTTCTGACTTCTATCCAGAAGGTGGTCCTTTTCTTTCCCATCTCTTGTCATATTTGCCTTTAAGTTCCAGTCTAGATTCTACAAGTTTGGGATCATGCCATTCATATTCTTACTGTCACAATAATAATCTTCCTTGGGCATATTTGCCCGCCTGAAGGGATTCAAGATTATGAAGGAGCACAAAGGTAAGGCTCTGGAACAACCTTCTGACAACTATGGGAGCAAAATACCTGCACAGTTATCACGCTTGTTCACCATGTGTGAAATTGCAATAAAAACCTATTAAATGTCTGCCTACAGGCAAAATGGACTTGATGGCACTTGAGATCCCCTTGTCCTGTTTTTTTCACACAGAGGTGGCTATTGTCTGATTATACCTCCCAAAATGTTGGGAGCAGGATAAAACTTATTCTTTTCAGTGGTGCTGTTTAAATTTTACTTCCCCCTCTTCCCGCTCCTCATGAAGGGTATGTCATTAAAAGGGGGATGAACAAAAACCATTTGCTCGTGTTGAGCACTCTGACTGTGGTGGGAAACAGCACTTCAACAGTCTTTATACTCTCACTGATCTCAGATTGAGATGAGCTTTACCTTTAAGCTCGCTAAAATGTGTTGATAGATTACCGTTTACACGATCCAACCCTAGTAGCACTGAATTTAATATCAAGCTTTCCTCAATCTCACTGCTTGTAAGAAAAGTGACAGTCATGGCCTCTGTGAGTTCACAGAGAAAGTTAAATTGGTTGTCCCTGCTCTTTGTGCTGCTGTTTTGAGCCATAGGAAATGGCAGTGATTTGAAAAGTAGTCACACAGTGAAGCTGAAAAAAATGAGCAGTTCTGAAGTATGCGCTTTGCATAATGTTAACATCCCTCATTCAAAAGATATTCCCAAATACCTATAAATGAAAGAGAAAACCAGTAAAATCTATGCAGTAAAAATAGAAAAAGAGCAGTCCTCTTGTGAGCAGAAAAAATCCTGAAGGACAAAAATGGGTTTTATCTGCAGAATATAATGTTAGTTTAATAGCACTAATTTGAGGTTCATATGGAATTAAGTATATACAGACATGGAACAGAGTTCAAAAGAGCAAGAAGAAAGACTTTCTGGCTGCTGCTGTACTCTCAAGACTTCTGAAAGTGATTAAAAAATGAAAAATTTCATAAATGAAATCTAAGATGAAATCCAAATATATATCACTCTTCAGTGTCTAAATGGAGAAGACAGGCAGCCTTCTTTCTTTGCCCAGTGATGAAATACTTGAACTGAATGCTGATTTTGGTGTTTAAATTGATGAAATTAAGTGATGCTGTTAAAGTATGATAAGAAAAACACTGGGCTGCATTGATTCTGCTGTACAGCTGTTCTGAAGTCGGTAGGGCTTACCACGGCAGAGGGAAATCTCTCAAATCCTTCCTTTCCTCCCCTGCCCTACAGGCTGTGTTCCTGCATGTTATGCCATATCCAGCCCCACGAGGATGGATCAGTTTTGGCAAAGGGCTTGATGGAGGCAGGGTGTCCTTGCTGCGGTGGTACTACAGATATGTAAGCAGACAGTGATTTAGGCCACTAAAGCAGTTTAGAAATGGTTATGGAGGTTTTGTCTGTTTTTGTTTGTAGTAATAAAACACCTCATTGTAATTTAAATGACCTAATATAACAAAATCTCAGAAAAATTAGTGTAGTATATTGTAGCAAGATACCTGTCACCATTTTCTGGAACAGATGTTCGATATTGTGCTGGTGAAACTAGCAGTTAGTTTTATCCTTGTGGTTTACGGGGACATTTTAACACATATATTGCATTGCTTGTCACACATGGCAGAAAATCTATAGCATAAGGAACTTTGCTGGATAAAGCCTCTGTTTTGTAAGCAGAATTGGATCAGAATTACCATAATTAAAATTAGGGAATTAGGGAAGTCTTTGGATTTTGCTAAGGCCAGACTGGTGGGGTCAGCTGTGTGTGCACTGGCTGCAAAGGCTGAGAAGTTCTGGGTGGTGCCATTTGCTTTGACAAGAAGTTCGTCCTGACTTCTGACTGCTGCTAATGTTGTCAGCCAGTCGAAGCAGCATGGCTGAGTCAAGACAAACACAGACTTTGTAAAATCTGCCACTTTGTAGCGTAGAGGTAGCATAGATATATTTATTCCTGTAACTTACTTGTAATTTGGGGAATGCACTATGTTTGGAGATGAATTCATGTTTTTCCTCTGCAAACACACCTGCCACAGAAAAGTTCTGCTTCATTTCTTCCCTTCCTCCTCCAGCTGGCTCCGCTTCTTGTGGTATTGGCATCAGAAACACTGCAGGGCCTGTGTGATAGGAACAGAACAGAGCATGTTACTGATGTGTTTGACTGAGCATGGCAAAACAGGGTGGCTGATACTGCTAGTCACTGGGTGATGGGGGAGTGTGGTTTCCAAAGCACTTCCTGTTTTAAGCTTTCTTCTGCTTCTGTAAATGCTGACAGAATCTGTGAGTTCGTGAATATAAACAAACATTGTGAAACCACCTTCTTGACTTGATAGATCATGTAGTCCTTGCAGGGTCCCATCAGTTTTCCTCTACCTGTCACCTGGGGGGGGGGGTGAGGGAGGTAGTGGTGTTCAAGTGTGTTTATACTCTATTGCATTTTTTTCTTCCTTTAACAAGCATGTATTCAAAGAAAGTGCCCAAAATGTCTCTGTTCATTAGCACATTTTTTGGACTGTTGTACTGACAAGTGAGGACAGAGAAAGTCAGCTCTGAACACCACCTGTTAGACATACGCTGTCCTCTACAAGTCAGTGAAGTGTGAAGGACAGCTGAGGCATTGCACCAGAAAACCAGTGCTGGCTGTCTGGACCTACCCTTGGCAGCATGCTGATGGTATGCCCTGAGACCATCACAGCTAGTAGCTTGCTATCCAAAATGACCCTTCTAGCTTTGGTGTTGCTGACCAAGAGAGATCTTCACCCACAGAGCAGTAACCCCACTGTGCCAAGTGTAGTGATCTCCATCAGTGACATTCACAGGAGTTCACAGGCTCCTGCCCTTGGGCTCCCACACGGGGTTCTGCCTTCTCAGATCTGAACTGAGACTAGCAAACTCTGGTCCAAGTCTTGAGCTCAGTCAGCCTTTGGGAAAAGATGGAAAATTTATCACCTCTGCTCAGATGAAAAGCAGAGCTGTGTCTTGCCCTGGCAGGTGCCTGAACCACACCTCGTGGATAGAAAGAAGCCCTGTGGCAACCCAATTTCATATTCTCTCAAACCAGAACACAGGCAGAGGGTGCTGGTGTTTGTTGGTGACCCCTGGGTATGCCTCTTCTGTGGGTAGCCGCTAAAGCCCTGCTCAAGCTTACAAGTGCTCTACCTGCCTTGCATTCAGGCAGAGACTGAAAGCAGAATATATAGCTGTTGTCAACTAAATATACCCTACTGTCTGAAGCGTGGGTGATCACATCAGGATCTGTGGAGGAGAGAAGGCTGCACTCCCAGGATAGTGGGATGACGTCTTAAAAAACTTCCAGTTCCCTTCCTTATGCTGGACTGCCTGCCCCTCTTCAGTATTATCTTGCAAAGCTTTCTGTTTTCTAGCAGTGTTACATGCCTAAAATTGCCTTTCTTTTCTCTTTGGACTTATGAAAAAGAAAAATGGCTTTTGGTGAAAAAATATTCATGCAGCTTGATGTGTTAGTTGCTTTTACATTGCTCACTAGATGGCAGTAAGATGCTTGTTATACTAATTTAAAAAATTGCTGTAATGTATTCTCCAAGTGTCTGAAATTTCCTAAAATCTGAGGATATGGCTTTTCTTCTCTAAAATACAAGGTGCACAGGTGTAGGAAATGTAAGTAGAAATCTATATTCTATCCTCATAAACAACCCCTATTCATGTGAACACATTACAACAATCAAGCTTGCATAATTTTTCAGTAAAATGTTTTCTCTGTTGTGCCTTTCAGAGTGAATATGCTGGGGATACTACAGTAGTCTCTTAAAAAGCAGGAAAAAATAAGAAAAAACAGCCATGAAATTCGTGGTGAAAGAAGTCGAAATTTGTAGCAGAAAATAAGTTTTAACCTGGTCATTAAGGAGTACTGAAATCAATATTGGATTTTTGTTTCTGCTTTCTGGTTTACTGGTTATACACAGTTTTCTGGGAGTTTAAGTAGCAGTCCAGAAAGTTATCAGCTCTAATTTAACTAAGCTGAGTGGAGTGCACAGGCCTTTTTTCTTCTCTGCTGCTTCAGAAATCTTCATGCTCCATTTAGAATTGCTGAAAAGAAGTGAAGACTTTACCTTTTTTTATAGTAACATCCTCACCCATTCCAATTCAGTTTTGCAAATATTTCAGAGATTCTATTATTTCAGCTTGTCTGATTGGTCTAATGCAAGAACATAGAGGTTTTCTTGCAAAGCAAAATTTCTTATTCATTGGAAGTGAAATAGATCCAATATTTGTGCTCCCCAGACCATAGGTATATGTCTTAGGTTTCCTTCAGTTAACTCCAATAGTCTAATTTAGCATATAGGTTGAGTATTAAACAGTTCATTAATTTAGGTCAATACTAAAATAACCCCTGTTTAACTCAAAGCTTTTTCTCTGCTTTGGTCTGTAAACTTTCCAAGTGGCCTTGAGAAGCCATGCCTCTGTGCAAGAGTCAATATTTGATCTACCACAACTAAACTTGAAATGGAGTGCTGTTGTTTTCTCACAATTAAAGGAAAGAAAAAAAGCCCGTGGTATATAGCTAGGGGTTTTATTTATTACTGCATGCTTACTTAGAAGAATTCTTAAAAGTTCAGAAAAGTTTGCAAATTTACAAATTCCTAAGTGAAGCCATAGGATTTCAAGATGCTATGTGTGTTAAAGCAGTACACTTGAAGTATACTGCCTATGTGCAAGGCAGGTATATATATACCCTACAGTCTCACTCACCATTACAAAAAATGGATGCAAATATTAAGATACTGATACTTGCTATAGTTTGGTGCGGCTGTTTTTCTTGTACCTGCTGCTCTTGAAACCTAAAATAGAGCACAGTGTGCAAGTTACTCACTTAAATCACAATTCAAGATTGAAAACCAGAATAACTGGGACTGTTTTCTTCAGTATGGAGTCTAAAGTGATGAGAAAGGGAAGGGGTTGGTCCACACTATTGTGTAATCTGAAAATAAAATAGCAGTGATACGTGAGCACAGTTCCATTGATGCTGAGGACTGCTCCCCATGCAGTTTGAGTCATGACCCAAAGCCTGTCCCCAGACATGGGAGTGGGTATTTCCAAAATGCTCCAGAACTGCAGCTGTCTTGTAAAAATTTGTGTCATCTCTCTCTGTCGTTGTGTGGGAGATGCTGCCAAATAATTTCCCCTATCTTAAAATAGATTTTAAAACTTTCCAAGATTTTGAAGATGGGAAGTATTGCTGAGATATATAAAATAATGTGTTGACCTTCTTCACAGCTAGCTGTTACAAGGAATTATTCCTCAGGCCTACGCTTTGAAATAGTTGCTGTGAAAAGTTGGCTGAAGTTGCTAGTTAAGAAAGCTGATAACACAGAATAGTTCATGGGGCAGAGTTCCTCTCTTGGACCTGGGTGTTGATTTCTGAGATAAGATTTCTGCCAGATGGTATTTTTGATGGAAGTGAAACAAGCATCATTAAAAAAAAAAAGACACAACCAAACAGAGAAGTCAGATTCCATATCTCCTGATCATCCTGAAGGAAAGCAGACTTCAAGGTTGTTTGCTGCCATTTTGCAGAGGGCTGACATGGTACTTTTTGTCCTAGTAAGTCTGCAGCCATGTTACTAACAGACTGTAACCTCTTAGTATTTAACAAGAAATAATTCATTTTAAAGATACCTCATTAAAAAATATCTCTGTGGTCATTTCATTTTTATTACCCATATTTATTTTATTTTTATTACCTTTCAGGTCAGTTTTCTCACTAGAAAACCATGGATACAGCAGGAAACTGTTGTGGCAAGTTGGCATTGATACTGAAAGGCTTGGCTGTGCTTTGTGCTCAGCTCCTCTCCAGGCAGTGGCAGCACACCTTGAGAATAACCTGCTTGCTGTGCCTGATGCCTGAACTTAGTTGAATAGGTCACCATAGGTAACTGCTGTTTCTATTGATCAAATTATTTGTTACGGGTCAGCAGTTAATTATAAACAACTTTATGCTTCAATACATTCACGTTTCCACCTCAGTGCTCCTGGGCACTTTTGATAACTGCAGAAGAGCCACTGCCGGGTTGTTATTGTGGGAGGGAGGGAAAAGACTGTCATTATGTGCTTCCTCAGCAAGGGGTTTCTTTGAAAAATTGCAAATAAAGAGCAAGCAGAAGGCTCCAGATGACAGAACATATAGCCTGCTCAGTAAATGTATTAAATCCTTCTGCCCCGACTCAAAGCAAACGTTGAGTTTTGCCTGTCTGTAGTTACAAAGGCTGGCTGGTTTTTGGAAGCTGTAAAGATTTTGCTTTTAGCCTGAACATTTCTGGTGTGAAGCCTGCTGTTGGTGACAGCAGTGCTTCCACAGTGGAGGAGCCTGAGCTTTGCTGGGCAGCAGTGATTGCTTCTCAGCAGATCAGCCAAAACGTCTCCCTTTCCTCACTCGCACTGCCAGGTAGCAATCCCAAGCTGGAAGAAAGAAATGATGAGCCCTGTGCCTTGAGCTTTTGTGCAGTGTTGCTAAACCTAGATGCTAAAAGGTTGGAAGATGGGAAGAAGTGATGGTAACAGACTTGGAGGTCTTCAGACCTGTCAAATTCCTTGTGTGTATGTAGGGTTCCCATGTCTGGGTTTTCATGGAGGTCCAAAACTGTTGTTTGTATTAAATGAAAGATGAGTTTCCCTGTAACTGTGAGACGTTTGAAGAGAAGACTTTGGGGAAACAAGCAAATATTTTGATGTTCCTGAGGAACTGTGCCCAGCCTTTGGGTGGCTGAATGCAGAAGAGGATGGAGGAGTCTTTTGCCATGGGCCAGATTTGGTCTTGGTTCTCCCCCAAGGTGTGTGTAAGGACAGAGCACACAGTGTCCAGGCAGCCACTGCTGTGCCTGCCATGGGCTGGCTGAGGGAGAGGCCAGCAGCTCCTTCCATCCTCCCTTCCCCAGCAGGCAACTGGGAGATGGAGCAGGGTCAGGGCCTTCTTCAGAGTCTAGTTGCAGAAAAGGTGATTATAGATGTCACCAGGAGGAGTCTGGCATTACTTTGCTTCCACTCTGCCCAGTGGACCCTTCTGCCCTGGTTAAACACCTCAAAACAGCTGGACCAGGCTTGTGTTTGGAGGAACATCATCTCTGAAACATTGACTCAGGCACCTGAGGAAAATAGCGTGGAATAAAGAATTGGGAAAGCTGAACTGAGCCTGGGCATCAGCAATGCGTCAAGAGACACAGATATTGCTAAAATATTTTATGAAATGAACGCTAATGGAAAAAATGAAACATTTAGTGAAGCATGCAGAGCTGGAAGCATAGCTATGGTTATTAGGTTTGAATTAGTTGGAAACCATTCATTCAAACTGTTTTTATGCAGTGATTGTCCTAACGTGGTTGGTTTTGGGATCTAATGCTTCTGGGCCTTCCTTTTTTTTTGAGTGCTAAGCACTGAAATATTCATTATACGTGTCATTCTGGCTTCTGGAGTGCTGTGTAGGGAGATCTTTTTGTACACTAAATTTTGCAGTAAATGATACCAGTTACTGCCTAGTGGTACTTATTGTAACCCCAGTGACATAAATGGTCCTGCTCAAAAGACATTTCATATGAAATGAAAAATTTAAGAGTATTCCATGACAGGAAAGTAGTGCCATCTTACCTGTTCCACCTTTAAAACGACTGAGAAGGTCAAGGCAAGCGTTTTCACAATGCTCTCTGAGCTCATATGGCCTCTGCATGTACATGTACACACATAGACACATAAATGTGTCAGTGAAAAAAATTAAATGAATTATTTTTCTTCCACTGAGAGGTTTTACCTCTTCAGTTGAGAATATTCCATTAATATTAACATTCTTCATAATATCTGTTTTCAGAGACAGGAACATTTTTAATCCCCCGTCTCGCTTCACATGAGTGAACACAGATCTACCTGTTACCTAGAGCACTGGTATCTGGAATTAAAATGGCATATTTTTGGGCATCACTGTGTGGTCTGTTTTCCAATTTCTTGTTTGGAAGTCTGTATCTTTGCTATCTTATCTGATGCCTTCTGGAAACAATTTTCCCTTTACACCACTTCATAAACTTCAGCATACACTAGACAGGAGGTTCTGGGCCATTTCTCACATTTTGTAATGAATTTTTGATTGAATGATTGAATTCTTTTACACCTCATACATGCAAAGCAGTGCCCAAGATCCTGGTGGATATTTTACTGATTGTATAGGTACAGCTCTAAGAACTTCTGACATGTTCTGAAAAGCTATGTTGCCACTGAAATGTGCACATTTGTGTTTCGTTGAGGCATTGAATGAAAAAATCTGAAAGGGGATAAGAATGAGATAAGAATAAGCCCACTAACATGAAAATAGGTAAAATTAGAAAGAACCAAGTGTGCTTGCATAGTTAAATTTCAGCTGGAATAACTACAATACTTTGAAACAACTACCAGATCTGTTGACAAATAGCTGGATGTTATCAGAAGAACTCTGTCACTGGCATTAATTTAATTATGTCTCAGGCTTTAGATAAGTAGCTGTAACACTAAGATGATTAATCTGTGATCATGAGAGGAAGCAGCAGTGTAGTTGTGTGGGTTCAGGCTTTTCCTCACTGGGCAGCCCACATGAATTTTAAATTGGAGTTTTGTTAAACCTTCTTAAAAGACAGTTTTATCATGTAGTGTTCATCAGGGATGGCTGAAGGTGAGGGAGAAAGGCAGGGGCCTCACCCCTGTAAGAGCAGATCCCTCCCTCCCCTGTGAGCTCCAGAAGGGCCTGAGTTCACAAGGAAGGTGCAATGTGGCTGCAGGAGGGATCTGGCTACTGAGAGGAAGGTTATTCTGTGGGGCACCAAATGAGTGGAAGCAATCCAGAGAGCCAAGGAGCTTCAGTAAAAAAAACCCCAGGAGTGTTAAAGGAGAAAGCATCATGATGGGGAGAGAGACTGCTGCTGTAAACAGCATGAGTGACTGCTTGTTGAAGCCATTCAATGGGGAATCCCTGGGAGAAAAAGCAGCGCTTGGCATCATTCACGAGGGCAAGTGGGGTCTTGTTTGCATGGTTAGGGCTGGAGGGACTTTGGTCATTGCAACCATGGCATGCTCTGATTCAGCCAACTTCCAGTAGCAGAACTCCTGCATCTCTTCCCCCCAGATCTACTGTGCCACAGAAAGGGAAAATAGCAATTTGATGCCAGTATTTAAAAAGGACTTTGGAAACGTGTCAATGTGGCTTTTGTCAAGAGAAATCGTGTCTGAGAGAAATCCTCTGCTGTTTGTCTGAAGCGCTGACATGTGTGTGGATTAGAGTGATTTGGTTGGTACAGAGTGCTCAGATTTTCCTAAAGCTTTTGATAAGCTCCTCAGTCAGAAGATCCTAGAGAAGCAAAACAGTAGCAGGATGAAAGCAAAGATTCCCACTGGAACTGATGTGAGGAGTAGAAATAAACAGTCAGGTATTTCAGTGGGAGATAACAAGTCGAATCCCACAGGGATCTGCACTGAGTTCTGTGATGTCTAGCATATTCATAAGTGGTCTGGAAAATATCCTTAATAGTGCCGGATATTTCTTTAATTGAGTTACTTAGGTTAGGAAAAGATAAAAATCTGCTTTTAAATACGTGGCAGAATCTCATGATATCGAGTGGCATTGCAGCAAAATAGCAGCCTGCATTTGGTGCCAATAACCCCAAGATAATGCACATGGGACAAAATAAACCCGACTGTACGATGCTGAAGATGGGCTTTAAACTACCTATTATGGCTCAGGGAAGAGAGCTCAGATTAGCTGTCAGTAATTCTAAGAAATGTTGGCTGAGGGCAGAGCAACGCTCAAAAGCAAATGGATTGTCAGAAATTGCTAGAGAAGACACAGAAAACAAAATAATTATTTTGCTGGGCATTCACCTCTTGATTACTGTGTGCTGTTCTGGTCTCCATGTCTAAGAAAAGGTATAGCAGTGCTTGAAAGGGACAGAGAAACCTGACAAGTGTTTTCACAAACAGAACTGCTACTGAATTGAGATTGATTAAATAGACTCTTTAGATGGGAAAACAGAAGGTGGAAAGGCATGTGATAGCGTTGTTTAAAATCATGAGTGGCATGGCGAAAATAAGTAGCAAATGATTATTTGCTTTTCTCCCAGAACAAGAACAAGGGACATCAGGTGGAATTACTGGGTAGTAGCTTAAGCAACCAACAGCAAACAACTTGGTCTTTGTGGTGTGAGATTGAACTGGAGCCAGTCTTACAGTATCTGCTGGGTGTCAAGGGGTTAGACGGGCTCAAAAGCAGTCAGACGAATTAATGGAAAAAGAAAATCTACCAGGGACTGTTAGGAAGCAAGATGACATTCCCGCCTGAGGAGCTGCTTGCGTGGCAGCTGCGGGATGTAGGGAGGGGAGAGTGGAGAACATGACTGCCTGGTTACCCCGTTTTAAAATTGTTTCCTCTGGTATCTGCTGCTGGCTTCTGTCAGTGGTGGGATACTGGACAAACTGGACCTTTGACCTGATCCAATGTAATTCTTCTGCATAATGTTTTTATGAGGAATCAGTCTGGGAGAAAGGCACATAAAATAGCTCAGAGACACACAGGGTCCCAAGGCTTGATCACTGCTTAAATAATTTAGAACCTATCCTGGATGACCAGTCAGAGTATGGAAAGAGAATGTATCCAGAAGGTTGCATTGATCCAGCCCCCTGAGGAAGTGAGAGCCCTGAGGACTACATTAATGAACCAAAGAGACAGACACCCATGCTTTTGGGTACTGAATTTCGTTCCTCGTGGGATGAGTAAGTAAAATGAATACCAGTGCTACACTGGGCTTTCCTGTAATTCAGTCATTTGGAGTTCTCCAAAGAGTACCTTTTGCACTGTTCAGTTTATTGTTCTGCTTTCTGAGCTTGCGCACAACATGGATGTGCAGGAGTGAGGCAACATAATGTCATTGGTTAGAGAATGCACTTTAAAACAATGACAAAATTAAAGCTAGAAGTGCAGTCATGAGAACTGTATTTTGGTACAAGGAGAATGTTGAGCTGGAGTTAAACTGAATGTCTGTTTCTTCAGGGAGGGTAAATTTAATCAGGTGCTCAAAATCAAATTAAGGGGGAAATCGGTTTGGAAAAACACAAGAATTACAATACAGCTAATGACCTGAGGTAATACTGGCACAAAATTTGCTTTCACATTGTAAAATGAAAAATTGTTTCTCTAAGAGGGAGCTGCTTGTAGATTGTGATTGACCAGGGTAGTTCAGAGCCTGGTGTTTCCTTGAGAGAACAATTGCAATGTGCCGCCCTTCCACCATTTACTTCCCCTCTATTATAGTAATACCAACAGTTATTATACTATGATCAAGCCTGACAGTGTTTTTATCATAGTATTATTTTCTAACTTGCATGTTAAGCTGGAAATATTTTCCCAGCCCAGCCTGAAACAGCCTCTGCAGATGGTGGCCCACGAGTGATCCAGAAGTGTCATTTCTTCTGCAGAAACACAGGCTCTCCTACAGCATCAGTTCTTGTAAGAAACATCTCTACATCTGGGAGAAAAGCAAGTTAATCCTGCATTTGGCTGCAACCTTGCTGCAGAGAGGGATTTGGATTTTAATGTACATGTTTTTCTGATTAACATAGGTGAGTAGAGGAGCATCTTTCAGTTTGGTTGAAAGGGGCAAGGTCTTCCCCTGATGACTTCCTTCCTGTATAAAGGGAAGATATTGAAGGAGCTGTGGCTCAAAGGTGCTACTGCTGTTCTCATCCCTGAAGGTGATCCCTTCAGGCATAAATTTGTCTCTCTTGTTGATGAAGAATTTGGAAATGGTGGCCAGAAGCTGCAGCCACGATTCAGTAAGAAGGGGAAAAGTGCTGCTCTGATATTACCTGGAATTGCATTTAACTTAAACCAGCATGGTGCCTTGCTCTTCTGTGACCTTTACCCATCAGGAGTTATTAGCTAATTGAATTCAGAAGGTAACTCCCTAACTGTTTTCAAACTAAATTAACTTGCTTCAAGGGACCAACTTGTGTTTGTATTTCCACAGAGATAATGACTTTAGGCTTCAACTGAAACCTTGCCAGATAATGAGGAAAAAATAAATCAATGACCTCACTCTTATCTGGTCTTAACAGGCAGGCTTTCCTTTGCTAAAAGTGACCCTGAAATGGTGTGGATTGATTCAGACAAATACTGAGCCCCGTGCCCTGCTAAGCAGCGCTGTCCCAGGGAACGCTTTGCTCTACGAGGAGATCTAATCTGTACATCAGCAAAGCTGCAAGTATTTGAATCGCAGTGTTTCTTAGAGTCAAAATAAATGCTTCTGAGAAATTCAAATAAGCAGTAAGATAAAGAGTTAAGAAGGAATTTAGCTTCAATACTAATTAGAGTAAAAAAAAATAAATTCTCACGCTTGTGCCTGGGACTGAGCAGTCTTCATAGGCATATGCTTCTCTGATTATTTAATTAGCTGAAATTGTTAAATAAGAAATGCTTTACAGACGTTAAAGAGAGATTGTTGCCTGCTGAGAACTGTTGTATCTGTATTGGTGGAGATTTTTCCTTTGGTGCTTTGATTAATGGAAGAAGTAGACAGCTCGGAAACGTGCCCCTCTAAAAGTGCCTCCTTGCTCTCTATGTGGATCTCTCAAATGAAGGCTTAAATCTTCAGGCAATAAATGTGATTAATAATAGTTTTACAGAATGTACGAGGCAATATATTCAAGTAGGGAGAGGTAAGAGGCAGGGGGTTTTAACTACTGGTAAAGAAACTGTAAAACCTACTCTTAAAGCCCAAATAAGAAAATTGAAATTTTACAGTAGCAATAGCAGTAGTACTAGTAATGACCATTCTGGTCTATTAAGAGATGTGATGTTTTAAAGAGGGATGGCAGCTTTTATTAAGGTTGTTGATAAAGGTTGTATCGTAGCATCACTTCTTTTACTGTTGAAATTCGTAGAAAAAAGTGCCCCTAGGCAAAATTCATGTCTTTCTGCTAAAAGGGAGGTAGATACTGATATTTTACCAAAGAGCTATTTTTCAGGTGACTGATGACGAAATTGAAACTGCTTCAAGAAGTGGTCTCCTGTGTCCAAGTATAGCCAGTTTGCAGTCAGTACAAAACTGGGAGTGATAGGTGATGCACCAGATGGTTGTGCTGCCGTTCAGGGGGACCTCAGTGAGTTGGAGACATGAGCTGACAGAAACCTCCTGAAATTCATCTGAGAGAAGGGCCAAGTCCTGCCCCTGGGGAAGAATAACCACAGACACCAGTACATGCTGGCTGAAAAGCAGTTTTGCACTAAAGCACCTGGGGATCATGGTGGACATCAAGTTGAACACAAGCCAGCAATGAGTCTTTGAGGCAAAGAAGGTGAATGTTGCCCTAGGTATCATTAGGCAAAGTATTGCCAGCAGGTAGAGGGAGGTGATCCTTCCCCTCTACTCAGCACTGTTGGGACACACCTGGAATGCTGTGCCCAGCTCTGGGCTCTCTGGTACAAGAGAGACATGGGCACACTGGGGTGAGTGCAATGAAGGGCCATGAAGAGGATTGAGGGGCTGGGATGGCTGAGACTGGCAGGCTGAGAGAGCTGGGTGTGCTCAGCCTGGAGAAGAGAAGGCTCATAGTGGACCTCATCAGTTTGTCTAAATACCTAAGTGGGGGCATAAAAAAGATAGAGCCAGACTCTTTGAATTGATGCCCAGTGACAGGATGAGATGCACAAACTGAAATACAGGAAATTCTATTTAAACATAAGACTAATTTTTTTCTGTACTTTGAGGTGATCCAACACTAGCAAAAGTTTCTCAGTTTGGTTGTGGAGCCTCCATCCTTAGACCTATTCAAAACATGACTGGACACAGCCCTGAACAATCGTCTGTTGTTGACCCTCTCTGAGCACAGGGCAGGACTGGATGATCTGCCTTCCAACCTCAACCAATCTACGATCTTGTGAACCCAGAATACATTCTTACTCAATGGCTAGGACCTTCCCTTGGGAACTGGTGCAGAGAAGAGGGCCCAGGTCTCCTGTAGGGGTAGCTGAAAAGGGTTTCTCTCTTATGAATCAAATGGGGCTCCTTGAGTTCCTTCACTTTTTGTCCTGCTGAAAAACCAACATCCCATGCAGCTTTCAGGCAACTTTCTTCTTGGGGATTGGCTGTGGTTCCAGATTTATGAACCTGCCACCCCTGCAAACTGTGAAAAACTGGCCTTTGGCCATAAGTGAGTTCTACTCAGAGCAATCTTCATTTGTGACTGGCTTGGATGTGCTGACTCAGCAGTTGTGGTGCTGTGCTCTGGAGCACCAGCACTGTGGCCAAAAGGATAAACAAACCTATTAGGGAGGTGGTTTGATCTGAGCATAAAGGTAATTTTTTCTAACAACATGATGGAATAAAGCAAAATGGGCAGAACACTTCCATAAAATAAATCAGATATGGAAATTAAACATCGTGACTCTAAGACAGAAGTTGAAATTGTTCTATGTAATTCAATTTACTTTTCAAGTATTTGCAGTGGAAATTTTTCTTTTGAATGGCCACATTTTGGAAAATCTTGTAATTAAAGAAATTAAAATATCTTCTGCCTTATTTAAAAGATTTTAATATTTTTATGTGTTGTTTCTGGAATTATTAAGATTAAAAGAATGTAAGATAAAAAAAGAGGTGTTTGAAAATCTGCTTTGGGTCATTGTCTTCAAGCAATTACCATAGCTCCTTAGTGACAATCTGAAGACTATTATATAGTCAGAGTTCTGTAGGAGTGCGAACTGAGGCTTGAACTTTAGGGAAATTGTAGGATATTTTCTGGCAAGAAAAGGGAAGGATTGAGTCCTTGCACCTGGTGGAGATGCTGTCAGAGATCACACAGAAGGCAACATGTAAACATATATGAAAAACTTGCCATAAATCATGTATAAAACCCCAAAGCCCCATATTAACACTGAAGAAGTTGGCTGCTATTTGATTCTAAATTTGATTAAATAGATACTTTTATCAAAGAGTCAAACCCAATCTATTCAGCTGGGTACATCTCCACACAGAAGCACAATATTTATCTAGTATGTGAACCACAACCACAACTCTGCTTATAAAGCTTTCATTGTGGTTTTCAGTTGTTTTGTGGTAAACAAACACTTCCTTCCCTTTCCTGTCAGCTGTTGCCCTGCCTGTATTATATGGTCCACTTGACAGCCAGAACTCCATCAATTTTTTCAATGGTCATCAGTTATCAGCAGTTACAGATGGCAATTCCCCAGTCTCAGGACAGTTACATGATAACTTCATGTGTTATTTGAGGAGTGTTTCCTTCCTGCAAGAAGCTTAAGTGGGCTTGCAGATGTGCACACTTAGACCCCAAGCACAAACACATCTGGACCCCTTCTCATTTCAGGTCCTGAAACTAAAATAGATTGGATTACCCCAAATGGTAAGAGTGACTGTCAAAACATATGAAGAAGGAAAGTTTGTGTTTCTGTGTTTTTGAGCTTTCTGTCTGGGTCCTCTGCAGACCTCTAAGGTATGAGTTCTCAGTCAAGCTTTCCCCACACTCAGGATATTCATAACCACTTGCTTTCTCTCTCTTGTGTGCAATCTGGTTTCTAAAGAGGTGGGAGTTTGTTCATCAGCCTTTCCCTCACAGGCAGCTTTAATGAGGTCTTTCTCTTCCACCCACATCCTATTTTCAGGAAATGTGTAGGAACTTAATGACTTTAAGACTTCTTCCTTGTCTTATTAGATCAAAATTGTCCAATGGGCTCACAAAAGGTTAGGAAAGAGACGCAAACAGAAGATAAATAGGCATGGATGCAGACACCAAGAGCCTTTTTTTCTTTAAGAGATGTTAGCATTCTAGCTTTCACCTGTAAAAAAATGAGAACCAGAGCTGACTAAAGCAACATCTGGAAAGAAACAGTGCTTTTCTGCTCCTGTGGTTCTTCAGACCTGGGGATCTTCAGAACAGGTCAGCGGCTGAAGGAGTCTGGCTGTTGGTGTCAAGATCTCTCCCATGCTTGATCAGCCCAGGCAAGTCTGAATATCCCTGTCCCTGGTGACCCACAGCAGGGCTTTGTAGGTTTCCTCTCACATGTAGAACCTTTGCTGACTCTCCATTGCTCTGCATTTCCTGGTGGTCTTGGTTTTAATGTCTGCCAGGGTATCCACTCTGAGCTAGAGAGGAACAGAGGGGGACATCATAATGCGTTGGTGTGAAAAACTGTTCTACTAATTTAGTCCTTTAACAAATTATTCAGTTTTGCTTTTCTCAGTGTCTTGCAGTGATCCTTCTTTCTCCGTCTTCCCACTCCCAAGTGTCAAAAGCCTGGATAGATGAAACCAGACAGATGAAACAAATCTTGTGAAAGATCTGGTGTCCAAATAGTTGTTGAAAAAGACTTCCAAAACTGCTGCTGCTGGAATCAGTGCTCTTCCCTTGGAGGCTTTAAACTGGGCCATCCATTTTTCTTCTTTTTCCAGCTACTGAGTTTCCAAGTGGTCTGTGCCAGCAACCACTCACTGCCTGCAGTCACACCCCAGCACTGGAATCACTAACTTCTTGTCTAGGTGGGTTCTGTCTGGCTCTTCTTTCAGTCACAGAAGTGTCTTATTTCTTGTGCCTGATGAGTTCTTTCCAGATACTCTCAACACCCTGACCTAAAATTCTTGCCAGCAAACCTCATCTCTCTCTTGTCCTCACCCCAGAGCCTTGCCCAGCTGCTCTAGGAGGAAAAGGTCCAGGATACCTCCCAGCCACCAGCCAATGTGTCAGCCCCAAAGTCAGAGCAGTCTTGTGTCCCAACAAGTGTTCTCCTTTTATATAGCCACATGTATAAAATAGCGATAGCTTGAATTTTCTCATAGAATATAGAGGGTTGTGTGTTCTGGAAAGAGATGAGCCCATGGAGGTTACTGCAGTGTAGGAGGTCTCAGATCTTGTGCTCCAAGGTTTCATTTTGCTTAAAAAGAATCAAACTGAAATGAAACAGTAGTACTTGAAATATTTTCTCTCTCCTCTCGTGGGGAAAATTAAAAAAGTGTATTTTAAATTCCAATCCAGAAAGGATGTCTCTTTTCAGAATTACCTGAAGATGCAATTTTAGATCCATTTGGTCAAGACTTCGGGTCTGGCAATTGCTACGTGCTCCTTGTGCTACATAAAGCTTGGTCTGTTAGCTTGAAGACAGCAGGTGGTTACAGATGCTGCAATATTTAACTTTCAGTGATACTGTTAAAGAAAAGCAGGAATGATCTTACAGGTGTTTAGACTTTAGGGGGTTTAGTTTACCATCAAAAAGACATCACAGCAGCTACCTACAACTTACTGAAGATGGAAAACGCCAATTTAATGTGGAGTTGGTACTCATAATTATGATTACCATATTCAAATTCTGCTTTAATAATGTTGCCCATATTTGCAATACTGTAAATGCGAAAATGAATTTCTGTCTGAAAGAGTGCCAGTGTGAAGCAGCATATAATTTTGTTTTTGTTTGTGCTGTACTCTGCATAATTACTGTAATTATGCACATTAGGCTGTTCTGTGTAATGGCACCAGAAGGTAGATAATTTTGTCAATAACTGGCTGTAGCAGCTTATATAGGTTTTGTACCATCCACAGAAGTACTTTGAAGATCACTTAATACTGCTGATTTTCCCATAATAGGTCAGAAATTATTGCTGCTGCTTCCAGAGTGTCTATTTGGAAGAGATGCCTTCCATAAAAATCAGGTGCTACTAAAAAAATCAGAACTTTGTTTCTGGGAAAACAGGCTGGAAAAAAGGACACACATTTTCAAAAAGGGTAAAATCTTTAATTAGCTGATAGGGCCACTATAAGCATGATATGACAAGGAGCTGCAGCAGAGTTCAGATTATACTCTGCACAAGAAATTGCAGAAGTCATAGAATCATGGAATGACCTGTGTTGGAAGGGACCTGCTCAATGCCATTTACTTCTTTTTTAGAGAATAAATTTAGATCAAGAGACTTATTAAAGAGCTGACATGAAAACTTAATTTTATAATGAATCTAACCAGGAGAGGGAATGCAGGTAGGAAAAATGGAATCAGGCAGGAGGTAGGCTTGGAATGAGATGCTACCTGGGTAAACTCAGAAATTCAAAAGAAAGGTGATGTTTAGGAGATGGATCCTTAAATGTTCAGGAAAAATGCCTTTTTCATTGTATGAGATAGTTGTTAGTAATGGTGTTATGTCAACTGGAGCCCTCAGCCACTTTGTGAGAGTCTTTTGTGTGCAGAAATGGGGGCTGTGGTTCTGAGACCAGCTCTCCTGCAGATCTGGCTCCATCTGCCCACTCAGTTGCAATGGCTGAGTTTTCTCAGTATGGAAAAAACCTGACATGGAGGGTCCTGGGGAGCCAGTCCTGTCCCTCTGTGTGAGGTGGGGGTTTCTGGGTGGTGTTCTGCAGATGCTGTGACCTGGGGGAGCCTGGTGTGTGGGTCTGTATGCTGGTGACATGCTCTCCGTGAGCAGTGATCTGCTGGCAACTGCCATTTTTGCTGTTGTATTGGTGTCTCTCAGTGTGATGGATATTGCACAAGGCTTTTTTTTTCTGCCAGAAGAAACATGGGTGGATGGGTAGTGACTCATTTGTCAGAAAAGTTTGGCAACTAGTCACTGAAAGCAGAAGTGGAGATGTCTGGGGAGATGAAGAGGGCACAGGGTATAAAGCTGTCGTGATTCGCTTCTCTGTGTGTTATGCTCTGCATACTCATCAAATTAGGACTCAGCTCCATGGGAAGGGATGCCTGAGTGACACTGCTGGTTAGATGCATTAAAAGTGTCCTCATCCCTGGTGAAGCAGGATTGCTGCTGCTAGATAAGAGCAGATTCTCTGAGAGGATCCCCTCCTGCTTTATGTCTCCTCAGGCTGAATGGATTCACTCTGAAGTACAAGCCACATGAAAAATTTCAGTGTCATTTTTAGCTCTGCTTCAACAGGCATAGTTTGGCAGCACTGATTTAAGATACACAGCCTGTGTGGGGCACGCTGTTATTTATCATGTATTGATCTGGTGATCATAACCTGTGCTTTCCTGAGATGTAATGCTCGTGGCTCCCTTCTTGTTTGGTAAAACTGACCTGCCACTTGCAATTCACTTGAAATGCAGCAGCACACCTTAGCATGGATTTGAGCTGGCACATTCATCCTGCACTGTGTTCTTTTTTTCACCCAAAGAGGAGTAAGTACATCCAGCTCTGACAGGGACTGGCTTTGGCCATATGCAATATCATCTCCTTGATCTCTGTTTGATGGGACTTTGCACTCACACACCATGTGAGGGTCTGGGTTTTACCATCATCCTAGAAGTCAGAAAGTAATAATAATTTTGCTATGGTGGGTCTGGCAAAAAGCCATTTATTTCTCCCTGAAACTTGACTAAATTAGTTTCCACTCTTAATAGCAGTCACAGATAAGTATATTTTTCCCCGAGTGGTTTGAAATGATAGTTGTTGCTTTATTGACTGATGTGTTTTTCAGTAAACCACTCTTATTCTGTTGATGACTTTGTAGAGCATTTTAGTTAATAAAATGCTGTTTTGTTTTTGTTGGTCAATCAAATGTATTTGTGCTCTTCAGATAAAATCATTATTGCTTTAGTTAGTATCTGAAAGAAAAAATGGTTCCAGAAGTTGCAGAGCATTGTTTATCAGCACATATTCTCAGGGAAGGGTCATGTCATAATTTAAAGCTCAAGTCCAACTCTCTCCTTAATAGGTAGGGTGAGAAAACCCAGGCAAATGACAGAACATTGGTGAGAAACATAAAATTAGCCTGAAAACTCAGAATTAAGTCAGATGGGGAGATTTAACTGTAGACTAGTCAGCTAAGTGAGACCTACAGTTTGGTACTGGGATGGAAGCTGTGGCTCTCTGTGGCTTTCTGGAGTCACTGACATGGCAGGGGTCAGTTTTGTTCAGATGTGCCCGAGGTCTGAACAAATTCTTCAGCCACTGCCCACCTAATTTCCCCAGGAAGTTTGCTAGACGGAGAGCTTCTGTGCTGCTTCTTTTGATGGCACAATTTGTAAACTTTGCTAGCTGCTGCTCTGCTACTAACACACTTGTTCTGAGAATATCTTAGACCTGGTTTTTAATCTGCATCACTCATATAGAAGGGCATGGCAAAGAGGAGGTCACACAGGTGGAAGTGTAGCCTCACTCTGTGCTGCACTTCTCTGGATGATACAAGTAGCTCTCCTACAAGGTCAAGCAATCTAAGCTTACTTGAAGAGTTTGGTCAGTTTCACTATGTTTTTCAGGAGATCGCAAGTGAAAATCTGTCTAGTTTTGATGCATGAGACTTTAGCAGTACTGCTTGCCTAAACTAAATTCTCCAGCATAAAATCAATCAGATATTCAAACTCGTACAGTGGAAAGTCTAAATGTCATTCATTTACTTGCAGGGACATGACAGTCTTCATTGATTTCTTAAAAACAGTGAGTTATTTGCACTCCTTGGAATATCAAAAAGAGAAGGGAAAAAAGGGATCAAGGGAAACTGATGTTGCCTCATTCTCTTTCTGAATCCTGAATATCAAATTTTGGCCAGTAATCCTATTCAACATAAGCAAAGAAATACCATTAGGGGCCACTTAAGCAGTTATGCTTCCTTTTGTCCAGCTGCAGATACTTGAGTGAGAGAGGAAAATCAGAGAAAGCACACAGTGATGCTTCCCAGAACATTCTTGCAAATGCTTGAGATTTGTAGCTTGGAGTATCTCTCACTGCAAGTCTACTGAAATCTGTGAGCAGGTTTGGTACCCTCAAGCTAAAAGTTTCCCTGGACTTGCTGCAGAAAGCGCCCTAATTGCTGAACTTGATGATCTTAGAGGGCTTTTCCAACCTAAATGATTCTATAACTCTGAGAGGAAGGCTTGAGCCTCTCATGTTTCAGGCAATAGCAGAGACTTCTCCTGCTCATGGGAGGGAAGGTCACCTCCAGCTATATGAGAAATGCTGATCTTGGCCTGGTTGGAGGAGCAATTGGAGCTCTGAGATAGAGAGGCCAGAGGCCAAATGTCACAAGTCACACTGCAGATGAGTGGTTGGTCTGGTCACCGTCCCCGTGAAGTGCGTGGTCTGCACTGGCACTGACCTGACCCAGCTCAGCTGTGGCATCACAGGTGCAAATCCTTACTGCATCTATTCCAGCATGCAGTGGGCTTTCTCTCCCTATTTCATGCCTACTCGATTATTATTGAAACTATGGCAATTGCTGTAGAATCACCTGTATAAATAAATGAGTGCCAGTTTTAAAAGCTAATAGTTCCTTCATGTTAATAACGCTAAATGATTATAGCTAAGTTGTCTGTTCTATAAGAAGTACTAGACAGACCTGCACAAGTTTTAAAAAAGATTTATGACTCTCAAACCAAGTTAGGAGTTTTTGAATATAAGCTAAATAGAGCTCAATAGGTAAAGACTTGATTACTGGCAATGCTTAAATTGATTTACTTCAAGTAAATAATAATATATGAAATCAATCATATGCTGAGTAGGTCATGGACAAATATGTTTCTTAGTTAAATTTTCCAGCATGTTCCCAAAGATGGATATTTTAATTTTTGATAGAAAAGCAGTTTGGTCCATTTTTGAATGAATCACTCAATTTTTTGCTTACTACAGCTTTGCTTGGAGTGGATGGTAATCAGTTGATAATTGGACAAAGTACCATGAATTGTTGTATTGTAAGTCTTATGGATTATAACTCTGGTTAATGAAGAAAATCAATGTTCCCACATTATCAATATGTGAGAATAATTGGCCTTAAAACTCGATGTGTTCCCAAGTAGGACTTACAAGGAGAAGTTTGGACAAGTTTTCAGGAAAACCACCAGGTCTCCTCCATGCGTTCTTCTTATTAATGTGATTTTTCTTGTATGCTGCGTCTATGTATAGCAGTAACATATTGTGAGTTGCTTAATTATTCTTTACCTTACTTCTTTGGTCTTCAGCTATTACATCAGCATGTCATGGGTGACATCTAAGTGACTTCAAACATAAAATCAGTGATTGAATTCTGCGACTTGTTTGTGGTCATAGTGGTAGAAACTGAAAGCTAAGAAGTTACTACTTTTCCCCCCCTTTTTTCCTTTAATTAGTTATTTTAATTCTGCAATGTTTATTAAAACTCAAGTTGATTTTAGATTGACAGAAATCTCCAGATAGATGTAGTACAGCTCTGCCATGTATACATGACTATATCAAGCACTTACTGAACCAGCTGAGTTACCACACAGTTATAATTCATTAAAATATTTAATAATTCCATAAAATATTTTCAGATCATATGCTTTAGTGCTGTGAGTCTTCACATGTTTTGAAGGCTTTACCTATGTTTTTGTGGAAAGAGCTGGTGCAGCTGTAGGTAGAGATCTGCCATGGAAACCTACCTTGGGCTATATTGTCAATAAATCTTCACATGAAGAGGGAGTGGCCCATAGCAATTGTCCGCTCCGCTTGTCCAATTCCAACAAGTTCAGAACAATGTTGTTGCAATGACAGCATCCCTTGGAAGATTTCTTAGAGTTGTTTACCACCAGAATAGGCAACAGTATTATCTCTGTGAGTCATTAATAATGTATTGTTATGCGCGCACACACACATATAAATATGACACACATGTATAAAAAATTTAAAATGTCGTATGCAATTATGCACAAGGGGGAACTTTCTGTGTCTATGCACACCATTATAAACAGGACTTCCACACTTCTATTTAATGAATATCCAAGTTACAGACTGAATGTTCTTTCAGAAAAGGCACTCAGAGATGATGGCCTTCAAATGGGAAGGCGTGTAGCTCTGCTCGCACTGAAACATAGGGCATTTTGCATGAATAGGCCTTTGGAGACATAAATCTTGTTTCCATGATGTTTTAAGCTTTTTTCATTTTAAGAGAAATCATTGCTGTCCCGTCCTAGCTTCTGCCAGATAAAAACTGAAA
The DNA here is from genome assembly GCA_035584735.1 of Pseudotriccus pelzelni. Taxonomy (NCBI): domain Eukaryota; kingdom Metazoa; phylum Chordata; class Aves; order Passeriformes; family Tyrannidae; genus Pseudotriccus; species Pseudotriccus pelzelni. The sequence goes on along the minus strand of JAWMRA010000001.1, from coordinate 102,212,768 downwards.
TTATATTTAGGAACAATATAAAAGAGTACTACATTTCTAGGCCTTTTTTTCTTTAGGTGGTTACATTCAAGGTTGAAAATAGCAACATGTACTGATGTAAATGATTTACCAGCCCCCTAACAGATTGTGTTGAGAAAAAACCAACAAATCCCAGAAGAAAAAGCAAGAAGGGAGTAGATGCAAATGTTTATAGACTTACAAGTGAATACAGGTACAGGTAATTCCTGTTGCACTCTGTCTTAGGAGAATTCATATTAAAAAAGTTCAGGCAACAAGGAAATATAGGTGCTTTTGAATACTGTAGATGAATTCCCTCTTGTGAGGCCCTGTTGAAAGCAAATTAAGCCTGAAGTAAAAGTACCATATTATCATTAAAATAACTTCTTGAAGTAATGTCATTTAAATTGCAGAGAACAAAAGCTGTAGGGAGGGACCTACAGATTTAGTGAGGTCCATTTCATCATGTACGGTGGAGATAACAGCAGCTTGACTTCCTGTTTCTAAAGCAGCACAGATGGTCAGATAAAGTAACAGAGAAAGAAAGAAAAAGTCTAGACATTTTAAATGGAAATTACTTCATTTTTGCTTCCCACTTAATTCTAAAATGTCTAGAGTAAATGCGTGGGATGGCCTGCCACTAACAGAGCCCCAGTGCCAGTGCCATTCACACTGGTGATAATTTTGATCCTTCTGACTGTTTCTTGAGGCACATGATCCTTTATGGATCCTTAATGCATTTTCTTTCTGTGCCCCTGGATTTCACTGTAGCTTGCTGGAGCACTTCATGGCTTGTGTTGAATGTAAGGGAGCAGTGCTCCTCCGTTGTACCTGTGGTAGCTGGAGAGTGGACTTGAAGAGATCCACGGTTAGATTGTGTCTCTCCTGAAGTTACTAACTCCATTATCTTGCCTTGTGTCATCTAAATTCCTCAGTGGCTTTTCTGTCCACTACCTAGAAAAAGATCTTAAAGTTCGTGAACAGCACCAGAACTGGTTTTAAGGATGAGACTCAGGCCCAGGAGGGAGGAGGACCCAGGACAAGAGTAGGCAAAGGCTTGTCTTAACCGTTGTGTGTGTCAGCTGCAGGTTTGGCTCTGCTGAAGGTTTGGATACTCTCCAGTCCTGTCCTGTTGTTGCTCCAGATGGAAAAAGAGTGACTGTCCCTGAAAACCTGATCCTTTGGTCCCTCACTGCAGCCTCTAGGCGAGACTCAAATGCCATGGAGAGTGCTTGTATGTTGCTTGCTTATGTGTTTGATGTGACCTATTGTCAGGTGAAGAGAAGTCTGAAGTCTTGGCCTGATCAGAGGCAGGAGTTACATAAGGAGTCAAACCTCCCACTCCAAGACATGCATGAGATGAATGGAAATCAAAGTAAAGTTTCAGCTCAGACTGTGTCTTCCTCAGGCTTGAAAAGTAGGGCAACATTTTTGACTTTGATGACTTTTTTTCTGTGAAGATGATGGGATGAAATGCACTGAAATTATGGATGAGCTGGGGCTAGAGACAGTCTTTGCTGTGGCATGAGACAGTGCCAGTACAATCATCACTGGTGCCAGTGCAGGCTCCGAGCTGACAAATGCTGACTTCCAAGGGGAACTCTGACGGCTGCAAAGAGAATTGAAGTTATACACAACCATAAATATTTAATTCCTATTATTGCATGTTGAGAATTACAGGACTGTCTGCATAACACTATAAAACATAGCAGGATAAAACATATCAGCAATGCAAATATGCTGTAAATATTAGAGGGAAAACCAGAAGCATAAAATTAACTCTTAAGCTTATTTATAACTGTAGACCTCAGGATGCTCTTGTGCATTGTGGTCATATTTCGTAATTATACCAGCAGTTAAAAATGACCAATTCTCTCCTGGCATAAAATATGTTGTGATTTAATTAAAGCAGAAAGCTAATTTAAGTGGAATTGAGAAAGACCAAATCAATTATGAAGAATGCTATTATTAGATTTGAAAGTCTAGCAAAATTAGTCAAGTACTATAGCACCACATTTTCTCCTTTTTAATGTAACAAGAAAGATTAGTCCATCATTACCTCCAGTGGTTCAAGGAGGGTAATTCACAAATTTTAAGAAGTTAACATTTTCAATCAATTAAGGTGTAATGAAATAATCACTCGAACTTCAATAGCATTTTGGCAGAAATAGGTGCTTTTCATTGAAAACAGAGGTAGTACAGCCAAAACCTATGCTTTTGGTTTTGAAGTGCTATGCCAAATTCTTAGGAAAGCTGTTATTTGTCCTCCCCATGCTCCCATTCTGCCCTGTAAGCCAGATTTCCCAGAAACAATGATTTTCATGAGTGAGGGGCATGATATCTTAAGGCATGATGGGACATACAGGTGGACCACAGAGCTTCGCCTAAATCAGGGGCAACGTGAATCAATCAAATAGCAGTTACAAAGTTCCTGCTTTGACAGTGTTTTTGATGAAAATGGGTTCTTATTTTTTTAAATTATTTTTTATTTGAGATTTTGCTTTTCTATAGCAAAAGTCAGAAATAGTAACCTGCTTTTCAACTCTTTCTATTTTTAATAAAATTTCCTGACTCACAAGCTGTGTATCTGGACTGGTGGCTACTTTTCAAAAACATCAGTATGTTAAGTCTGTTAAAGATTGATTAAGTAGCTAGTGAAAGTGCTAGAGGTCCAATTACTATTCCTGAATGTTACGATGTGCCAGTCTTCCCACATTGCCAGAGAAGAACATTGTGTCTTCTCAATACACATCCTTTCTTGTGCTCTTCCCTGCCCACTCAATGGCTTGCTTACAGAAAGCTAATGAATGCTCAACTGAAATAAGGACATTATCGACTTTTCAAGGTGAGGAAAACTCCCCAGGGGATAGTTTAAGAGGCTGGAGCTGCTTACAGAAGTTGTACCAATGTGTTTTCAAAGAAGCCCTACACCGAGGGAGGTGAGGCCTGGAAGGATCAGAGGGGCAGGATCAAATATCTGCTATGATTTGGGGGCTGATATTTCTGCCTGTACTTAAGAGGGATGGAGAAGTGACTGTAAATCATGACAGAACAAAGCAAGTGGAGCTGTAGGCTGTATTCTCTCAGGTCATGGCCACAGACTGCTCCAGAAGATGTCTAGTGTAGTGGAATAGCTTTACTGCTTAGCCCGCCTATGGTATCATCAGGCACATGCAAAATCCTGAGCTGAAATGGTTCAAAAGGTTTTCAGTGCAGAAGTGATTGCTTAGCTTGCTTTCAGACTGAAAGTTGTCTGTTGAAGCTGTTCAGGGTGTGGGTGCAGTGATTTCTACCTCCTAGCAGTGCTATCTCAAACTATCTGAGTTGAAATAGTACAAGCCACTGCACTTTGTACTAAACTGAACTGAGGAGATGTGCAAAACCATTCACTACATCTCAGATAACCTCTGGTTGAGCAGTAGTTTCATTGCTTACAGTTGTGTAATATAGGTGGAGTATTTATAAGCTTCTAACAGCAAAGAAGTTACACTTGGCATTGTTATTTATACCAGGTATAGGAATAAAACAAATGAGGTTAGCTAAAGTGATTTTCCAACAGAAATATATCTAAACTGTCAAGTCTAAAAATATCATATGATCTCATTTCTCCTCTCCCTTGTTTCCTCCCTCTCTCCCCTTCTCACTCCCTCCTTCCCCATATATACACAGGAAATGATTATACTGGCAAATATTCCAAGAGAGGACCTTGCCTGAGATGAGGTGACAGTAAAACCTCACTGCAGAGAAAGAAAACTCCAGTAGGTATTCCCAGTAGGCAGCTTAACTCAAATGTCTGTGTGCTTCACTTTTTGCAGTAAATCTGTGTCAGTCTGACTGAACACTTCAATTCTGAATGTTCTTGCTTCTGAGGAATGGTCGTACCTACCAACACCATTCACCAGCTTCACCATTCACGAGTGAGTTTCTTTTATAATAAAAACAAACAAACAAAATATCCTAGAAGTTTCTAAAGTACCGTGTAATTTTTAGCAATACGAATTCATAAGTTAATTTAAAAAAAACTGTGCTTGGAAGCTGGTAGAACTTCAATGGCCATTTAATAGTCCAAGCTTAAGAGGGTTAAGTTCTCAGTATCTTTTATCAGAAAAAACTTTTCGGTATACAAACTGCTTTGCAGCACTGAAGAAAAAAGCCACGGTGAAATGAAGTCTTACAATGCTTTAGAAATGAATTTTAGAAATAGTAGTGGCAATAATAAATCTTCTCACTAGAAACAAAAACCTTGCTCATAACTTTATGTATCTTGCTGAGAAGTTACTTTTTCTAGCCTTGCATGAAATCAGCTAATGGAGTGCTGTCAAGGCTCTGATTTCACTTCAGCAATGTTTTATATTAATATTTTAAAAAATTACTATGAACTATCTTAACCTAAACTGAAAGAAAATGCTCTTGATTTAAATATTACTGTCTGAAGATGATTGTGCAGTAGTGCGATATTGGCCATGAAGTTGATTTAATTGGTACAGCCAGTCCTTCGGGTCCCTCATTACAGGAGACAGAGATATGCATTTTTTTTTTACACAGCACCCTCTACTTCCATTCCCCAAGACTCATTTGCTGCATTTATTTGGCAGAAGGAACAAGTTTCTCAGTTCAACTCCTGCTCTCTGGCCACTAATCCTTCTAGATTTGTCTGCAATTTCGACTGCAAAATACCATCATAGTACCCGAGCCAAACAAGCTGATTTGTCACAGGAGACAGCTTGGCCCTCGCAGTATCCAGCTTCAGGTGGGGTTGCTGATGCAGCTGAGAAGCAGCTTTAGCATGATGGAGGGCAGCACACTTATGTTGTGATCTCTGTCCGTACCTGGCAAGCTGCTGTGGTACTTTGGTATGCGAGTGCTTTGTAAAAATGTCCCACTATGAGTAGGTGTGCGAACATAAGGAAGCCTTAGCTATTTAGTCTCTTAGTATTTAGTCTCTTTTATTTACTATAAAAAAGCCTTCAGTGTGCTGCATACTTCTAAAATCCTGAGATTCCTGTTAAATATCAATTTGCCAGCAGGTTCTGAGTCTACACTCTAGGTAAAAACTTGAATGTTTGACATAACAGTTTTAACTGGTGTTTGCTTCAAATCACTCAGAGATGGTGGATTTTTCTCTGCCTTTGGTTTATTTTCCCACATGAAAAACAGTGAAGTTCTGGCCAGTGCTAAAGACAGGGGATATTTTTATGTGATTCTAAAAGTCCCCACCCAGGCTCTCCAAGGTTGCCTCCTGGGAGAGTCCTTGTGGTGGCGATGACAAAATTATATTGTATAGTTAGTCTTAAAAATGAGGGGAATACATCTACTGTCTGTTCAGAGCTGACTCTGCTTCAGGCTCTGCCAGGGTAAGAGCTATGGAAGGTTCTTTTGAACCTATGTGAAATCATTAGTAACAGAAAGGATGAAAATGAACTATTCTGATTTTTTTATGGTTGGTCGATTTGTCAATGCCAAGAGTTGTGCAGGCTGTGGCTGGTTCACGATCTTCCAGCCAGGATGCTGCCCTGTGCTGGCACCAGTTGGCTGAACTGGTATCAGTCCAGTTGCTGGTTTGTGCATCCAGCTTAGGACATGGTATTGCACTCTTGCTTTTCCTTCACTCTGAAGTACATGGGGAGGCATGGTTTTCTGCTTGTGTTCTGTTCTGCTGGATCCTTCCTCTCCCTGGGAATGTGTGTCTGGGTTTCAGGTCCTTACAAGCTGGAATGTACCTGGAGTGCATATCTGGAGCTGAGGAAGAGGGCTGTGTTCTGGTTTGTAGAAGAGGTGTCCCTGCTCATATCTTCTAGTCTTCATGTCTTTTACCCTTTTGCTTCTTTGGACTCTCTTATGCTGGTAGCAGCTCTCCTGACAGCCTTAGATGATCTTGTTTTTCTGTACACATGCATGGTTGTCATCCTTTAGTTCCTTTGCCAACATCCTGCCAGCCCATTACTACTTACAAAACTTAGAGGTGAAAGTCCACAGTAAAATACCAAAGTCACTTAGGTTAAGTTTCCTCCCTTAAAAGCATTTCCTCTTCCTTTGTTTTGAAATTTTATATTTCAAACATTTTTCAGAGAGGAAACTTAACCTAAGCTACTTAATGGCCATGCAGCACTAAGTGTTTTCAGGACTAACTGAATGGTTTCAGGATTACTCTTTTTCCAGGAGAGGATCCAGTACTCAAATCCTAATTTGAAGGCTGATATCTAAACTAGGAATGCTGGCCTCTTTCAATTTGCTGATACTAACATTTTCAGAGAGCTTCCCTACAGCACCCAGTTTTCACCCAGCAACCAGACATGGATATGTATTCAGGGCACTCCCTTTTGGGGCTTATTCTGCTCCTGCCTTTTACTGCTGTTTCTCTGATGTTTTTTCTATTGCTTTTCACTACTTGCTTCTCTTCAGTTTGCCATTTAATTCTCTTTAAATTTCCCCTTCTCAAAGGGTTTCACTGACCATATTATACCCTTTTCTCCCACTGTGTACAACTCCCAAATTGTCGATGCTGACTCTACAGTGTCATAACTAAACCTGGTTTTGCTAAAAACTAAATGAACAAAATGAAATGCACATTAGCTTACCACTTCAGGCTGCCTGTGGACTGCAGTTAACAGCTCCAAATCCATTAGTGCTCAGCCAGCAGTAAAACACTTTTCACCATATCCCTGAGAGTGAGAAATGCATATTAAAAACTATGTGGCTGAGGCTCCTGGTGATCCAAATGCCTCCTCCAAGCCTTGTAAATATGTAGAGTTGTCACATATCTCATGCTCATAATTTATCCTCGATGTGAACTACCAGTTTTTTCTTATGTAACTTTATTTCAAAGTCTTTGTCGGGAAAGAGGATGGAAAGAATGGGAAAAACACCAAGTGAAGGATGATTTATGCTTTTTCAGCTAACCCAGGTGGAATTTATCAGCTATTAAGCTGTCTACTTACTTTTATCAGCTGCACTGCCATAGCTAAATACCTCCTTAAGTCAGGGCAGTGACAGTAGTTGTGCGATGTCTGCTGGGTTTTGGGGTGCCCTGGGGACCCAGCTGAACAATCTCAGTGCTTACAAAGGATCTGCTGTTGCTCGAGGTGGAACACGCAGAGCTCATATAGAAACCAGGAGGCAAACTGTAATATAAGCTCACCTGGGGGTTACACTTGACCTAACGTTTCATCCAGTTCTGTGTAATGAAATTGAGAGAGTGGTGCTTGATAACACTAATTAGGAACTGTGTATTAAAACTGATATCGCTAAGCAGCAAATACTGTTGCTACAGAGAAGATTAAAGGAACAGGCACAGTTCAGAATTGAAATAATCATCTCATTATTTCCAATTCCAGTTATGCGCAATGCATGAACTAAGTGTTCAGCAGCACCTGGTGTGTCTGTTACCCACTGAGCTCCCAGCAGCAATAGTTTTCACTAATTTGTGAGATGAAATTAGGAGATCCTAAACCCTTTGGTGAAGCTGCCTGTGCAGGGACAGGGAAAGAACCCAGGGACAGAAGAAAAGCCCCAAAGTGTCAAATAATTTCCATGATATCTGTGTCAGATGGAACCCTACAATTTCTAGCTTAACATAAAAAAATCACAAAACCAAACCTGAAACTTCTCTGAACAGGTACTAACCAAAACACAATGACAACAAAATAATAGTGTTCTTAAGAAAGATTCATTTGAAAACTACTGGAAAATATTGCATCTTCCTGGAAGCTGTACTAGTGCAAAAATTGTAAGCAAGACTTTAGTGTTTTACATTTCTACTGGGCTTTTATGGAGTTCAACTTTGAAAACCCATGTGCACATGAACCAGTTTTAAGAGTTTTATGTTTTGCACTACAGGTTTTATTCAAATATCTTTTGAATGAACATACACTTGTACTTTGTGTAATACTCTGCAAAGGTGATGTAGAGGATCCAGGATAGAAAGAATAAAATATTTTATTGTGCAAATCATCAAAAAAGTGATGGCCCAAGCATTATATAAATGTTGATCTTAGAGATTTGCACATGATTAAGCAAGATTTAAATGTTCTGCAGAAGAGCAGTGTTTTATTGAATTATAATTTTAATAATTAATTTTTGTGGGTTTTTTCTTTTTTTTTTTTTAAACCAGGATCAGTGTTAACTAATGAGAACACAATTACTATAAGCATGATTCATCCTTACAGAAAGGATATGGTTAAGGGAATGGATGTTTTGATTCCTGCAGAACTGAGTAGATACATATGCTTCATATTATCCATCTAGTGTATCACTGACTTTGTATGTGCTGTACGCTTTACTGAAGCACCACCTCATTCCCAGGAAATGACAAATCACAGGATCACACAGAATGGGTAAGGTTGGAAGGGAGCACTGGAGGTCATCTTGTCCAACCTTCCTACTCAAGCAGGATCCCCTAAAGCACATCACTCAGGATCGTGTCTAGACGACTCTTGAGTTATCTTCAGAGAAGAAGGCTCTACAGCCTCTCAGGGTAGCCTGTTCTAGCGCTCAGAATGAACTGAAATCTTCACTTTCCAGACCTCTGGATTCTTTACAGCTTTGTGATTGCAGAAGTGAAAATGTTTGTTACAGAAGTTTTTTCTTTTCTGTTTTTTGTTATCTTTTCAGTATCCCCGAGTCAGCCAGTGTGCTGGATGCAACATGGATACAAACTTCATGCCGTACAATGCAACAAGCTGGGCCTTCCAAAGCCGGTGTTTGCCCTCCATGCTCAAAGCGGTTGAGGTGGCACTCGGTCAGTCGTGCACTCCTGCAGGCACTGGAGCTGCATGGTGGCCTCGTGGTGTAAGTGTGCATCACACTCAGGATGGCATCTTCCAGTTGCCCTGGTTGGCAGAGATTGCTTAGCCTGATTCATGTTGTTAAAGACCCTGGGAGGTCGGATGAAGAACAGTCCAGGAGAGTGGAATATGCCCAAGGGATCTGCTTTGTTTTATTTTGCTTACTTAGTACAAAGAAAAGTATAACAAGGTTGCAGAAGCCCATGGGAGCAACATTCATCTCATCTGGGTTTGCAATTTGAGAGCAGATCAACTGAGAAGAGTTACTGCAAGAGTAGCCCCTTGCTTGTGGAAACAGGGTGTCTACTGGCATGCTTCACTGTTCCACTTTGTACATTAGAGAACTGAATGGGGCTGGAGAATGTCTAGAGGCAGTGTCTGCCTAATGCTTTTTTTAAATTCAGTCATGCCCCTGGTCCCCAGAGTGTGCTGTGACAGTGGGTGGCACAACCCATTTATCCATTTTTAATGCTGAAATTGAGTTTAAAAAGAGAACAGGTTGAAATCCTATGCCTCCCTATGCCAGTGAAAACACTCTCAATAAGTTCAAATAGCCTATTATTTATTATACCCCTCATGTTCCAAAATTTAAAAAGAAATGATCCCTTTTCTTTTTTCAAATTGTACCTTGCAGTATCATTTCCATTTTCTGTAGCTGAGATGTAAGTGTGATGGATGTGATGGAATTACTGAGTTGAGTAACAAGAGCACATTAAGTAGTCATAATGAAACTTGCATTAATTGCTTGTGTATATTTGTTTCGTCTAATATTTTTTTACTTATGATTCTGCCTAAGTATAATCTGTGTTCTTCACTGTTCTTGTTCTCCCTTGCCTCTATGGGGAACCTCTCTCCTTAACCCATTAAAATGAGTGCTCAGTCATAGATGCAATTGGACATGCTCTGTGAGGGCTGTTGCTCATACGGTGAGCAAACCAGAAGTGTGTTGAAGACAGAAACACCAGTTCACATATATTACGTGTATTTGAGGAAAATATCTGTTCTGGGGAATAAAGGCAACCAAGTTGAAGACATTTCTGTGCTGTGTTATTTCAGCCCATATTCAGAAGATGAACTAACAGCTCATTTTGAGGACCCATTTCCTACGCTGATTGAGGTTCAACCCACTTATCCAAATGCTGGCCAAACTGCAAGTGTGTGGAAACAAGGGGTGCTGATACCTGAGGCTGGACCCAGAGATAGATACGAGTGGTTGTGAACACATAGAATTGCAGATTTACTATGTGTAATATTTTTGCAAAGGTACAAAATTATGAGATATGGAAATAAATGGAATTAATAATTCTAATGAGAAAAGTGATAAAGATTACTGATTTTATTGTGTTCTTATAGGAGAGGCTAAATGCTTTGATTCCACTATTTTTTCCACCCACCGTTTAGAGAACAGGCTGCTGCTTTGCACACACATGTAGCATACTAATAAGGTATTATTTTCCAGCTCTCAGATCTCTTTTGCATTCAAATATATCTATTAGAACTTTTACAACACAGCTTATACATATCCCAAGCCTATGTGATTAGCTATTTCTACTGTACCATTTGGTGGGTGGCATTGAAAATTACTGAATAACACAGGGAAACAGAGTTTTTCTGCTGTGGGGCTTAACACCGTGCATAGAAAATGCAGAGAGGAAAAAAATAAAGAGATTTAAAGTAATTTGGATCTACATTATTTGAGCTGGCAGGATTCCAGGGTTTGTCATTTTAAGGCTTGTATTAATGTGGGTTAGGATGGTGACTGGGGAAGGGAAGCCTTGATAAGGATTTTGAAGGCTGTAGAGGCCAGTGCCAGTATGAGTCTGGTAGAGGAAATGTGTATGGCTGAGAACTGTTACCCAAAGGAAGATGCAAAGTGAGAAATGGCTCAGGGCAGTTCGTAGGGTGGGCATTACATTTTTGTAACTCTGGGCTATGGTTTTTGGCTGTTCCTTCTGTGGCAAGATAATGGTAGAAGTTGAAGACAGACCTTGCATAAGGGACTGAGGGAGGAAGAACAGGAGAAAGCTGGGAAAAAAGAGCTTGTTTTGATGCCACTGTGAAATGTGTCAGTGGTGAGGCACCCCATGCTAGACATCTGCCTGCACGCCCCACTGCCACCTTTGGGAGCACCCGCCTGTCTGGCTTTTGAGGGCTTTTAATGTGGGTGAAAAAGGCAGTAAACTCACTCTGCTGCTCCTGGTAATTGCTGTTTCTCCACAAACTTTGTGGAGGTATGTGGCTGTCCTCACTTGGCTTCTGAGGGTACCTTTAATATCTGAATGGTTATGTTTTGTTTCCAGGCAACTCTGGAGGCTGCACTCCACTCCCAGGGGTGCATCAAGGGTCTTTGTGTTGAAGACAGTAAAGGCTGAATCAGGTCTGCAGGCTGTGTCAGTCTGGTGTGCTTCTTTCCTATTATGTGTGACTTTTTTCTAGCAGATAAAAATGAAGTGTTTGCCTTCTGAAAAATGCAGTTGGGATGTGATGATCCATCTCTGGCAGTAGACCTGGGGTATGGCAATACTGAATATCCACTGCTGCATTGCTCTCAGAATCCTTGTGACTCTGCTGCTAGTGTTATCTACAGTAGGTAGCTTAAAACTGAGCTGTCTTGATATTTTCCTATTTAGAAATTTTGGCATTGTGGCTGAAGAAGAAAAGATCAGTCTGCCAGGTGGTGCTCCCTGTTACATGATGGGGTATGGGTCTGTACCACTTACTGCAAGAGTATAAAACTGGATTGTTTCCTTACCTCTCTTTGAATTTAACACCAGGTCTACACTGTCATCTGGAGTGGTGACCTGCTCTGCTTCTCATTTCTGAGGGCTGACTTCCACAAGCATCTTTCTGACCCTGCTCTTCAAGTGTTGCTTTTCATTACAATCCAGATGGGGCAGGGACTGGGTGCTCTTCTATGCTTTCTTCCAAAGGAACCTCCAGAAACTTCAGAGCAGTGTTGACTGTAGTTTCTAGCTACCTGCATGGGACAGACATTGTAAACCATTTTTATTTGTGTCCCTAAAGTCTTTGCTGCTAATCAAGCTGCTTGTCTGGGACCTTCTGTAGAGTAGCGTTGTCTTTTCTGCTGTAACATGCTGACTAGCTGTCCTCATCAGCCATTGCCGTAGGAAAATGTCTGCCTTAGCATTTATAATAGTGATGCTTAATGGATTTGACAATCAACTGGAGTTGCAACATGAACAGCTCTTGCAAGTTAGATAAGCCTGAGAGGCCAATTGTTATCCTAAACTCCATTAGCTAAGTTTAACTTGGATGCTCTTTAGTCACCTTCTGGTATGAGACTGAAGCCAGTGTCAACATTTTAAAGTAAATCCAGTTCTTGACTTGTCAGATTATAAGAACAGGCCCATTATGCTCAACCAAAGGCCTGTGGAGCTCAGTATCCTGTTTCTGACAGTGGCTGATAACTAAGGAAAGGGTGTAACAGCAGGGAAAGTATTGTGTGATATTTTCCCAATGTGTTCTCCCACCCCTCAGCAGTTTAAGGCTTAAAGATTTTCTGATCTTTGTCTTTAATAACTCTCTGTGGCCTTATCTTCTGTTGATTTGTCAAATTCTACTTATGCTTTCAGCATCTGCAGCATTTTTGGCAATGAGTTTTGCAATTTAATGACTCGCTCTGTCAGAAAGTCCTCGCTTTTGTTTGCTTTAAAGCCCTGGCTGATGATTTCATGTGATACCCTCCCCTAGTTCTTGTATTTTGAGAAACAAAATTCCTTATTCATCTCCTTCATACCACTCATGATTTTATAGAGCTCTAATGAGAACCTAAACTGAATGAATTTCGGTCTATGATTTAAGGCTCTGTATTATGGCTTATGCTTTCTGACTTTTTACATTCCATTTGCTTTTGCTTTATGTTTATTTCATCTTTATTTCACAAATTTAATCACTTTGAGAAGATTATTTTGTCTAATTAAGGTAGAATTAATGCAGGGACAGTGATAATTTGAGAGCCAGGATTTGAAGGTAGTTTATTTAATCTATGTGTCTTCAAATCCTTTGGATTCAATTTGCCCAGCTTTCATACTGATGGATGCTGTATTAAATTATTTAAATAGATGAATTAAATTTGGAGCAAACAGAGGCTAATGCATTTCACCCTCAAATAACACGCCTCTGTAGCCAAGCAGCTTTTCTAGAAGAACCGAGGAGACAGTCGCGAGCTGGAAGCACTGTATGCAAAACAGAGGGCAAGGGCCACACGAAAACCCCTTTGATTTATCCTCTATAACTAATTTGTCAATTCCTTGCGGTCAGATTAGCAGAATGGAGCCAAGAAAGAAACCTCACAGAGATCGACAGTGTGAGATGAAATAATAAGCAGCTGTTGCTCAAGAGAAAGCTCAGACCAGGAGTGTAATTAGCAGCACGCTGGCCAAGCTGTTTGCGTGCCCAGTGCCTGCACAGTGCCTGTCTCAGGGGCGGTGGTAATTTTTAGTCTGTCTTTGGGGAGAAGAAAAATCCACCAACTTCCTTCTCACTAAAAAATCAGGACGAACAGAAAGGGATAGAAAAGATGGAAAATAGCAAAATATGCTCTGTAGCTCTCAGGGACACTAGATGGGGATGTTTGCTCACTTTGTGACTCTTGGTACCCCACACAGCTTTGGCGAGGCAGTGATGTTACTGAGACACACGGAGGGCTGGGGACATCCCAAGGAAGGGATTGATCACTGGAGGTTACCTGGGACTTGTGGGGCAACCTACACCTTTCTTGCCATTTCTCCCTCTGTGGTTTCCACGTCAAACACAGCTGGTCTGCACAGCTCAGGACATGCTGAAGTTTCTCTTCTGGCTGTGAAACACAGCTCAGCATCATGGGTGACGCGATGACCATGGCTCTTCCTCTGCTCTGGGAGAAAGAAGGGAGAAATCTTGCCTATGAAAGAGGGAGAACCAAAACCGTGGCATGTTACCTTTTCGGACTTGAAGCATTGCTGCTGTAGGTGCCACTGATGTATTTCTGGGGACAGGAAAGGGACCTGAACTTCATTTAAGGCAGGAGACTCCTTCCCTGACTCTGAAGTCTTGGCTGCCTGTGGTGCATGACCCAGGGTGGAGATGGGTTGCTGAGATGACTGTCTCACAAGGACACTGTCTCACAAGGACTGTCTCACAAGGACTGCTGCCTTTGTGGGCTCTGGGAGCCCCCAAAGCCTCTGGGTTAGGGTGGGCTTTGGGCAGTCCCAGAGAAGAGCACAGTCACAAGAACAGGGGATTCACATGTCAGTGATACCTGGGGCAGATTTCAAAGGTGGCCGTGGGATACCTGATAGATCTGACATGTTCTTGGATCTGGGATGCTGTTGGCAGTGTTGGTTAATGCTGCTATGACTGCTTTGTGCACAGTCAGGCAGCAAAAAGGGTTCTATAGCAAATAAGAAAGCCTTCAATTCTCTTTTTAGGCTAAGTGGAAAATGAGAAAAAAAGGTGTGTTGTTGTTGCTGGTCTTCAAAATCCATAAAGGACAGACCACGTCTTAGTAACACTTGTTGGACAGATGTAATAGAAACAACTTGGTTGGATCAAAGGTTTACATTTTGTGAATTATGAAGCTCTTTTGAGTTTTGTTTGTTTGTTTTTGTTTTTTTTTTTTTGTTTATGCCCATACACACTGGTGGGCAGAGGCTCTGGGTAATGACCATCTGTCAATATCTGCTGATAACAGAATTTGTTTCACCCTTTGATATACTTTTCAGTGGCTGGTGAAGCCAAGTGATAGAGAGGAAGTTGCTGAGTCAAACCAGGTCCCCATGTTTGCTCATGTTTTAATGATTTGGACCAGTCTGACATCAAACACTCCCAGTGTCCTGTTTCACCGTCACTGATTGCCATTCTGCGCCCACAAAGGAAGTTGTTAAGCCACAGATACTAGATGATCTTTAAGGTCCCTTCCACAGATACTAGACGATCTTTAAGGTCCCTTCCAGCTCAAAATGTTCTGTGATTCCACAACCCTAAGTTTGTTTGTGATAAAACTGAGCTCTTCTCCAAATTCCCATTCTAGAAATTGTAGAAAATCTAGGCTTTGGAGTAGTAAAAGGTATAGCTGATTTTCAAAAGCAACAAATATCCTTTTTGTTCCCCACATAGGTTCATAGCTTCATTCTACTTCTCTTAAAGCTTGCCTATTGCAGGTTTTGTACACTGCCTAGAAGGTCAGCATAGAAACTCCTTTTGAGTAAAATTAACAGCTGATGGAAAATGTTTGGCTGTGCTGGTGGAGACTTTTACATTTTCCTTTTCTCAGGATCAGGAGGCTGCCTGAGCTAGATTATTTTCTTGGTTTAGTTTCTGACTGTCTTATTTTGTGCTCTTTTGCTTTGACAGTAGATGTTTAGATGAAAAAAAAGGGGTGGAGGAGGTTTGTGAGTGGCTCATTTGATGAGGATTTGTGATGTGAAATATTAATTGGTATCTACACATGAAGAGGTAACAAAGCTGCTATTCTTGAAATAGGATCTCCACCCTTTTTGTGTAAGTGCTTATATTTCTGTAAGGGATGAATTTCTTAAGCTTATTTGGTTTGGATTTTTTTTTCAAGTCAAAGCAGAATTTTCTCTTAACAAACTCCAGTCTCCAATCCCTGACTTTGGATTTGCCTACATTTGGAAATATACCAAAATAGCTATTCCAGAATAAGCTCCCAGGAGGATATTTTAGAACTAGATTAAATTAAATTGGAAATAGGAACTCTTATTTTGGAATAAGAGTGTCCACTTTGGGATTTATATTGAAATAAACCACCTCAGAATAATTGTAGCTATTTTGGTATATTTCCAAGAGCAGACAAGAGCTGAGCAATGTTCTGAAATAATTATATTAAAATCTCATGGATGTGATGGATAATGGAGAAAAATGTCAATACTGAGTTAGAACAAATTGGAGTGAGTGTTTCTGATGGTGTCATACACTTGTTCAGCGGGCTTTTCTCAGTTTAAGCAAAAGGTCCCATTCTTTGGGCTATGTATATGATGTTTTATTAATATTGTAATAGCAACACTACTGTGCTAGGAACTATCTTACAGACATGGTCCCACCTCTGTACAACTTGCAGTCTAGAAATAATCCATTTACTTTTTAATGCTATAGATGTCTGCAAGTCTGTTTTGCAGACTTGTGGGTTCTCAACTCTTTATAACACTTGTTTATAGCACTCATTTATAGCATTCCTTGTTCAGGCAAAACTGCTACTTATGGTTTGTTGGTTTTTTTTTTTTGTTCTTGAAGGAGAGCAGAAGAGGATAGTTACAAGAAGACAGAAATTAAAAAACCCCACACATTTATTCTGTATTTGTAGTTGTTGTGCCATCCCTCTCGTCTTAGTTTACTGTAGATAGCACATGAGTCATTACTTGCAAGGCAAAAGCAATGTGCTTCATTACAACCTGTGCTAAGGAACTAGTGTGGATGTGAAATGGATATGTCACCCCTATTGGTATGCACATAATATAAATGGAGAGATAGTTTAACAAAACACTTTGTCATTCAATAAGGAATGCTCAGCTGAGAAGGCTTTACTGTCTTTCTGGGTAAGTTTTTTTTCTTCTCCCTTTAGGCACTTTCATTTGTGCCTTGACTCCCAATGAGTGGAGGTCACAAGGGCTTTCTCTGCAGCAAGAAAAGGTCACACTCTGTATTTACCCGCATTCTAATCTTCCATGTACTTTCAACACTATTTTCGTTCCGTACTGGAGATCTAAAAAAAGATGTGGAAATTCAGTGGCACAATTTCAAGGTTATCCCACAGGCCAGCAAATCCATAATGTGATTTTTTCCCCCCTTTATGGTACATCATTATAAAAGAAGTTGATATAATATGAAAGAGAAAGGCAGTTTCTTCTTATCAAATTATCATATCTAGCATCAAGCTCTTGCTTGAAGGTAATTTTAGCTAATCCTTTATAGCAATAAATATCTATTACATTTATCACATTGAATTTGTTTCCCCTTCATTTCATCCAATTACCTTTTCTATGACTGGAAAATGTATCAGAGCTGTCTCCACACTTTTTTAATGGATGTTAACTCACTATTTTCTTCTTGATCTTTTGTCAAGATATGCTTTAATTAAAATGTTCACATAACTTGGTCAGGTTTATCCTTCAGTATCCGGATAACTGTTAGGTTTGCATTTAAAAGTGGAATATAGCAGTCCCAAGAACTGGGCTAGGACTGAAATTCTGTGGGTGTAGAAACTTCTATGCAGGTTGCTGTAACGCCACAGTTTAGGATTTTATGGTCAGAAGTCTGTCAGCATTACTATTATATCTTTAACCAGTGATTTGCTGTTTGGCTATTAAAATTCCCATAGGAAACACAGGTATAAATGGCCTCAATCAGGCAACCTTTTTTAAAATTAAAAAGACATATGATTTCATAGTCTAAAAATGCTGCTCACTCGACAGGTCACTGCCACTCAATAGCTCTATATGTCAGTGACACTGTATCACCTGTATCAGAGAACAGGTTTTCCCACTGTTTTCTTGCAGAGCCTGAGCTGTACGTTCCCCACACGATGGCATCTCAGGGATTCCTCTTCTGAAGGCAGTGCATTTGTGTGCACAGTGCAGGGATGGTGCTGCTGTCTTATCAATTACATCTCACACGTCTTTCAGCTCCTTATCCCCATGTGCAAACTCTGGTTTATAGTAAGATGTGGGGGTTGCTTATATGTGTTGTTCATACCCAATACAGGCTTTTTTAGCTGGAGTGATGTGGAGCCAGAAGGTGGATTAAGACAGAACAAACCGAGTGATTCAGAAATCTGTGATTGGTAAAGGGTTGCCATTAAATAGAAGAGTTTTAATTGAACTCTGAAGCCTTGGCTGCTTTCCTCCAAACTACTCACCAATCCTGACAGTAACAAATAAGGCAAAAGTCTTCATGATAGGTATCTTTCAGATATCATGGTGACTCCCCCATGCTAGTGATGAACCATGGGCTGCTGGGTGAGCTATCCAAATTGCTTGGCTGTACACATCACTTTGCCAGGTGTACACAAATCTGTTGGGAAAGGACATTGGAATAAGGAAAGAAAACATTGTGGGGCTATTTCAGCCAAGGCACCTTGAAAGAAACATCTGCAACATCTTACACAAGTACCCAAAAACTAGCTCTTCCTTCAGAGAGGGAAAAGAGTAGATGCCCAAAGGTTTAACCATAAGAAGGTTGCCAGCTGTCAGGGTGAAATTTCTCATTTCCTTAGGGCCAGCCTAAGGAAACAAGAAAATGCGTAGGAAAAAGGGATAATTTCTTTGATCTTCTTTATTGCCTCCTTCTCAGTGTATGTCCTTTAAAGGAGGTGATACAGGAGACTAATTATTGAGGTTAATGTTCTGAAATTCTTCCTCACTCAAGGCTATTTTGTGTGGTTGAGGAGATGTTAATATCTGCATCAGTCACATACTCACAGGTGAAGATGCTGACCTTTTGAAGACCATGGGGCTTAGGCCCCTGAATTTAACAGTCATGTGTTGCCTGAAATCCTTTTTTTATTTCAACCATCACAGGAATTTCAAAGGGATTGATTGCAACAAAACATTTTCAATATGAGTGCAAGAAAATGTAAGTCTGCCTTAAAAAGGGATGCATCTCCCTATCTGTTCTGATAACTATTCAGAAACTTTCAGGGTTTAGGCACATATTGGCAGCTTCTTTCAGCTGGGAGGACTCAAGGTGGTTACTGCTCCGCCCTGGCTTCTTTTAGAGCACTGCACTGTAGAGGAGCTCTGCTGCTCTGGGATGATGTGCTGCTGGAAAAGAGGCAAAAGTGCTCTAGGCAGACTCACAATGCAACAGCCTAAAGGAAGATCTGGCACGTACCTGAAATGTCTATTCCCTTCTGGCCTCCTGATGCTTCATCAATCATGTCACCTGTGTATCATGATTGTCAGCATGGAGAAAAAGTACTTGGAGTTTTCTGGTTTCCTCTTACACTGGAAGAGTGGTTTGTTACTGGAAAAAAACACAAACAAACAACCCTTTCTTGGATTTCTTAACTCAGGAAAATCCACCTGGAAGGGGGCCCACAGAAACAAGCCCACTACAGTAAAAGTCTGTGAAGCTCTGCAATTTATATTGATAGTTTTTACAGGAAGATAAATATGGTAATGTTAATCTATATTACTGTGGTTGCATCAGTTAGACAAAAAGGTGAAACAAATTCAGGATAACCTGGTTTTCATTCACGCAGACACCCAGACCTGCCCTGGGTGCTGAGAGACAGTCTTCTCCAGAGCTGTGAAAGCTCCTGACTCCAGGAGAGTCAGTGGAACTCTTATGGCCCTGCTTACCAAAGACTGCCCCTCATACAAGAAACGAAACCTGCATTCTTGATAGAAAAAGGCAGCCAAACCCAAACAAGACAGACACTCAGATCTTGAAGAGATCTTTAACACACCAAGAAGCAGCAGAATAAGGGCACAAACATCCTTTCTGTCCCTCCAGATATGGCACAGGCCATATCGGAACATTTAGAGGCACCAGTAAAGTGCTTAAAGTGGTCAAGAGCAAGCTGGGGAAACTGAGCCTGTGCTTTGTCTTCTTACCTCTTGCCTTACCTCTGGAGCGTCACGCCAGTGCAATCTGAAGCGTCTGAGTCAAAAGTGAAGCTACTTCAGCATCAACATCCTTCACCTTAAACCTTTACATAAGAATCTATATTACACTTTAATGTTAAAATACTTGACCATTTTTTCTGCTACACAGGTAGAGAGATTTCAGTTGAAATATATGGGAAATACTACTTCAGTGTTTTCAAAGTTTTCACAAACATAATATTAGATAAGCCACTGCTTGGACTGAGGCCAAATGTAGCACATTAATTATTTTGAAACATTTCAAATATCAGAAATGTGTAAAATGAAGATTGCATTCAAAGTTTTTTTCCACCCTCAAAGCCTTGAGCAAGAGAATAAGTTTAGCTTCAAATGGGAACTTTAGTAGAATTCAATTTTAAATTCAGCAGTCACTAATGTTATTATATCCTTTCTGTGGTAAAGCTCAAATGCCTGGTGCTCTCTCCGTGATTCACTGGCTGTAGGCAGCATTGACCATGTACTTTTCCAGAGATTAGAGATACAGGCACTTTCATAGTACTGATTTGGTGGTGCATCTTCTTTGTTTCTTTCTTCCTTGGGGGCAAAAACCAGATTATCTTGTTCTGAGGATATCTGACAGTGGCTATTCCATGTCTGGCAGTCACTACAATCTAATTCTGCTAGACTTAATTACCATAATTTATGCCGTGTAGATGGTTTCCAAAAATAGAAGTAGGTATGATCCTTGCCCTACAAGGCTCACACAAAAGACAGAGAATTAAGAAGACTGGCAGATAGGAGAGGAAAAGTAAAAGCAGCACTGGCTACAGCAAGCACACAGAGAGAGATAAATTAGACCCAAATTAGTCCTTTGGTGTGACAGTGAGACTGAATAAGCAAGTTTATTAAAGGGAAAAAATATAATTCAACTAAAAGATAGAGATGCATGAATAGCTCTCAGAATAACATGCGGAACGGCAGCATCCTAATGGAATAAACTCCACACCACAATTGAAAAAGCCTCTTCTGCAGTTCAAATCACTTATTTCTGGTGTCGCCCCATCTGTGTGATCCAGCAAGTAACTGTCCTTCCTTAGGCACCACATCCCTCTCCTATAGCTGACTTTTAAATGCATCATTATTACATTTCCTGGTCATATCCCAAATTATTTTTAGAGACTGGGCTCTGCGCAAGTGATGAAGAAGCTGTGAGCTCATAACCTGATGTTCAGACCCCTCATTGGGGCTTGGATTGCACTGTGCCCTTCCAGACCTGATGCTCTTGTTGCTTGAGGATTTCATGACAGTAAGGTAGCCCTCATGTAAGGCAGGGATAGGGATGCTGCAAACCCCAGACCTGCTGCTTCTCTCAGGGCTTTCCATGTCACTTAGTATCTGCTGCTGCAGCCTCATGTGTGCTCCTGCATACCTGTCTTCACCCTGCCCCTGGGATGTGTGTCCCCACGGTTGTGCCTCTCTGACAGATGACTGAAAAACTTGCTTGAGGTTTGCAGAGGAAAACTGCATAGAGCAGGCTTGAGCCTGGCTCTTCTGGGGTCTCATATGAAGGGAGATCATGCCTGGCTGAAGTAGCTGTGCAGAAGTGAGTGTCACAGGTGTGAAAGTATTCCAGTGGTTACCCACCAGTCTTATCCCTTCAAACTCTGGGTGCTATGCTTTGCTGGTTGCTCTTGTGTTTTGCATTTCTACATCCTGAGTGTTTTCTGCTACTGAGGGGATTTCAGACTTTACTCCTCATGCTGCTTCCTGTGAATCTTTGCAGATACGCCCTTCGTGGTGGTACAGCCACTTCGCATGTTCATTCATAGCACTTCTCACCTCATGGGACTCTTGGTGTCACCAGCTCAGGGAATCTTGCTGCCTTCCTTGGCCTTTGAAGCAGGCTGCTTTGGGGGAAAAACTTATGTCATAAGGAGGCCTCCATGGACAGGGAAAAGATATCAATAAAGTAATTGATTAATTAGTTAATTGATAAAAGATACTATTAAAATAATTTATTGCTCCAGTTCTGAAATCCCCCTGCATCCTTTACCCTAATTCATCACTTGCCTGCAAGTATATCAGTAATTGACTCATCACATAAAGCCATGGAGTTTTCTCCTTTCCCGTGTGTGCAGGAATTTCTGGATAATCTGGTGACAGGAAAAGGGACAGTGCTGATTTTGCTGTTACATCAAATCACTTGATTTATTTAGCGCTGTCTTTTGTGCATTGATTTCGGGAACAGTCTCCAGGCCTCCATATTAAAAAGCTGCTCCCCATGCTGTCTTTGTTCTTTGTTGCTTCATGGCTTTCAAGTCAGTGAAACATCTGGTCCAAAGGTACGAGCTGCTATTCCACAGCGAGCATACCAATGACGGCCAGATGGAAACGTGCCACCTTGTCGCGTTCCCTGCATCCCCCCCGCACAAGTAGGTAACGCCACGTGAACTGCAGCTACAGCGTAATTTGTACCCTGTAGCAGTGGGGTGAGAGCTGTGGTGTTTGAGAAGTGAGCTGAGGGCACAGCATCCCGTGGGCAGCTACCTCGAGGAGCAACGGGAATTAAGGCGTTCAGCAAATGCGTGCTTTCCCTCGCCGTTGACTTAGCGCGTGTGTGGGTGGATATGCTGTAGGTGTCTCAGACTTGTTAGTAAAGCCAAGGATATGAATAATACTTAATTGCTATTGCATGATGCTTCTGCCACTGCAGTTCATTTGTAGCAGCGGTTGGGTGAGAGGGGGGATGCTATGGACACACAAAACTTTCATCATCCTGCCGTCTTTACTTTTGGCTTCCATTTCACTGGGAATCAAACAAATTACAGCATTTTAACTGGAGCATGTTTTGACCAAAGTATTTATTTAGAAAGACAAAGATATCTATATGATTAAGTAGACACAAAAAACTAATTAAAATTTAAAATGTTTGCTTAGGGGGCATGTTCCATGGATAGTAGTGCTACTTAATATCAGTTTAAGGTTATGTCTTTCCTAATATGGCATGTATTTTCATACAGCTTTTTTTATGCAAGAAGAATGTTCTTTTATTTATCATTTAGATAAATAGATATTTAGATAACTTAAAAAACAGAGAATATTTACATTTGCAGTTTCTTATTGAAGTTTGCCATGACAGAAGGCTATAAAACACTTCTCTGGAAAAAAGAAGAAAATGACCAAAAACCAGCTTTCGAGGAAAAGTAAACAGCGAGTAGGACACTGAGCGAAGACCTCACCAAAAAACAAAGCACCATGGACATGTGTCTGGCTACAAGTACAAAGCACAAACACAAAGCACTCTGATTAGTCAACTAATCTGCTTCCTAGGCTTATTAATCATGACAAGAAATTTAATAGAGAGCAAAATCAAGGTATTTGTAAAACACTAAAGGTGAAACTACTTGCTGTTTACAACCAGTGATTTTTATCTTGGTTTCATAAGCATTGCCTGTCTCTGTCCAAAGCAGCATCAAAAAAAGAAAAAAAAATAAATGGTGCATTGTGATCACAATCCTAGGCTGTTTATATGTATGCTTCAAATTAAGGGTTTGGTGTCATGGAAACAGCTTCTTCATTTGGAAAGCTCTGCGGCAGTGTGAGAAGGAAAGGACTGGAGAGGGGGAGAGGAAGAGGGAGCCCAGGAGCGCTGCTTTGCAGCCTTCCCAACATCACCGGCTCCCTCCTTTCCCCCAGAGACAACGGAGAGAACAGGAGTGCAGGGCTCCCATCCTGCTTGCCTTACTTTGTTCTGGAATAATGCAAATCATTCCCCCTTTGCTGGCTGTCATCTGCAAGAGTGCATGTGGCTTATTTTGTAGTTAGTGCAAAGTGTAGTTCTGAATACTTTCTAAGGGAATTTCCTGTACTGAAGGAATGTGTATATATTTATATGGATGTGTAATGTACTTTTGTATATGGACTTTACCTAAAACCAGTATTTATCCACTAAAGCAAATGAGGCAGAATCTCTATTAATACTGTTTGTTCAGTTCTGCGTATGTACATACATGCATAGTATGTTTTGTATCATTTTAGTGCTAAAAAGACATTTCCTGTTGCTCAACATCAAAGGAAAGCAGTCATTTGTGTAAAGAGCTTCTAAAATATACCAGAAGAGAAATCTCTCCAATGAATACAGGATTACAATAGATGGTTGGGAATTAACACCACCACTTGCATTGTCCTGGCTTCGATGCCAATTTGTGCTCATTTTGTGGGCACAGTTCAGATTACTCAGTAATTGATTACATTAAGCAGTAGCAGGAGAGCTTTAGAGAGACTAAATGAAGGGCATGTACTATATTTCTGCTGTGTTGCTGTCATGCACATCATGAAGGAGCAAAAACAGACCAATCCTATACAACGGATTTATTTTTAAAGCGTAGTAAAGCTGGATCTAAGACCCTGAGGTGGGATCATGTGAAGCCAGTGGAGTTAGCCAGTTACCTGCTCCTTCACAAAGTTCAGGTTGGCATCATGGAATTGTCTGGTCCTGAAGTAGTGTGAATCCTTTTCTCCTTTCACAGTGAGGCCAAACGTATCCTTTCCTTGGGCTGCTTGATGAAAGTGCTGCTCTGCTCTCCACCTGATTCTCTGATCTAGCCAGATGTAAAAATTTTGGTGATGTAGCCAGGGCATTTTATGATGGTGCCTAGATCCTGGGAGACCTGATAGACAAGTGGTTTAATATCAAAACCAGAACTGAGCTATTTCCCCAGCCCAGGAAGAAAGAGCCACCCACACCAAAGCAGGGGTTGAGGTTGGGGCCGCAGTATCTTTGGGAAGGGAAGAACAGCTGAGGAGCTGCTTGCTGCCTACTCAGGTGGGCAGCCCCAGAGGGAATGGGGGTGGCTGCAGGGCACCCACCTGGTATGGACATGGTTTATAACCAGCTTGCACTGTGCTTGTTCCCCTCCCTGTGCTCATCCCTGGACAGTGGTTGGCCAGGCTGGAGGTGTCTGCTTGTGGCTTGTCTTCCTGGCAGGGAAGAGTTTCTGTACCCACTTCCTGATCTCACTCCACCAGCCTGGGCATGTGGAAGGGGAGGGAAGAAGTCTCAGGAGAAAAAAGCAAATGTATTTGCCTGAAACAGATCACTTTGGTTTAATGCTGTCATTTACATTCCCTATACCTGAAAGAAATGATGTTTCTGTGAGCATCAGGACTGACAAAAGAGTAGTCAGGTTTTTTGTGTGTGGTTTTCTTTTCTTTTTAATAATACCCAGTTTAAGAAAGATGCTAAATGAAGCACCTGCCCTCTCAACCAATCTGGGAGAGGTAGAGGCTGCAATTCTGCCCACCCTCATTACGGTTCCTTCGCCAGCGCAGGTGTCTCCCTGTTAAATGCTTCAGGAAGGATACTTTGGGAGCATAAATTTTGGTGCAGCAAAATCAACGTGCAACTTTGACCACTGAAGTTTCACAAAGAAGAGTTTCATGTTGCTGTGAGAGGTGCTCAGCACTGCAGTGGCAGCATCTATTGAGAAGACGCTACCTAACAAAAAGCAGCTCATTCTTGTCTGCCGTGCAGAAATAGGTGTGCTAAAGAAACTGGAGGTGGAATGGTAATCTTGAGAAAATCGCTAAATTCTCAGAGGAAAAAAAAGACCCTTTAAAAAGGCCCTTTAAAATTATAGAAAATTTTCTGTGCTAGAATAGCTTAATAGGTAAGATAGAAAAGCTTGAAATTTCTTTATTCAAAACCAGGCAATGGAGTGTAGTTTAGTTGAATAGTTATGCTTCAGACTTTCATTCTCTTTATTATCAAAGCAACGTGAAAGGAGTAGATGCTTGGGCGAAAGAGAAATGACTGTGCAACCTTTCTTCTCCTTGAGTTGTGCCTTTGTGCATGACTTATCACAGTGTTTTCAAAGGTACTGAGGAACAGGATGAAGAAGTGCACATTTATATTAGTGGTTTTGTTCAGATCGGGAATGCATTTTGAAACAGCTTATCCAGTTGTCTGGACTAACGTCATTTGATTTGCATTACTGAGTGGTCTCAGGGCTCATGAACTCAGCTCCTGCTGGATGAAATGGAGACCAGCACTCCCACTGCTAATCCAGCTCATCAGATCAGGCCAGAGCATGCCTGAAGTAAATCCCCCCTCTCCACCCTCCCTGTTTTTTTAAATAATGTGGCATTAGGTCCTCAGCACTAACTGTCTCCACATGTTTCTTCTAATGGCAGTGTAGACACAGCCTTAAGCTACAGAAATTGCTTAGGTTGCTACCCAGCGCTCCCTGTCTGCATCTTTGGAAGATCTGTGGCTTCCTCTCATTCAGAGGAGTGATAGTAGGTGCCTGGCAAGCTTTTTTTTTGCAGGAGAAAACAGCTGTTTAAATAGCAATTATTATTGGTAAGTGTGCATGGCACAACCTATTGCTGTCTTTCTCCTGAATATGCAATGCACAGAATTCCCCTGGGAGGCAGGGTCATTAAGGAGCTACCTAGATACATATGCTTTCGCAAGTCTTTCATCTAACTCAGAGGTGGGAATGCAAATTTTGAAACTTGGGGACATCCTGTGGCTTTGTAACACTCTCCAGGAGAGATGTGCTCATTGAGATGAATAGCTCTCACTCATTCATATTCCTCATTTACTCATGTAACATTTATAATATGGGTAATGTTCCTCCTTTAATAATAGCTCAGTGTGAGTTACAGGAAGAACTTAAAACTATACTTCCTTGTACTTAACTGTTTCAGGTGAGGCTTGCAGATCTGTGCAAGGGCCAGAGCAATATTGCTCCATTGCAGTGGTTGCCCAAGGAATACTGAGCTGCAGGCAGACGTGAACACTGGATTTCCTCAGCATGCGCAGAGGGATAACAGAGGAGGTGGGGACTCAGGCCTGCCTGGTCTCCTGTTCCTGATCTCCCCAGGTGCTTTGGTTTGCTCTGACAGCCAATTAAAACCCTCGAGGTTCTGCCTCCCATCTCTTCTATTCCTTTCTTGGCTCCTGGGAGCCAGCAGAAGCTGTGTCTGGTGTTGCAGGGAGACCACGGAACCACTTGTGCTATTGTTCTTCTTGCTCCTACTTCACAGGACTCTGGCTCCACATAATTTTTGACATGTAGGGGTACATGGTTTGCACGCTCATAGCATGTGACAGGGTGGTTGCTAAAGAACATAACATTTTTCATGCAGGAGGGCACAAGTAGCTGTTGTATCTCAAAGGTCACCGCTCTTGTGCCATACAGTGGGATGGTTGGACGTGATTATCTTAGAGGTCTTTTCGAACCTTGATGACTCTATAATGATTCTATGTTTAAAACAAAGGATTCAAGTGTTGCCCTGTTTCTCCTTAAAGCTCTGCAGTGTCATTCTTCATCTCACCGAAAATGTGCATTTTTACATCAATACCAACAACAAATATCCTAGCAGATGTTACTCAGTCCTTGAGTTTCTTATTTGTTGGGATATGAACTCTGCTTCAGGGTAGTCTTTTCTGTATTATTATTTTTTTTTATTTTGCTCAAAGTAGATTTTTCTTGTCTGTCTGATTTTGGAGGTAGATCATGGCTGCTTCATGGTATCAAAGCCTGTGAAAAGATTTCTTAGTAAGTCTTTTTAGACATAAAATTTTTAATAAGTACTTTTCACACTTTAATAAGTACTTCTAATAAGTACTTTTTTGAGACTCCTGCTTGCTTCAATAGCTGTAGCACAAAGATTTGAAGAAGATATATCTGAATTAGTGGCAGTCATTAAAATAGTTTTTTAAACTATAGAACAAAAGCTTTCTTAAATTACAGTGTGATGTCAGGAGTGAAAATGCTTGGTACTGGTGACAGAAACAGCAAGAGAGGAGGGAGAAAGAAAAAATAAAGCACCAGTGATAAAACTAAGCAAGTTTGTTTAAGAACTTTTGCTCAATCCTTACAGCAGAAATTTAAATTCATCTCTAGGACTATAAATATTGTGCTCCTAAAAATGATTTACAAAAAAATATCCACCTTGTTTTTCTCAAGACAAAAAGGAAGGACCTGGCCAGCTTCATTGCCAGGCCTGCATAGGCTGGGAAGTAAATGTAAGGAAGTAAATAGAAAAAAACGTAGACAAGACTTTGAGCAATTGACCTGCGTCAGGAAGGAGTGAGGACGAGCATGGGATGGGAAGAAGACATGCATAGGGAATACTTCTGACATGACTGAATGTGGTGGTTTGACATAAAGCACTGGCCTCTGTCTCAGCACAAATACAGGAACATTTTCTGTTCTGAAACAAAGAAATAACAGCCATCCGTCTTTCCACCTACTTGAATAGGAGTTAGATTTGACCCTAAATATTTTAAGTAGCTTTGTGCTGAATTTCAGCATGAGCTTGGTCAAAATTAAAGTGTTTAACTTGGAAACAGAAAGGAAGGCATGGGTGAGGGCATACATGACAACTGGGGAAAAAAGACCAGTCAGCAAGTCATTATTCTCATCTTCCCTTTATTACATATCACCTGATACCTAGGAGGGATCAGTTTGCTGTTGAGGACTTTAGGGATCACCTCAAAACAAAGAACAATAACTGAAACCCTCCAGCACATGAATTCAAGATCTTGCTGTGGCCACAGTGTTTATTTTTGTGTAAGTGGATTGGATGATGGCACTGCTATCAAGTGCAGAATCTCAGGATCTGTAAACTACAGTAAATAGAGAAGGATGATGCAGACAGTTGTAGATACTTAGATAATCTACATTTTACCAACTTCGGTAAAAAAATATTCAAGGAAGACATTTCAGCAAAAGAAACACAGCAAAATGCAATGTGATGCAACAAAAAACATGGTTCAAAGAACATAACTGAATATTTTAAAAGATGAACTGCTTTCAAGACTAAAGAAACACTGATTAGCCTGCCATGCAGGGAAATTACCAGACCTGATCTGAGCTAGTAAGGCTAGCTCACATTTTCCCCCCAAATAATTGAAGCATATCTGGAAAGCGCTAAGAATTTGCTGATTTAAGAAAATTAAATGTTTTGCTCAATTCCAATTTTAGTTGCTCCAATTGAAATGCAAAAAGCAACTTAAGTCAGTGCATGCCTTTGGAAAAGGAAGGAAGTAGTTCAAAATAGTTATGTAGGAAAACCTCAGATTTGGCTTGATTATAAAAAACTTATTGAGGGAAATGTGTACATTTTTCAGATTAAATTGAAAAGATGAGAAAATAATGAAAGAATTTTACTGTGCCATAGTGGGTTTTTCTATAAATGTGCACTGCGCATTTCTTTTTTTTGTTTGTTTGATTGATTTTTTTTTTGTTTTTTTTAAATCTATGTTTTAATTTTGGGGGTGCTTTGTCAGACTGTGTGCATGCATACAAATGACAGGGAGAAGAAACTTCAAGTGCCTAGAACTGGCAAGCTTAATTTAGGTTTTTTAAAACAATCATTGCTGGTGGTGATGGTAGTAGTTCTCTTTCTGTGTACTCTTTCTAACATGACTCATTTGTTTGTGATTAAAAATTTAAAAAGCCACTTCAGGCATCCTGTGAGGATTTTCTGCAAATCCCTGTATTTGTGTCAATGGGCTCATATGCAATTTTAGCTCGAAAAATGCCTTTGTAAATCTGCCTTCTGGCATCTAGGATGTTAATAAAAGACAAGGTCATGGCCAAAATTTGCCTCTTCTATCATTGCTGCTGTAAATGGGAGATGAGCTTGTACTTTCAGAGCAGAATGTGTCCTTTAATTGGTGTTGGCTCATCCTGCGTGATCATGAAATATTATAGTAACACATGGGGGTTTTATTGTAATTCCTTTGCAATGGACATTCTTGCTTTTTTTTTCCTTCCATGTAGATTGTTGTTTATCAACTCTGCCCAAAGTAGAATACCATTTACTCTGTAATGATAATTCTTTCTTCTAGCCTGATGAGCGGACGCACCAAGATTTGCCAGTTCGTGTTTATCTCAGCTATTTGGAAACAGCAGAAACACTTCTGCTAAGCTCAGCTTCTCCATCCAGGTTTTTCTTTGGCATTATTCATAAGGCAATCTGAGGTTTTCTCTGTGCATTACAAAGGTTTTCATTAAACCTTTTCCTCATCTTATGATCCAAATCTGAAAGTTCTCAGCCAAACCAACCATTTATGTTCAGGACCTTGCTCTTCTCTTTCAAAGGATGAGAAGATCTGAGAAGGTGACTTTAGTCAGCTGCTTTTTTTCCCCACAGGTCTCTTGTGGGACTCCACAGAGGGTTTTTTGGGTATGTAAACTGAGAAGGTTGAAAGGGGACTAGTGTATTTGCAGTATGGTGGAGGAGAAATTAATACTTCAGGAAGGCTGAAGGCAGGACTGGGAAGTCAAGGGGGTTAAACAGGTATTTTGATAGACACTGTTGTCTGCTTCTCATCTGTGGTTATGTGGGCCATCTTGTACTGAATTTCACATCTGGTTCTGTTTTTGGAGTCTGAGGTAAAAAGGCTGTTCTACACAGGAAGTATTTAAAATTGATTCCCCCAACTTTTTATTTTTTTCATTGTACAGTGGTGGTGTGTGTTAATTTAGGAAGAAGACTGTGCTAGCATGACTATGCTGAATTTTCTCAGGGGCAAACTGCTGCATATACCTGAAGCCACACTGCAAATCAACGTGGAAATCAAAGTCAGGACAAGGCAATTTGCTTTATGAGCAGGGTGATTCACCAGAAGCAAATGAAAGATCCAGGAGAATCAGTCTAATGTCAGCAGAAGATTAGTAACACATGAGGACTTTTCATAAAAATCCAGTTCTGACTAAATGTTTTTGTTGTAAACAACTGCTGCTGAAATGATACATGAGAAGAAACACCCTACTTCATTACAATGCTTGGAGTCTTTCTCTTTTCGCAATATAAATGCACCAATTTTCTTTGGCTTTTATAGCTCTGGCAGATAAAGTGCAGAGGGCAGCTTGAAGAATCACCTAGTTTAACCTTTATTAGCACATGAATGCATGAAACAGTATTAAATAGAAAATAGAAATGCCTCAAGATCATATCAAGTGCTCGGTTTGTATTTACAGGTTGGGCTGTAATTTGTGAAGATACTGGATGACAGGTCTTTGTCTCCTTGGCTGTTAAAAAGAAGAGGTGGAATTCTAAAGGCAATAAAGCAAAGAAGAACCTGTATTTCATTGCTTTGATTTTTTTCCTTTTTTTCCCCTTAAATATATTTAACACTTTCTCTCACTCCTGGAATAAAAAATTGTAAATTCTAAGTGTGTCATTTGGCTTTCATGACATTTTATTCAGTGTCAGAATGTCAGAATGTGACAACGCTCATTTGTTTCTACCCATCGATATGATAAATATGAAAGTATGAAATATAAATCTTTTTCTGGAGATGCTGCTGAATTAAAACTCTATTATAATTTTCCTTAAAATGGAAAGTTGTGAGTTGAACACTGTGAAAACATGCAGTAAATACCCAGATTTTTTGTATCTTGTGTACTGGGCTTTTGAAATGAACCTGTTGGGTTGAATGAGAATTCTTTATACTGAAATTTGGCTGGTGTGAGTAGGTTCACATACACAAATTCCAGTTATTTTGTAAAATTTACTGGTAAGCTCTTCCCTTTCTCTAAGAACCTGAAAAGACATATGTAAAAGAATAGAAAGGGCTGCCCTATCAGCAAAAAGCACATCAGTTTGCAACTCACGCACAGTCCAGAGGTGCTGAGTAGAAGATTCCTGTACTAGACACCAGAAACTCATTTTCCATGGGATATAAGGAGGCATTTTCCCTTTCAGTTCAAATTCCATTTGCTGCAAATAATTTAGCTTTCTGCACTTCCTAATTGTGCATGAACAAAAATGAAAGGGTGGCCTATAAATAAACTTTACCAGAAGCTACAAGCAGATTGGCCAAATGTAGCTTTGCAGAGGCAATAGATGTCGAAGAGTTTGTGTGCAAACCAGGTTCAACTGCTTCTAATCCATATTGTGCTGCAATTTAATATCCACATTCCCTTGCTCCACCGAAGACTCTATATTCTTCATGCCTGCATTTCTTCCTTGTATTCCAGGCTGCAGGGCTGAGGCCAGTGAGCTGTGAAGCTTCCTGCTGTTGCTGTTTCCATTGCGAAGTGCAGGAACTCTCTGTGTTGGAGTAGGGAGGTGGATGAGGACTCCCAGCGTGGGAAGGGGTAAAAGGGGCACACACAACAGAACTAGGAGAAGGGTGGGGTCAACTGGAGTGTCTGAGGGGTCCCTGCTGAGACCACCAGTATTTTTGGAAGGATTGTGGTACCAGGTCCTTGCCACATTTCCCAAGTGGGTGCATCTAATCACAGCTGTCACTTACTCAGATAGATGGAAAAGATTCGGGATTTTTTTGTAGCCCAACATCCAGTTTTCCTCACAACACCACATAGCTCATAGCAGAACTTTGTGTTTTGTGTTAAATAAAAGGGTCTTTTGCTTTATTAGAGGCTCTCTAAGAAAGCTCTTTGCTCTCCTGCTTACTGAGGTTTCTGGCAGGGTAAGAGAAGCAAGGTTGTGTTTCGTGGGTTTGCTTTGTGGCAGGAAGGGAGGCAGCTGGGGGTGGTGGCTCTGGACACCAAGGCCAGAGGGAGGGGGCTGGATCACTGATGGCAGCCAGTGCTCAGGTTGACACGGTCACCTCTGGGGCTTCACGTTCAGCATGCTGAGCTCTCCGTCCTCTCAAAATTGCTCAGACGAAAAATGCTCTAGTGGGAACTTGACCTTTTCCTTCCTGGTCACCAGAAGTCTGGGAAAAACAATAAACTTCTATCAAAAGTGTCATTTTCTTGAGAAAAGGTCTCACAACTGTTTGAAAAAAAGGGGAATTTTTTGGTTTGTTTTTATTGGCTGGTTTTGTTGTTAAATTACTTCAGGAGGGGAGTGCAAAAACCCGGGTTTTTCAAGGCATGTACAGTCTACTATAAATTGAAGGGATATGGGGGTGGGCTGGGCACTCCAAGGGAGTTGTAAGTTTTGATTAAAAACCAGATTTCTTTGTTTCTATTAAACCAGTTATTAGCCAGTTCAGGATTTCCACCTTGTCTTCAATGGACTATTAGTGAATGCCCCCCCACCCCTCCCAGCCCTAGGGGTTTTTATATATTAAAGAAAAAAGCCCAGCAGAGATTATTTCCATGTCCTTGGCTTTGCAGGTTGGGAGCCTCAGAGAGGGTCTTGTGTGAACAGGTCCCATCATACTTCTCTGTTGACCTAGTTAAGAAGGCTTTTCATATAGCATTGAAGAATGGGAGAAACTGTCAGAAATTCTGTTTAATGGTTGACTGCTGAAAGTCTGAATTCTGAGACTAAAATAAACCCAGAGCCACTGAGAAGCCACAAAGTGTTCATTTTTTGCATGTTTTCACTTTCCCTGTTTTGACCTTGTCAGTGTAGAAGGTCTTAAATAAAGCATAGAACTCAAAACATGGGCTTTTTGGGAGTAATTTTTAATCACTCAACACTTAGAGCCTAAATTACTCTTTTTGTTGAAAAATCTCACAAATGTCAGGTTTTAAAAAGAGAGTAGGTGATAAACGATTGAGGGTGATACCACATGTTTCGCATGTTAAACAAAACAATAAAACATAATGCAGTTTAACTATGGCATAGCAACAGGTCTTCCAAAATTAACTGTGCTAGTTGCAAATGAATCTCACTGATTTCTTTCAAACTAGGCAGGAGCACAGAAGTATTTTAATCAAGGTTCAGAGAGGAAAACAACCCTTAGATGAGTTATAAATACACAAGAAAAATGTAGGGTGATAGATGGGTTTTTTCAAAGGTTGTTTTAATCTTTTTCCCAAATTTTTCTTCTCTCAAGTTGTCTATTAACAATGATGGCTCGTGAGATGAGTATTCAATGATCTGACAGGTCTTTTCCAACCCAAAGGATTCTATGATTCTGTGAGCATTTAGTCTTGTCAGAGGGATCTTCACCATCACAAATGCCATTTCAGGAGTGCCAAACAGCTGCAAAGCACTGTCATTATTGAAACATTTGTAAAAATATCCCAGTTTTAGGAGTGAATATAGTCAATCCTGTAGATGAAAAATGAATTGGAGGGTGACTAAGCAAATTCAAAGTCAGATGGATCTTTTCAGTGCAGAACCATCTCATATTGCTCATGACTCTTATTTAGATAAACTCTTCTATACTTGTGGACTAATGCTGTGTGGTAATAGGGCTGCAATAACAACAAGTGCTTCCATGGGGATGAGCAGCACAGGCAGCCCAAAGCATTTAATGGCATCAGTGTTTCCTATAAATTAAGTGTGCTGCATAACATTTTATTGACAGGAAATAGCTAATTTGTCTCAAGGCATCTGCCTCTTGATTTTATTAACCTGCAGGATGCCTAAACAAAGAAGCCAATATATAACATTATGTCAAAAGGATAATTATTTCTGGAAGGGTATTGCTTACATATGAGACACTCTAGTGTTTCATATAACAAGCAGTGGAATAATTGTCAAGGCTGTACCTAATCAGAAAGTAACTATCTCAGAAGGGGATAAAAGCTAATAATTTTTCATTGGCTTCTTGAGAAAATTTATGCATACATATCTACATATCTATATATACATGTGTGTGTATATATGTATGTAATTTCATATATATATGTACATTTCATCCTCTCTATTTATATTTTCAAGCATTTAATAATAGCATTTCTTATTCTGTTGAAGTCCATCCAAGCAGTTAACAGACATTAATTGAGATCCATGGTCTCACACCTGTCACTTTGATAAGAGATGGCGGAGTGGAAATGGAAGAAAATAAAAGGGCCTGACAGTCAGAGAGGCCCTTGTTGAACACTGTGCTGAGGGTCTGCGTGTGGTCCTTCCCACTGCTGCTGGCTCTGGGAGCTTTACTGCTGGAGTTGAAGCTTTCAGACTTTTCCTTGGAGGTCTCCTGTCTGAGCTCATGTCGCTGTATTATATTATGAGGAGGCTTTCATAGTCAAAGAGACCAGCCTGGACAAGGACACTCCAAAGACCCAGAAATCAGAGTGTAAAAGAAGATGTATACTTTCTAATTAAAATATCCTGAAGGATATTTCCTAGATTTCACAGAATCATAGAAAGGCTTGGGCTGGAAAGGACATTCGACATAACCTAATTCCAATCTCCAGTGACTTCTGCAAGTGCAGGGCTGTCGGGATGTTTCCCTGAATCTCAGGAGAGCACCAGCAGCTCCAGTCACCTGCTCTGCTGTGGTCAGAGCTGGGAGAGGTTGCCTGCACCAAAACCTCATGTGCCCAGCCACAATACATGGGACACCCTCTCACAGCCACAGCTCTTCTTGGCTCTGCTACTGCAATTGTGACAAAGTCCTCCTCCCTGCCATCCTCAGAAAATGGCAGAGCCAGGGCTGGCCAGCCTTAAAGGGCATGTATTTATTGCATACAGCAAGCACAGATGAGGTGTCATTATTCCTATTATTGATTAGCTCTGTGAGTGCTCCATTAATCATTCAGGGAAATATATACTGCAAGTTTGCCCTGAATCCAGGAGTGGGCTCCAGACCCCACATTTGTTTTCCCGAGACTGGCAGCCCAGAACTGTGGTTCTTGGCTGGATGGTGAAGTCTTCAAGCTCCTGCTGGATCAGTTCCGCTGGTGACACACAGGGAGTTTGAAATTGCTCCTTAAATACTGTGCCTGTAGTGCTGGGAAACTGACTGCCGGCACTGGCATTTGAAAGAGCCTGCAGTTTTTTAACAAGTTTGAGCTGTTTCAGTAATGGTTGGGGCCTCCAGCTGAGTGAGAGGGAGCTCCCTGCTGAGACAGTATCTCCTTAACTTCTTGTATGTTATTTTACAGATGAACATCTGCAAAGCTTGTTTAGGATTGTACAGAGGCAGCGTTGATGGAAGCGTTCTAAGATTATGTGACCAACACGTCTGTCCTTGAACAGGCAGCACTCCCGAGTGTTGAGGCCATGCTGCTGAGAGCACAGCT
>JAWMRA010000001.1:102120264-102177403 GCA_035584735.1 Pseudotriccus pelzelni | reverse complement strand
ACCGGACTTGTCTGTCTCGCATTGGCCTTTTTAGCCACCAGCGCGCTTGTAGCAAGCGTGGGTAGAGCCCTTCCCAAGTCTTCGTTCGTGAAGCCTAGCCATGATGATGATGATGATAATGATCTGCAAAGCTTGAACCACTTTCCAAAGCTTCCCTTGACCTGCTGGAGGCAATCTGAAGCTACAGGTGCATCGGATCCAGCCAGAGCACCACCTCCAGCCAGGTGGCTGCTGATGAGTTTGGCCATCACAGCAGTGAGGCAGGCTGGGAACTTCACCGGACTGGCTTCTGGTCCCAGACCTCAGGCTTTGGCCTAAATGGCAAGGTGGATGTTCTGTAGAAAGCTGGGTCTGTCTGTGTTTGAAAGGTGGCAGAATGGCTCAGCACTTTATATCCAACTGCAGTAAGGGTGTCGCTTGGAATCAGTATAACATCCTTTCTTCATTTGATAGATTAGAGGAAACTCCTTCTAAAAATGCATGGAGCATGCTAACACGAACCTCCTCTCCTTCCCAAGGCTGTCTGCGATATCTGTAGCCAGTAACTATGGCAGATGATACCAGATAGCCTATAGTTGTCCCATACTTCCATCTACACCTAGAGGTGTAGTTAGGCTAACAGATCATAAATTAAATAAACAAGCAAACAAACAATCAAACTATATAATTTATCATTACATTATATTATTCTATTATTTATTAGTAGTAAATAAATAAATGCATACTTATGAAACAGAGTATATAAATAAATAGTATACAGCTGCGCTAACGTTACAAAAGTAATGCTTGTCAGTCAGCCACAACCACTTTTAGGTGTGGGTAGCAGGTATGATGTTTGCAGGGCAGATCCTGCTTAATGTTGAGTTTAGCTGTCTGCAAGTGCCTCCACAGTACAGACAGGCACAGTCATCTGATTCAGCTGGGATTAGGACTGTGCAATTTAGTACTGTAGAGAGAGATGAAAAGATTTTGGAGAGGATGCTGCCTGTTAGAAGACAGGATAAATTGGAAGTCCTGCTAAAAAGCTTTAGGTTTTACTTTCAGATGCAGAGAAAGGATGCCATAGAGAGAATTCTCCCCTCAATCTTTGACTAGCAGAGGATTGGCCACATGACAGAAAAAATTACACTGAATACTGTGGTCATTTAGTTACTGTTTTGTTAGCTGCGCTTGTCTGGTTATCCGGAGACCACATACATATTCTTTCTGTTTCCTTAAATAATGAAGCCAAGTAATGAAGCCTCACTCTAGGATACAGCAATATTTATATAATTGCTGTTCTATCTTTCATAACTTTGCCAAATTTAAGAGTTTAAAACTTTCACTGCCAAAACATGCACAATTTCTGCTCTCTGAAACAATTTGGTTGTTTGTAAGAAAGAGACAGCCTTTCTCAAGTTAAAAAACTCCAGCACTTTAGTACAGGTACAGCTTTAGGGCAGGGCTGGAAGGCTGGAAAGCTGGATGAAGATGTGGGTTGGTGTCAGGATCTGTCCCTTACTCTCCCTGTGAAAATACCCCTGAAAGACTGAGCTATCTACTGTCTTACTACATTCTGTGTTTGGGGGCCGTGCATGCTCACTGTGTCTGTGTCTGTGGTGAAGAGAGACATGGGAATGGGTAAGGAAAGAGTGGGGATGAGGAGGCAGGAGCAGGAGGCAGGACTGAACCCTGCAGGCTGAAGACGGGGTTCAGGCAGGACTGAAGTGGAGGCATTAGGAGTCACAAGCTGCCAGGAGTGTTCAATGTGGCCTGAGGAACAGAATGGGTCAGGGTGCCAGAGTTCACTTACTGCCACTGTGGAGTGTATCTCCTTTTACTAAACCAGAGAGGCTGTTTCCCATTGGCATCTTTGTGACACCAAAGCAGGGGATTATTCCTGCCTCATGGGCACTTCGGGGCTGCAAGCGAGAAACCTTGGAACTTCCTAGCCCCGTCTTCACTTGTCTAAGGGGTTTCTTACAGCGCCAGAGGGGGTAGTGGAACAAGAAAAAAAAAACAGTTTTAAAGTTTCCTGTGCACACCTGATTTTACTGTCCTGAATGGTAACAAGTGCAGTCTTGGGTTACACAGGGTTTTCCATAGACTTGCAAATAGTTCAGGATACATGGGCTGTGGAATGTATCACAGCTATGGAGAGAAACAGGTTGTTGCCTCCAGGACCTCTGCATTATTTGCTGCAGGAACTGGAAATGTGTGCAGTGAATAAGATGGAACAAGAGGAAGTCTCCTGGGATGGGCTGTTAAATACAGCCCTGGAAAACTCGATTTTCTTTCTGATGTGCCCAAATTCCACGGGGATTTAAATCACATCACTTCACAGACATTTCTCACAGGTGATGCCTGTGCATTCTTCAGTTTCTGGATTTCTTATCTGACCCCTTCGTTGAAATGAAATGAAGAATGCTTGGGGTTTCCAATGGAGACCAGGAAACTCTGCTTTGCTTTGGAGAAATATAGTGCAATAAAATGCCTGGTTCCCTAAGAAAGTCAAACTGTAAACGTTTCAAGTGAGTTAGCCCTGTTGACATTAATATCTCTGTGCCTCAAGCGTCTGTTTGCGAAATGGATGTAAGGAAGTCTCCTCATCTCACAGGACGTCTGGGAGAACAAAGTCATTGCTCATATGCTGAAGAGTGGTAGGGAGATGGATAACTCTCTTTCTGTGATGGAATTTGAGTAACATTGGTGGAGCATCAAACAAAGATGTTAGGCAATTAACAATGTATTTCATTGTTCCCCCAGTGGGGAATATCAGGTGAGCAGTTATACCCCGTCTATTCTGTGTTAAAAAAGGAAGGACAAGAGCGTGGCAGAGCGGGTGGTTTATGACCGCGCAGTTAAAGGATAGCACGACACACGTGATGGAGCTAAGCCAGGTTTGCAAGAACATCCCTGCCTCAGGAGCTCTGTGCTTGGCACTGCCAGCTGTCCCCGGGCTATGGGTGTCCTGCACCGTGCAGTGCTGAGTTAAAAGCACCAAAAGAAAGCCCAAGGAGGGTGACTGACAAAACGTCGTGCAGCAAAGCCAGGTGTCCTCACCCTGGTGTGCTCTCTGCACTGAAGTGCACTTGCCCAAAGGGCTCGTGCACCTCAGGGCTAGCAGTCAGCGAGAGCCCAGGTACCAATAGGTACATATATGGCAGGGCTGAGTTGGAGAATTAATTTGCAATTCAAATGTAGTTACTGAGGTAGATAAATTTAATTATTTAGAGACATTCAAGCCAGATTTCTGAGTGCCACGCTCATGTGTATTTGTCAAAAACGATCATTTGCTTCATTTACTCTGCAATGATTTTCATATTTTGAATTGTCACCTCAGCTCTTAAAGCTGTGATGTATGGGTGGCACTGAAATATTCGAGGAACTCCAGACAAAGAGAAAATGCTTGGGAACGTGGCCGAGGCTGTTCTTGCTCCAGTGTTACAACAAGCAGGCTGTATTGCTCAGTGCTTGCCGTCAGAGCTGATACACACCACCATCTGGCAGGTGCACATGGAGAGAAAGTCAGATTATCATCGTGCCTAGGTATGTAACTGTGTAGAGGAGGCCAGGAACAAAAGCCATGCATTACAGAAAATGAAGCCTCAGCAGATGAATTCCCCACGAGGTAATGGGAAAATCTGGCTCGCCTTATTTACTTCAGTGATTTCATTGAGGTGAACTTACATGAGAACGGCAGGCAGGACCTGTGTAGCTCTGATGAAAGATACAGGAGCATGCTTAAGACAGAGGTGGAAATTACAACCCTGTGGTAGGGTAGAAATGGAAAGAAATTGGGAGTAGATGTGCAGCAAATTTTCTGAGAGCATACATCTAATTTTACTCTTTTCAGATACACCATTGTGAAGAGTACACAATTTTCAGCCCAGGCAGATTTGGCACTAGCATATTTTAAGGCTTTTCAAGTGGAGTGGCACAGTGCAGCTCCAGGCCCTCTGTTCCTCATGATTAATGCATCCTGCTTTCTGTGTACGAGAAACCTCGGGCTGTGCAGGTACATCACGGGCACATAAATGGGAAGAAATCAGAAAGGTTTTTTCTCACAACCCTGGTGACTGAAAAATGCAGAAATTTTCTCTTTTCCTTTTCACCTGACCTCTTAGCTTTGGTGAACTCTATCTGTCTCTAAATAAGAAACCTGCTTGTTCTGCATTCTGATGGATGATTCTGCTTTACAATGTGACATTTTACAACTAATAGAATATTTCTGGAAAGGTTCATATCGTGCAAATCAAAGATATGCTTTTGCATCATAACCAAAAATATTGTGGTACAGTGTCTTTAAAAATAATACTTATTAAATATTTTTATTTTATCGAATTTGTTTGCTACCTGCTGTACATCACTGTGACATATTCTTTTGTTGAAAGACTTCCAGAGGGAAAACCTAAGTTTTCTTTCCTTCAATATTATGTGCGTGGACACCTTGACTTCTAAAAGGGAGATAAATCCTCTCCCTGTTTTAGGGCCTACATATAGATATTTTTAACTAAATCTGATGTTAAAATGAAGAATCATTAGGTTTTTGCACAGACAAGATTGTCTTGAAGACCCAAGCCCACTACATTTTACGATGTGCTTTCCAACATTAAGTGTTTCTAATGCATGGGGACAATGTGCTGACCTCCCCGTGTGCCAGCACACAGGCAGGGACACCGGGCAGCCTGCAGTGCCCCTGCCTGTCCCCTCCTCAGTGTGCAGCACCTGAGCTGATGTGGTGGAAACCGTATGTCTGGGAAGAAGTGGGGATCCCCTCTGGCAGCTGTGCCATTACAGCGGGACAGTGCAAGGACAACCTGGCAGCCCGACCACCTCCACTGGAAGGTATGGACTGGGGTCCCTGAGGGAGCAGGGCTGGGGGGCTGGTGCTGTGCTGTGTCCCTATTATAG
Source organism: Pseudotriccus pelzelni (assembly GCA_035584735.1). NCBI lineage: Eukaryota > Metazoa > Chordata > Aves > Passeriformes > Tyrannidae > Pseudotriccus > Pseudotriccus pelzelni. The sequence goes on along the minus strand of JAWMRA010000001.1, from coordinate 102,172,510 downwards.
ACCAGAGCCCCACTAGAGAGATAAAATAAGCTGGGAGATTGTGCATCTGCACCTGTGAGGTCAATGGAAAGGTAGGAAACAGGCACCGCCACAAACCCCAGAAACCCTCACGCTGTCTGCCACCTCGTCCAGATTGTCATGGACATCATCGGTCCCCGCCCCTCCCTGTGTCCCCCTGTGCTTACCCACAGCCCTCCACCACCACCATGATCACTGGAGTTTCACCCCTGTCTGAGACCTACTTGCTCATTTGCTCTTGCCGTGACGATAGTCAGGTTCTGTCTAAACTGCCAAAAAATCTTTGAACTGGTGCCACTCATGAAGCATTTCTCTAACTCTTATGTGAATTATTACTTCCTTGTCTGGCCCCTGTTTGCAGGTTGTCTTATCAGAGCCATCGGGTGAATGGATGGAAACATCACTGGTCCAAGAAATGTGGCCTCAGTGTGATGATTCCAAGCATTTGATTATTCACTTTATGCGATGTGTTGTAAGTCAGAGATAATGAAATGACAGTAAGTTTTGGCTGCTCATAAATTTTTCAGTACCCTTTGCAACAGAGGTGGGAGAGGCTAGGCAGGCTTGCATTGTAATTAAAAGAAATAGCAGAAAAACCCTATTGATGGGTAGTGGAGAGGTGTCGTTTTACTCAATTATTTGGTTTTCCTGTACTGCTAGTTTGCATTAGGCCCAATGCAGATTCATGAAATTTGAATGAGTTTACAATATTTTTTAGGTAAGAGCAGTCCTTGCACAATAAAAAAAGAAAGGTAAGATGTAGTATTCAATTATGCAAGAATAGGGAGACAGTACAGAGCAGCTGACTCAAGGCAAATAGACTGAGTGTTGGACAACACTGTGGTGCTGCAAATCTACCCTTTAATGATTATTTATTAAGAACAGACGATATGTGAGCTCTCTACCTCTGGCTTCTCTTTAGCTGGATGCCATCAATAGAGGAAGGCTAATAACAGTGATTTTGGGATAGATAGAAAGATGGAAAAATGGTGCAGGGTGTGGAAACAGTATTGTATTTACCTTTTCTGCAATGAAAACAGCAGGGATTTGAATGCTGCTGTTGCTATTGATTCTTCTTGGCTTCATTGAGAGATACATGCAGTCAGAGAAGTGAAGTTTGATTTTATGTGGCTAAACATTTAAGTAAAGTTGTCACTGGCTTTTCAAGGCAAAAATTCAATTACGGGGATTTTGACATCACTATCTATTTTCTCAGAATTATTTTAAGATCTGGTATCATCCTTGCATTTTCCCAAGATTCTTGTTTTTCTTCACTGTTTCTTCCTTTCTGCTGAGGGCATCACTATATTTTGCCTTATTTTTCTGCTTTTTTCCCCCATTCCACTTATTTCTTTGACTCTTCCACTCTTATGTTAAGCTTTTTTCTCTCCCTGCATATTTTCTGTTCTTTCATTTGCCCCTTTTTATCTCCCCCATGCAAGCTCTCTCACTTTTATATTAATAGGGCAGCCATAAGCAGTCAGCAGTTTAAGCTGGCTTTTTATAGCAGTAAAGAAAACGAGCCTTTCCATTTGTGAATAAAAATATTCTTGATAACTTTGAATGACTCTTTCTAGCAGTTTGAAATGGTGAAAGAGGAAGTCTGAGGTGTGCTTCTGAGGAAGATGATTTTGCAAAGGCAGATGCTGTGGCGGATATTACATTCTGCATTCTGAAAATGTTAAAAAAGTCATTTGATGGAGCTGGACACACTAAACACCTAACATACTGTGTCTTGCTATCAAGTGCTAATAGCATCACAAATATTTCATAGTGTTCCATAACTGAACCCTTTAATTGTCTCCACTGACTCTGTCTAATCAAAAGATCAGACTGGAAAAACAACTGTAGTCCTGTTCAAGCTTTCCTCCCTATTCCAAATTTGCTTGCTGAAGGACCTTGTCAGTTCTCTGTCATCGTCTGGCATTCTCAGTGTGTTACATGACAGAAACAATGCCTGTTAGCTGGTCTGCCTGGCATTCCTAAACTTCAGGACAGAGGTGATTCGAAAGTTCTCTATGCAAGCATTTAATTCTTTGTTCCAAGGAGCAGAAGGAGAGTTCCTCCTGTTGGTCCATGTACTGTACCTGAAATGGTGGAGACTTCCAGTATGCTGGCAATTTCCTTCAGGTAGGAACTGTTAAAACAAGATTTGAAATTGAGGTCATAATTCTTTTCCTACCACTTGTGTACAAACCAAGTGTAAGCATACACATAATACACAGTTGGATTCAGTGGTCTTAAAGGTATTTTCCACCCTAAATGATTCCATGATTCTATGACAATGTTGACTAAGAACAGCTCAGCCAATAGAAGATAAAAAGGATATCAGAGGCAGAAATGGGATGCCTGGAGGAGTGATTCTTCTGTTTCCCTGGTTATTCTTGCTTCATTTCAGCCAGTTAATTTGGAAAATGGGAGCTCAAGACAGTTCTTAGTTAAGCTCTGGTGGTAATTCCCACTGGCCAGCCTAATCCAGATGCCCACATCAGCTTCAGATGCTCAAATTAGGAGGTTAGCCATAGCAACAGTGGAGAGAGAGATCCTGCAGAACTTGTTGAAAGTGGGACCTTAATGCAGCTTGAAGGAATCTTTTCCCTGAGGCTAAAAGGAATTCAGTGGGACACTTGCTGCATGTAGAGGTATGAAAACTGAGTTGTGGAGCAAAGCAACTGCAGTGAAAACACACTCACCTAAGGCTGTGCTAATATAATTTTAAATAATGAATATGTGAGAGGAAACCAATTTACTTTTAGATATCCCACAAACAGAAAAAATATCAGATAAATTATTAATTGTGAATTATTTGCATAGGCTGATAGGAACTCATTAAACACCGAAAGACTGATTTGCAAGAAAGAAATGGAGAAAGTATTTAATCTGGTATTTCTCATCTCCTAAGCTTCCAATAATTGTCTATCCAGCAAATTAATTTGTCTCTTTCTTCTGCTGTTATTCTGTACTTCACGGACCCTCTTTACGGAATGTTTTATGGCAGAGATTTTCTGTGAGCCAAAGAGCTTGAATTTCACAGCTACATATTAAAGTACATCAGAAAACAGTAGAAGACATCACATTTTCTCCACTTACTTGTGGCTGAATTGCTACAAATTTTTAAATTACCATACTTAAAAGTATTAGCTACAGATACATAAATCTCCTAGTTTTTTTTCAACACATCCCAGCCTCTACAGGCCAAGAATCCAGCTTTTACATTAAATAACACAACAAGCAATTCTAGGTGCCTCTGTTTCTGAATATACAATCTGAGCCAATTTAAAGGCCATGATTAGCTGGTGGCAACCTAAATGGCTATACCGTACTGAAGTCGGAAAATACTGAATTCTTGTAGAAAAAGGGCTGAATCAGTATCTAGGTTGTTCCAAGCAGTTTTTTGTGTAACCTGTTCTTTAAACCCTGCTAAAGATGGTTCCACAGCCAGCCTAGGCAGCGTATTCCCAGTGCATGCCTATTCTTGGAATTAGGATATTCAAATTGAATTATATTTGCTGCAAATTAAGCTGATTGTGTCTTGTCCCACCTTCAGGGGACAAAAGAAACATTTTATACCTGTTCTTCTTATATATCCTTTTCATACAGAGAAGTGTTACTGTGGGTCTTCTCAAATTCTTCTCTCCTAAACTAAGGAGGCTTTCCTGCAGAAAGTGTATTTTCCTGACTCCTCATTTTCATTCAGTTCCATAGTCTTTCCAAGGGTCATGCCCACAGTGCTCAGCTGAAGATTCATCACCTCCAAGGAGAACAGAAAAAAAAGGTGTCTTCCATGTCTTCTGTATGTGATTCTTTTAACAAACTGGGTAAGGATTAGATGTGTTGGCTTTGTAGCTGGGCCATGCCTTTTATTCACTGTGAAGCAGTGACCAAGTGCAACCTCTGATACTCTTCCGCAAAAGTGCTGCTTAATCATTTTTGTGTTTGCACCACTGATTTCTCTTTCCCCTATGGACTTTTTTGAATTTCTTATAGTTGATTTCACATCATTCTTTCAAAGGTCTGAGTGCGTTTTGGCTCTGTTGTCAGGCTTCAGAATTCTGCAGTCCTTCCAAACTTAGACAGACAATGCTTTATTAATATACTCTCCCGTCCACTATCCATGCTGGTAGTAGTAAAAACATTGCATAGAGCTGGCCCTGAACAGCCCACGTGGGATATGACTGCTAAGGGTACCAGTGAGTGCACAAAATGTGAGCATACACACACATACAATGCAGATGTAGAGATGGAGTTGAAACTTGACATGATAATTCCTATTGTACCACAATTACTCTGGGATTTGAACACAATTAAATTTCATAGTCACCTCTCTTTTCTAAAATAGTGCCATTTGACACTGTAATTGCTTTGTATTCCAAGCACAGACCAAAACTGCTGCCACAAAAAACACTGTAATTCTGTAACCATTAGAAAAGCTAACGGTATGGCCTCTCCACCCGTTGTACTTCCATTAAACTCATAGAACATCTTTTGTAAAAATAAGTAGCATGCTTGGCTTTTGCTCCCTCAGCAGTACTTTGGACGTAAGTCATTAGATCATCTTTCTCTGTTTCCTGTGGTGTATTGAGGAAAGGAGAAAAATTATCATTTTGTCAGAATTATGGTTTGCTTTCCTTTGCCAATGGAAGCTGTGTTGGCTTAGCCTGTAGGGGAATGGACTGAGATCACCCTTTTGCATTGGAATCTTTTACGTGCATATGTCTGAGATAAATGAGGATGAGAACAAGCAAGGAGAGAGAAGGAGGGTGGCATTGCAGGAGGGCAAGGTGCCAGGAAAATCTTTCTCTCTAGAAAGACCAAAATGTCTGGAAATGTGCATTGTCACTCCCAGAGGAGAGCGGGACAGTCCTGCTGGTGGTCTGCAAAGCAGAGCCTTCGCATGTTATGGAGACTTGGTGGAATAACCCCTGATTCCTTGGGCAAACTGGAAGGAGCCTCACTCTCTGCAGAGCTGTGCATCATTTTCCTGTTTTGAGAGCATGCCAGAGATTTACCCATTCCCCCCCAGCCATAAGTGGAAGACCTGTTTCCCCTTTCCTTGTCTTTAGGGCTGGGGGGAGAGCCCAGGCATTAGAAACCCTTTGGTGTTTCATTACTGGCACTTTGCTGGAAAAATGCAGTCCTTTTAGGCATTGACCTAGTTAAGGCTCCTACTTCTGCAGAAATTTGGTGTTCCCACCTAGGCAGCTCCTAGCAAATCCCCAGTAAGCTGTTCCTTTTCTTTCCCACACTCTCTGGAAGGTTGTATCTCTCTTTTTGCAGGTGTAATTCAATCAAACAGGAATTGCAGATTCCTCGCTAGTCATTGCCTCATTCCCCGGGCACTGACAGAGTCATTGCCTACCTGTCGGCCTCGTTGGGAAGTTGCATAATGCTGCAGAGACACAATGGAGAAAGGGATATTTTTAAATGTGTGCTTTATTTTTTTTAATTTTAAACCTGTATAAATAAATACAAAATGGCAAAGAGGTTCATGTTTACTAAACATTGCATTTGATTGTATGACATTACACAGTGTGTGTCACAATAGTTCACCTTGTAATTGTGTCCTTTTAGCTGTTGGTGCATAATTCTATAACTCATAGGATACAATTAGTCCTGAAGCTGCATCCAGCCACCCTTTTAGTGGAACCCCTGAGTGCTTACAATTGCAAGAGTGTATTAGGGGAGCGTTCGAGTCAATTGGCTGAAATTGGGGAATTCCGTAAGAGAAACCTGGCATAGCATAAAGGAGAAGATAATAAGAGGTACAGGATTCTTGAGAAAAGAAAAAGTAATAAAGGTTTGGAGCATTTTTATTTCTGATTTTCTTCCCCTTAGAAGTTAACAGAAATATATTAGAATTAACAAAAGTCAGCAGAGACTACAGGTTCATTTAAAAAGATTTTTTTTTTCATGCTCACCAAGAGCAGGCAAATGGACAAACCATACATGACTGGTTTTTACCTGATGAGTTGGTTCATATTTTGAAAAGGGTAAAAATATACTCAACCACTTGATGAAATGCTGATTCTCCAAACCCACTTACCATCCTCACCCAGTGAAGGTCAACTGCCAAGGTTTTATAGACATTCTCTGGTCATGATTCGCTTGCTTGCTTCTTTAAATTGCACTCTACGTGCTTTTCACATTCATTCTTTCATTCATTCTCTTCAAAAAGCTTGAATAGAGCTACTTTCCCTTCACATTTAGAGCTTATTTGCTGGAAACAATTTTTCAATTCTGTTCAGCCTGTTTAAAGCAAATTGTTTTCAGATAGATCAGAATTTTGTATAGATTTTTCTCATTATTCTGTGAAACACACATATTTTACACGTATTTTAGGAATGGGGTAGCTATAAAGGATGACCCTTGACTACTTGAGATCTATGAATGGCCACCTGAGTACAGTTTATATTTGCTCACTGAACTTATATTAATGGGAACTATGTCTAAAACAATTACAGATTTGAATGGTGTGTGAACACCAGGGATCTGGTGACGTTACAGATAAGCCATAACAAGAAGTCAGAAGATGTAGAGAGGTTTTGTACTTTCACAATCTTTCCTGACTTTATTTTCCCTGGATCAGCCAGTTCTGCATTCAAAACTGTGTTTCCATACAAGTGCAATGTTTGCTACTGTTTGTATTTGCTGCTGCCTTGCTGGGAAGCCCCATCTTCTCCAGTCACCGGAGTTGGAGCTCAGTATCTTCCTTCCTTTCGTCAGCATTTTGAAAGAAGCCTGGTGGGTACCTGTCTTACCAGGTAACTATTTATCACTTTATTGTTCCACAATACAATTTTATCCACAGTTACCCCACTGCTTTGATACTGGTCATACTGCTGTTTCCTGGATCTGTGATAAAGCAGACATTACAGGAGAAAGTCAGAAGAGATATGTCTTTTCCCAGCTCACCTTCCATCTCTTCCCTCCTGCACAGAAGTTTTTGTAAATGATTTTATATGCTCTGAGTTTATCAGACTCAATAAGATCTTCCTATCAGAGCAAAGGTAAAAATGTGAACTTTTTTTTTTTTTTAAAAAAAAGAAAACCCTATCTTTTCTGCTGAAAATTTCAAATCCAGCAACTCTATCCACCTCTTCTCCCCTTCCCAATGCTTTATTTCCATTGGGCAACATGATTTCAATCCAGCTGCTATACTCTGCTGGGAGTATACTGAATAGTTATTCCTGGCTTAGGAGTGTAATATTGAGCACCTTTTTAAAATTTGGTAGTGGAAAAAATGAAGCTCACAAAATCACTGGTAATCGAGCCTCACAAAATTAGCTGCCACTTAACTGAAATAATGGGACTTTTACTTGCTTTCCAATTCTCTCCTTCCCGCTGTGGCCACCGTCATTTCCAAGTGTACTAACAGAGGATAGAGATGTCAGGTGTGGAAACCTTCTGGGGTGAATGAAAGAGCTCATATCTAGGAAGATCAGCTTGATCTAAACAAAATCTCTTTCACCAAACAGGTATCTCAATAAAACTTGCAATATGAATCTCAGAGGGACTGTGCGGCATGAAGCCAAAGGCTGAGGGCTACTTAGCTTTGGAAAAGTGTAAGTATGCCTGGATAGCATCCACAGCACATCTGCATCTTAGTGCATCCACAGTGTACCACAGAGGCCAATTTTTCTTATAAGCTTTTAAAGTACATTAAAAATTTGAATGCCCTCTTTTGCACAGCTCTCTGATGAAGGAGTAATAAAGCTTTGCCCTGCCATGGCTCAAGTATGGTCTGTTTCCTGTGCTGGTCTGTGCTCTGTCAGGGAGTGTCAGAGTGACAATCTCCCTTGAAAGCAGACTGACAAAATGAAGCTCAGCCTTTGGCTTCAAGAGGAAAACAGTTTCCTGGAATGTGGAATGTTCTGGCCCATGCTTTAAACAAGTTTTATTAGCTATAACTCCCAAGAAGCTGGTGGAGAGGTGTTGATGCACACAAAGAGTAAGTATGTCATTAAAGTATTTTTCCCATCATTCTGTTCCCATTTCTCTCTTACCCAGGTTCCACAGTTTAAAGCTCTGCTGGTTGTAGCTGTCAGTAATTTAAAACTCTTACCTTATTTCTGGCCTGGTGCTGGAACAGACTACCTGAAGAGCTCTCCAGGGCTGTGAGTACATTTGGGAGCTTTTCTGTGTAGGTTTTTATGGAGTTCTCTACAATAAACTTAGGCATTTCTCATCTGAGTTGATTTTTTGTCTGCCTTGACTTTACAGTTTCCAATATGTATTTGTCATTTCTACCTGTGAAATGTTCTCCATGAATTTATTATTTGCTTCTCACTTCAAACATTTTGTATTCTGAGATTTTGGCTTTTGAAGCACACGCTGGGCAAAAAAAAAAAAAAGAAAAAAAAAGAGAACTCACTGAAGTTAGCAATCCTTTCCATAATTCTGAAGTCACATATCTCAGCTCCACATTTCCCCTTTCTAAGCTAAATTCTTTTAACCTTTTCCTGCAAATTAGATTCTTCAGGGTTGGTGTCACCACTGACTGAGGCAGGAACTCTTCCTTTGATGGAGAGGTTTGGAAAGTTGCTGAATGAGCAGTTTAAATGGTATTTTCTCTCTGTCTCTCTCTGTAGTATCCCCATTTCTGCAACTTCCATATTATAAATCTGCTGTATATAACATCGAGATGGTGATATTAAATAGAATATGATGTCCTGACACTGAGCTTTGAATGCTTCTTCTTGCTACATCTAATAAAGTTCTGTCACTTGTATATATCAGAGGCACGTCAGTAAAATGCTGTTGGCAATCCTCTAAAAGCTGTTGTAGCCACCCTTCCAGTAAAGTGCAAGAAATTGACAGAAAAGGCTCCCATGAGAGGGGCTAATGAGCAGGAATAATTCAAAAACTATAATGTGGCCACTGCCCCTGGAGCCAGCACCAGGAGAGGCTTGGCAGAATCCCACCTCTCTTGCAAAGAGGGGTACGATATACCAAGTGGTAAAACTGTCAATAGACAAGTCTGGGACAGCTTGCGATAGCATGCTGAGAGGAAAGAAAAGAGAGAAATTCAATTGCAGAGGAATGTTCTTGACTCAGGAATCACCTTAAGAGAGCTGGCATTTCCCACTCCTCACTGCAGGTAATGTGCCTGAGGGCTCACTTTGGCCAGAAAGAAAATTGATCGCATTTTCAAAAGAAAGGAAAAGAAATCCTTCCAACACATGAGTATTTTATCAGGAAGGTATGGCTATTTCAGAATCAGTAAAGTCAGCTGCTCTTCTGTAAGTAAGAGCTGCAGTAAAATGAAGAGTGAGGCTCAATTTGTCATTTCTCAGTAAGTTATGAGCCAGAATCCATCTGACCAATCTCTTTTTCTGTATGATATTGCTTGTATATCATGTTAAAGTCTCCAGCTCTGGGCTCCAGATTAGACTACAAATGATATCCTACTTTTATTCCAAAGCACCGAAGTATTGAATCTATATTTGAAATCACATAATTAGACAGCTGTGAATTTTTATTTTCCTTATATGGACAGAACCTGCCTTTTACTAGACAGCCTCAACATACCTTACAGCTGCCAATCTCACATATGCTTATGTAATTTTTCTTACTCTTCATTCTGCCTTAGACCTTCCTTCTCTTTGCACAGAAGTTTTTTACATGATATTTCCCATCCTCCTCACACATTAAAACCTGAGTATTCTCCTTTCTCGACAGCATTTCTGCAGGAAGCTTCTTTTTTCCTAAACCCCTTACCAACTTCTCTGTTGCTCCTTCCCTGCTGATTCATTACTAATTTCAGGACAGCTAAACTATTCTTCCTACCAGCTTTCAACTGTGTTTCTAGGTTGGCTTTTCCCCCTCTTTATACAGAGCCAACTTGAGTTGGGCGTATAAGAAATACATAATTGGTATGGGGGTGTATGCACTATATATACATTAGTGGGGCATCTCATTTTTCTGAATATAGCTGACAAATATAAAATCATTTTTTACTTGCAGCATCAAGGAACAGATTGCTTATTATGAAATATAATCAGTATGTGAAGGCTTGTTTTTTACAAATTGTGTTTTCTGGCATCAGTTTGTTTGTATACATTCAAAATTTTGTTTCCAGCAAACTTCACCTGTGCAACTCAGTAATTTCTAGAAAGATAAATGTCAGTCCTGCTCAAAAGTATGCCTCCTCACAGAACAGAGCATATTTCAGAGGATTGAATGTGGCCAGAAAGAATCAGAACAGAATATTCTGTATCAATTTCTAACATATACTATTCTATATAGTCTGGATACCCAGCTAAGGCCTTGAACTTTGTTCGTAGGCTTCTTATATGTATAAATTTTCAAGTGAACTTTTTTTTCTGCTGATGGACTGTTAGATTTCTTATTCTCTGATTCTCTTTAGCTAGGTGCTCGGCATGTATTTCAGTTATTCTCTGCCAGTAAACTGAAATCAGAAGAAAAATCCTGTTCTTCTCAGTGGTGATTGCCATTAACCTTTATATATTTAAGTGAATATTTACAGGATGAATGTAAACATGAGCACACTTCACTGTTTTGGGTCTACAATCCTGCCTAGTTTGTGTTTGCAAATCAGTTGTACAAATAAGGAAATGTGGTATTTTGGGATAAGAATATTCTGATTTGTGCGTAGCAGTGTAAGAATTGCATGTGGAATTCAGAGATGCCGCTCACGAATGTTTGTTGGGCTGAACCGTATTCCTTGATAACCTAAAAATCAGATTTAACATGCTCTACTTTGAAGGTATACATACAGATGAATTTTCAGAATAAAAAGTGCTGATTACACATTTGGAAAGCCTGAATTTTGTAAATTAGATCTAGGGAGAATTGCATGAAGGAACTCTTGCTAACACAAATAAGGCATTCCAGCCTGGTACAGGGGTTTTGTTCTTTGGGTTCCTGTGAGATGCTTAGATGGAGCCTCTCTAACATCGCATTAGCAGTAAGAACAATTCATATATTTTGAGTTACAATTTCAGACAGAATTTTGTGGATTCTGAATTTAAGGCAATGTGAGTAACAACAAATGAAAGGGACAAGGCCAGGAGCCGTAACACGTAACAGGAGTCACCTTTAAATTGCAGACTCAAACTTCCCCTTACAGTAAAGTGGTCAAAAGCCCTTGGCAGCCCAAACCCACCAGCTCTCAGGCCTGTTATTGTTTGCAGTGACTTGGGCTTGGATCTGGCTCACCTGCTTTTTACAGTAAAGTGTAAAAAGTGTAAACATCTCATTGTTACAGCCAGGTGCGACAGAGCATCGGTGACTGTCACCCGTGTCCTTTGGTGCAGTGGTTTGGTTCTGCATCAAAGCAGTTGCCCCGGGTGGGCCTATAGGGGTGCTGCTCCCCTTCTCCAAAACATTAGGGAAAAACTGTAAATGGATGATCTTCCTGGGTACGGGAGGATGATGGAAGATCCTGGGGCAGCCGCTGTGGTTCTGCTGGTGGGAGAGGTGGGTCTCTCAGGGATGTTGGGCCTTCCTAAGTTTGTGGATAGTAAGGTCTTAGTATGAAAATTTTTAGTAATATTCTGTTCAATAGTAGTATTTCAGCTCTACCTACCTACCAGATCTCAGAAAGTATAGTTGTAGAGGTAACTCTAATTTTTTTATTAAATCCGTTTGAGATTTTTACCTTAGGTGTTACTTTGTCTTCTCAGGCTGGGGTTCTGCTGCTGGATTGTCTAGGAACCCCCCGGAAAATTACTAAGATCCCAGTAACATGGAAATTAATAGACGGGGAACGCATTTTCCTGTGCTGCTGAGCAGTGTGCAGCCTGGAACAAGAAGGGCTACTGGAGAAGCAGTGTGCCTACCATCTTTTGGATGTTGCTGGCTCCACGCTGCAGCAGGTGCCCCTGAACTACTCTACCACCCCTCTCTGAGGGGAGTTAGAGAGGACGCACATCCTGATTATTTGGGTTAGGCCAGGAAAATCAGTTTGTTACGGTGGTGATGGCAAGGGATTTCTGTAGCAGTTTGGGAGCACAGGAAGCAAAGAGAGAGACAGCCATTTTATTTCAGGCTTATGCTATACATTGAGATTCATTATACAATTTTTCCCCTAAATTAATACAAAAATAGTAAAAATTGGTTAAAAAAAGCCCAAAAGAAACCCCCTGACATCTTGCAAGCCATTTATTTGATGCACAGGTTAAGACTTCTTGGAGCTTAAATAACCTAGAATTGTTTGTACTGATATTTTTTTTTTCCTTTTTCCCAAAATTAAAAAAATGGTAATGACTTGCAGAACGCCAACAACACCAGAACAATTTGTGCCTGAGAAGCGGCTGCCCCAGGCAGGCGCACGTGATGCTGAGGTGCCTTCTTTCCAGGCAGGAAGCAGTGCCAGGGCCACCACAGGGCAAACCGTGGCCTGTCAGGGCACTCCACTCTGCTCCAACCCATGCACCATGGACAGGAATATGTGTTCAAGTCCCCTCTTGGGACACTTTTGCCACATTTTTTTTAAAAAAAAAAACACAAACCAACCAACCAAACAAGAAGTTTGCCGTTGCGCTTCCCTGGCAGTGGCTGGGTTTCACAAGGGCTCCCTGGGGGCCCAACCCCACCACGGTTTGGAGCTAAAGCTCCTCCCTGTTCTCTAATAAGATTGGGGAGGAGGGATAAGGTTGCCCCCAGCTCTGCACTGAGTTGGGGTCACTGGGGGTGCCCTGCAGCAATGGTGTAGTGCCTAGCCGTGGGTGGAAGATGCTTCCTACCTTTAGGGAGGGGAAGGGGCTCTCTCCCCTCCCTGCCTCCCTCTCATCAGACCTGTGTGTACCCCAGGAAGGCTTACTTATTTCACAATATTTATAAGAAAATAAATGACAAGTACTTTTAGTGATAAATGTAAGGATAAAGCCACGGAAGAAATAGTTTGTCCCTACATAGCTAATTGTACAATTTGATTTGTACGGATCTGGGTTTTAACATGTGCAAAGGCAGGGGAGAAAAAGGCTCTGGGTAATTCTTTCCAATCAAGATCTTCCAGAAAGTGCTCCCAGAGGGCTTGTGCCTTACCATGCAAGTCCTGATTCAGCAAAACCCAGCAGTGCTGCCCCACCATGAGGCATGGGAGGACTGAGCCATACCCACACGGGAGCTGGTGCACTCTGCAGGCTGTGCATCCCAGGGAACCATCAGGCATGGCTGTGAGATGGGGACAAGGGCAATGGCACCACCACAGCCCCTGGTCTGGCATCCCCAGTGCCCACACACCAGTGCTGTCCTGGCCTCTCCTGCACTCCCATCCTCTGCCAGTTCCCAGCCATGCCAGAGGAGCTATGGGGCCCACAGCAAATCCACAGCTAACTCCTGTTAACTCAGCTTCCCTTCCCTGCATCTTCCTTAACATGCTATTTGCTTCTGAAGTTAACAAATAGGAAAAACAACCATTTTGCTAAGTTTTTAAGTAACCAGTTCTTCTACCACAAAACCTACTTGCTTTGCTGGCTCTCAGTTTTTCAGAGCAGTCACAGTCTTCCTTCTGATTCCCCTAATCTCTGCCCAGTCAAGCCACCACTTTGTTTTATTTTCCCTTTGAATAAAAATAAAGAAGGTGTTGGCCGAGGGGGGATTTCATGGCTCACAGGAGGACAGTCAGCCTAGAGAAAAGCATTTAAAAGTACACCTCTCAATTTACAGTACATGTTTTACCTGAATTCAGCGCTGGCTCTGAAAGCTTCTGAGAGCAGATGCAAATCCTCTCGTGGCTCAGCATAACCTCAGGCCACTTTAATACTGTTTTCCCTCCAGGTTCATACAGTTGACCATGATAAGTGTATTTGCTTGTCTTTGGAAAAGCAGCTCTTTTTCTTTGACAGACAGGTTTTTCTCAACCTTCCGAATTCTAATTTTAATCTTTCATATTTCTGCTTTGGACAGCAAATTTTGCCTTCATCAATTAATTTTTATAGTGCAGTTTTTCTACCTATACCAAATTTTCTCTCTTCATTTTTTCCTGCCATTCGAATACTTGTAAATTGAAAGTGGACTTGTACTAAGACAACATTAGAAATTACGTTACAAGAAAACTGGACTGATCCTGAGGGCCATTTGCATGTTGGTTGGCTCTTTTTCCCCATGCTTACCCTGTAATTAAAAATAAATTGTACACCATACCTTATTGTATGGAATTTTATGTCTGTAGAAGATGTATGTGCTCAGTGAGCCACAGTCCTACGTGGTCTTGTTAGCCATAGCTAAAACTTTCACTGCTAGATTTTAGTCAGTGCCTGACAGTGTACAATACTCTGTTCTACTCACTGAATTTATAAAAAAATTGGGTAATCTATATTGCAAACAAAACCACAGTGATACCTGGGCTAAAAGCCACTTAAGAGTATGACAAAAACCTGCTTAAGCCTAGGTAGTCTTCCAAAATGGACGTTCACCAATAAAGGCAAGCTCTTACGCACAGTCAGCCACTGGGAGTGCTTTGGACTGAGAACAGAGCACAGCATCTGCACCTACTGATCAGTCAGTGCAGGGGGGACTAACTGACTTTGGTGAAGATAATTGCTCCACAGGAAAAAGTCGAAGGGAAAAGGCCAAAGTGGCTTAGCATAGTCTGAAACCTTGAGAACATGCTGTTTCTAGTTCATGTTGAGGTATTCAAGCTACCTGTAGAAAAGGAATATTTGGTGCATCCCTCAGATACATCAGGATGCAGGCAGAAATCTCATGGACCCAGGCTGAGTGCACCTTGGATACTTTCATGGTTTTTCCTTGGCAACCCTGGAGGGGGGAAATGAAATGGCAGCCTGAGGTGAAACACAGCGAAAAATGTAAGTAAGCTGGTTTTGGCTCTGATCTGGGTCTTCTCTCTTTTGAGAATGTTTCAGTCTCCTGCCTGTCCTGTCCCTGCGCAGAGAGAGGCATGGCTCCTCTTCTCTGATCCAGTCCTGGGCAGCTAGCAAGAGTTACTAGTTACTGGAGAGGGTAACATGGCACTGGGAGGAACTTCTAGGAAATGAATATGCCCTTAAAAAGATTTTAAGGAATGAGCTGGACAAACATCCTTCATAAATTATTTAAATTCTGCTGACTCTGCCTTGGGGCAAGAGAGTGGACTGCCTTACTTCTCACCCTGCCTTCTTGGACACCCAAACCCGTTCTGCAGTCATAGGACTGCCTCCACATCGTTTTTCTGACAGGTTTGGAGACACAGGAGTAATTTTATCCCTGGTTTTATCATCTTTCTTGGAGATCTCTGAAGGCCCCACATGCTGAAATTTAAGGAGAGGCCTCTGAAACTACAAGCTTGTCTTCGGACATCTCTTTAAAGACACTCCTGTCTATGCACAGCAATTAGATGTTTAGAGGTTTATGGTAACCACCTTTGTGTCTGGCGTTTGCAAGTGATAACAGAGATATAAAATCAGTGTTTACCATGTATTTCTCTCTGCAGTGTAAAAGCACCTCTTTCACACATAGCCAATTTCCAAGTGTTCCACAAGTCAGTAGGTTGCTGCAGAGGAACTGCAATTCCTCCATAACTCTCAACTAATTTGCTAATGCCCTCAGAAGTTTAAAAGCCACTGCAGCTGCTTATTGAACAGCCAGGAGACAGGGTGACTCTTCTTTAAATGACACTGTGATAATCAAAGAAAATCTACAGTGAAGTATATTTAAGGAATAATTTTTGGCTGGAAACCATAGCCCCAAGCCTGAGTCTAAAGAAAGCAGGGGAAACAGATCTTTTTTCCTAGCCTTACATTCATTTGGCTGTCTTGAAGGTGTCCGCCTGGGTTCTGCCAAGGCTGAAGTTGTTGTTACAGCTTCCCAGCTGCTACCGCAGCAACTGTTGTTTGTTTAAGCAAAGAGCCTGTGCGTTCCTGGACACAGCTTCCTTTCTTCTGGTCAGAGAAGGGACATATCCAGGGGAAAGTAAATGTTGCCAGCTGCGCTGCTGACTTTTTTTGCTAGTGAGCATGTAGCGTTTTGCTTCAGGGCAAAATATCTGGTTATCTTCTTTTCTGCTAGGAAGAATGCTTCAGAAGTATCTCTTTGCTTGAAAATGAATATTCACTCCGTGGCATTTGCGGGTTTCGCACAGGGTAGTTGGGGGTCACTGGGACTGGATGCTAAAGAGATGTTTCATGCAATGAAGCATACCCTGGGTTTGACCACAGACATGCTGATGATCGTGCAAGTACCACAGGCAGCCTCCAGAGCCACAGTGCTCCCAGTGGTCCGAGCTTCATGGCTCCTGCAATATCCCTTCCCCCTCCACACACTGTCACTGAAGCAAACCTTATGCCAGGTGCTGAAAACTTTTCAAGTACTCTTACTTTCTGGACGAGCTGCAAAAAGGAGTCCTGTTGTAATACATTCAACTTGCACCACAAAGCGACAGTCCACATATTCATGAGACCACCCAACACACCAGCCAGCTTCCTGATACTGGGTTTTCACAGGCAATGTATAGCTGGAATACTCTCAGCAAAACCTACGGAATTGGCTTACATATCCCCACTGGGGTTCAACCACATGATAAAACCTTACAGTAATGAGCCTGTCGCTCTTAAGGGTGTAGGGGGCGGAGGAGGAAAGAGATGCTGCTTTATCTGTATTACTCCACATCACAGATGCTGACAGAATTATTGATTTAGAACTCACAGCTCCAAAAAGACTCAGTAATGTAATCTTTTTAAGTTGGTTTTTTTTCTCTTTTTTCTCTCAGAAGTGATGTTTTCAATAGGCCCCTTAGATATGGGCTCTTTGGGGACGTTGTTAAACTCGCTGCTGCTAAACCACAGTCCCAGCCTTCGGTTTGTTCCACACAACTCTCACGGTCTACTGTCTCTTGGAAGAGCCCATAGCTGTAAGGTCTATTGCTTTACAGGTACTCTAGGAAGATTGAGGGATTAAGTTATACATTATGTAAAACTACCCACTAATCCTCTTAGTGTGCATTACCAGTGAATGGCCTGAAATAGGCTCTCACTAAAAGAGCCCTAACATTCACTTTCTTGATGACATTTTGAGGTTTGTATCATGGATTTTGGTGCTGAAATATTCAGTACACCATCTTCTGACTGCTGCTAGATCCACTCACGTGTCTTCGTAGAGTGCTAATAAAATTGCAGTTGGTAAAGCAGATTACATGTTTAACTAGTAGCGAGACATGTATAAAATAGAGTTTATATATTTTTTAGAGTGACAGAGTCACTGGATTTTTTGTTCCTTTTTTTTGTTCTTTTTTTTTTTTTTATAAGAAAAAGAAACAGCTATAAAACCATGATTAAAAATGTTACAAGGGATGATTTTCATTTTAAAATAATGATATTTTTAGAAAAAAAAAGAAGTGATTTATAACATAAAAGTGTTTGGAAAGCATTTGGTTGCTGTGTACTGCCTTCTTTCCCAATACAGTTTGCTATCTTTTATACAGTCTTGCATAAATGTTTAGATTAGGGGAGAAAAGAAAAATTAAATGTGATGGCTAAGACTTATAAGAGCTGACTCACTGACTTGAGTTATTGCTGTGCAGAAAGTTTGTAAAGCCTTTACATCCAGCGAACATTTAGTGCTACTTCAGCCTTGACAGTTGACCTTTCAATATGATTTGGTTTAGCCACAATAATTGCAGCATCTGCAGTACAGGCGATGCAGACGACTGCTTAGGAACCCAATTTCTCTCATTAGATCTTACTTCATGCATCTAAAATTCAACCCCCCTTTGCATGTGTTTGAAAATTTTCTCATATTACCTGTTATGGGAACTGAGCAAGGTACAATCTCCTGGCTCTTTTTTTTTTTTTTTTTAAATTTATTTTTGATTTCTCCCATAATTTTGAATATTCCTAGATTTAGCTTAGAAGAGGGAGGGAAAACCTCCCAACTCCTTCCTCTCACTGGATATTTAGTAAGTACTGGTTTCTTTTTTTTTTTTTTTTTTGTTTTTTTTTCAGTAAGACCTAGTGTAAAAAAGCAACCAACAAATCAAGTTAGACTGTTGTAATTTGGTCAACCACTCGGGTGCTATCCATATCCACCATTTCAACACACTCTATTTCCTCACGGTTTTCAGGATTCTTCTTCTCTTTCCTCTTCTTCTTAGAGGGTGGCAGGAAAGTCAGTATCACAGGTAAAATGGCAAAGCAGTGAAAGAAGGTGACTAATGCTATTAAAAACAAGCACCTGAACAGTGTACGGGTCAGATTTGAAGGCACAGCTGCGAGAGGAATCAGACCAACAATATAGCAGAGGTAGCTCTGCAAAATAGCTACCCCATGCACTTCCAGGGCATTTTTTACCCATTTAGTTCTTGTGAACTCTTTGCCCAGGACAAAGGTTGATAACAGTGGAGCACAGTTGTCAATTGTATAATTAATTCCGTAAATTAAGCACAACACAGAAATACAATCTAGTTCCACTTTCCACAAGGTCATAAAACCTATAACTCCAAATTCAACCGAGGCAACAGTTAGAGTGAGCCAGACATTGATCAGAGAGTCTGCGACCAGGAATGCAGAGAAGAAGAGCAGAAATAAAGCACTAATGCAGGAGTTTTGTAAGGGGGCTCCCACTGAAGAGGCATAACGATCCATGTACACAAACGATGGATTGAAAACGATGAATTTCACCTTGGAGGTGAGAGAGAGCTTCCTCAGGGTCTCCAAGAGGTCATAAAGTTCTTCCCTCTTGGTTTCCATTGTCTTTGCCACCAAGAACATCCTGGAGGCCACAACATCAACTTCATTGTTGTATTTCTTGGAAAAGATGATATCCTCTGAAAAATGGGCAAACTGAGGGGTCTTCAGGAAGGAGTTCCTCAACATATCAGTGAAATTCTTCTTGGGCAATCCAGTAGATATGTTGAGTTTCCTAAGGTAATTTAAGTAGCTTTCGAACCAAGATATCCTCACAAAGCCCTTGGTATACTCCAGCACGTCCTCCTGGACACTGGTGTTCCAGTACTCGATTGACTCGTAGATGTAGAACCCAATCACTGGGCTGTAGTTACTGAAGTACTTCTGCTGGGCAGTCGTATACTCGATGGTCCGTGTCGCAGTCGCTACGATGTTGCTCAGGTCTGACCCTTCACTGACCTGCAGGTAGCCCATTAAGGCAAAGGAAATATAAACAAGGTAAAAGAGAACTACAAAAGGCTTGACATAAGTGTTTGTTATCCAGTCACAATAATAGCGTTTCAGGAACCACACCAAAAGATGACTCTCATAAGTGTTCGTTTCCTCTGAATCATCTGTGTCCTCACTGAATTTGGCTGTCAGAAGAAACCTATACCATGCAGGCTTCTCTTGCAATACCTCTGGCTTTGGTACCTTTCTGCAGAAGATACTATGCTGGTAGTTGTTTTCTATGTAGCCAGTAAACACCAGGCTGGAACCATAAAAGGAGAGTACATAGAGGTAGTTGAAGAAAATTGCAATACAGGAATTGCAGCAGAAAATCCTGGCTGCTTCAATGTTAGTGAAGGGACTGGCACCTATTCCAAAAGTGACCAGGTACATGGCAGTGGTGAGAGAAAACGAGAGCATGGAGTCTGCAAATACGGCTGCAGTCCTCTCTTTCACATGTTGGTCTTCTCTAGTTTTTCTCCAGGAGGACAACATTTCAAAAGTCCCATATAACCCATGACCTACAACAGAGAACAAAGTGAGTGTTGAAAGTGCTCGAATCAACACAAGGAAAAACGTAATGTGGACATGCTAAAAACTCAAAGAAGACACGGCTGGCCATTACCCGTGCTTGGCAGAAACGTCCTGCAGAAGAGAGAAATGATTATGGAGGTGTGAGCCACAGGAGCGCGTTTGCTACCTGACTAGCAAACCTTACTGCCAGAGCTTCAGAGTTCTGTATCGCTGGCTCAGGGTTCATGGGTTAAAGAAAAAGGATTTTTTTTTCTGGTTGCCTGTTTAGTTTCATTATTTCGGAGGGCCTGTGATGGAAGATGCTTTCAAATTAGTGTTTCCTGGTGATGGTATCCGACCTGTGGTGAAAACAAACAAATATGACCTGAAGTGCCAATGCAGGAAGCAGAGCAGTAGTTGGCTGCTTTGTAGAAAATCTGTAAAAAATGAAAATTCCATATAAGCTGAAAATAGTCAATTAAATTAGTCACTGATTTGTCCACTTCCTGTACAAATTTTCTGTCAGGAAAAAGAAATCCTAGAAGCAAAACAAAGAAAGCACAAATAAATTTTAGAGATGCAGAGTGGTAGAGCTGATAGAGAGCTGCTTAAGGCATTGGTCTTCTTTAAATATCTAAGGCCTTGTAAAACCAAATACAGCCATATTTTCCTTGGCAATGCCTACATTTGATAATGCATTTAATTGACTCTTAAAATGGATATACCATCCACGAAAGGAAATTAAGACCTGCTGATCTAAAATCCTGTGTTTAACCCCTGAGTGCAGGTAAATCAGGAAAAATACATGGTTTTATCTTAATACTTGGTTAGTCATCTTCCTCTTACATTTCTATTTTGTGACTAATAGTCAAGATGCATCTGAAGGACGCAGACTTCTGCTCTCTCATAGTGGACCTGAGCTGGGAACACAGCCATTGACCAGCTACCATGTGAGAGGGGCTGAGGTAAAAGTAGGTTGATGATTTACACAGAGATGAACAGAACATAGTCTTTGTAGCACACCTAAAATGTAAAACTGTAATATTTTCTCATAGTAATTCTTATTATGTTCATCTTTACTTAACAAAGTCTTTCCATCTAATCCAACCCTATTTGCTGCCTTTTAATTCCTCCCCCTCATTCTTTTGCATATTTTGCTGTCACCTGTCTATCTCTCTGGTCTGCTCCTAGGTTATCTTCAGAAATTCTAAAAAGCCAGTCCACTGTGTTTTGTTCTTTCCCATCTTCCCTGATAATCAGTGCTAAATTAGCTGCTGATAACACTGAAGTGTAATCACTGGACTTTTGAAACTGATGCTCCAGTCAGGCAGGTCAAGGTAATTCACAGATCTCTTTTAGAATTTCAGGCTGTCTGCAGAGTACCAAAATTGCTGTATCAGCTCTGTTCTCTACACCTGTAGATAATTATCACTTCTGCTACAAGGCTATAAATAATCGTCAAGGTACCTCAAACAAATCAGGTATTCTGGGAACTGGAAGACCACAAGATATATTAGGGGGGTAGGAACTAGTTGATCTTGAATGTGCCTTCCAACCCAAGACATTCTAGGGTTCTATGATCATGTTTATTCTTAAATGCATCATATAGGCGAAACATTTAATTAACTTGTCAAAATAACCCTTTTGTGGTCAGCATCTTTTACTGGAGAGGCAGTTGCAGCTTATTCACTCCACCCTTCCTGAAATCCAGATTTTAACAGACAACAGAGCTGACACTCTGTTAATGCTGAAAAGAACAGGCATTTTATAAAGAATTCACAATACAGAGCTCATGAGATAACAGGACAGCTGGTGTATCTCCTTATCACCTGGTAACAAAGCCTGCACTCTCATGTATATCAGATATTTTACCTATTTTGTTATTTAGAGTCACGGCATGGATCTTGAATGTCCAATTTGTAGCAATATTATGGTCCTGGTTTTGGCATTCATCTCAATTTTCCCAAACAATGTTTTACAGCTGCTTTCAGAGGCCAGGTCAAGACTGTCAATTTGATAACTAGCACTGTGCCCCTCTTAAAGCTAATGGGGAATACTGGAACTCCCCAGACATAAAATCAAGCAAAAAGCACAATCAGTGACTGGCACCCCGTTGCTAATTATGCTTCAAATAGTTATGTTCTAGGCTCAGTAGGGAAAGCTATTAAGCTTGCTTTCAGTGTGTTCTTTGTAAAGACAGACTGACCTTTATTTAAATGTAACTGATCACTTGCCAAAGCAGGGAGTGAGAGGTTTAATCCATTTATGGCTCCCATAAGTCCTGCAGACAGGCTTGTCTGAGAATTTCACATGGCATCATACGCATTAGCTTTGAGCAAAACAGAATAAAATGAGGTCATTGAATATTACAAATTACTTCCATCATGAGCTTTAGCCATACCATGCTTTTGTAAAAAAACCCATTTCAGCGTTAATAGGGTCTTGCCTAAAAATACTCAAATAGCCATACTAATCTGGAAAGCCTTTGACTCTGCAATGAGAGAAAGAAATTAGAGCTAATTAAATATGATGCTAAACATGACTTTCTAACACGTATGAGTTTTTGGACAATGTCTGATAACATTACTTCCAATACCACATATATTCTTTAAGCAGGAAATCTAAAACCACTCTTTGCTGATACATAATTTTCGAGACTACTCTAAAATGGAATCTGATTTAGAGAACTGCTCAAGTAAATGCATGAGGAGGCGTCACCACATGTGCTCCACAAAGCCAAGAGAAAAATATTTGGATGCTCTTCTATTTTAGGATAGGTTCCTTTTGTTGTTTGCTACACAATCTGCGTGCTAGGAATGGGTGTTTTCCTTCACTTGTACAGTTTGTGATTTCTCTGTCCACTTGCATAACAGCTACAGAATTATCATTTACCTTTAGGAGGATATGCCTAGATGAAAGTTGCACACTCTTTGCATCAGTGGCACTACTGACTTGACCAGTATCCACTGAGAATAAA
Organism: Pseudotriccus pelzelni; assembly: GCA_035584735.1. Classification (NCBI taxonomy): domain Eukaryota; kingdom Metazoa; phylum Chordata; class Aves; order Passeriformes; family Tyrannidae; genus Pseudotriccus; species Pseudotriccus pelzelni. Next base: position 102,149,929 of record JAWMRA010000001.1, on the reverse strand, counting down.
ATTAGGCTGCAACTGACGCACAAATTAGGCATGGCAGTCAAACCATTAGCTGTATTTCGCTAGGATGGGATTTACCTCACTTACTTTACTCCTCTAAATACTGAGTGTTTACTCAACTTGGAGTAGTAATCTCCAACTAACTCTGGCTAACTCTATGATGCTCATGTAAGTGTAACCCACAGAGATTACAGCAGATAACTCCATGGAAGCATTTTGTGAGAATTTTTTTCACTTTTCTGCTATTTCAGAGTTTCCATTTTTTGCATCTGTATCCAATTTGCAGCAATTACCTCTATTTCTCTCACTGGTGCTATGTCTACTCTACATAATATTAATGAGAAGGCAGCAATTTTTTCCTTGTAAATAAATTCTGCAATTGCTTTAACTGATTTTCTCTTTTTAACAGAGATTTAGCCACAAATCTGTAATCATTTAGAGCAATTTGTTCATTATTCACGGTTATTCAATAAATAATAAATATGATCTCAAACAGCTAATGGGCTACTGGAGATCTTTTCCTGTTGACATTTGCTTTTATGATTCACTGGTTGTGCCTTATAGTCAGGCTGCACAACCATGAGCTAACAAGGAGTACAAAGAAAGACAGATTTTTTTTTTTTTTAAGAAAAAGAGGTTCTGAAGGGACAAAAGAAAATGTTAAAGAGATAGGAGAAAGGTATTGGACAAAACAGGGATCAAACTTTCTTCCTTATTCCCTTTTTCTGCTACTTAGCATTTAGGAGGTACTCCTACCACGTCCTGGATGACTGGGAACAGATGTTCAGGCTTGTGTAGTCAAAGAAAATGAAAAAGATAGTTACTGTTAATTCCAAGGAGCTTACAGTTTTTACAGGCTGAGGAGGGCTACCTTTAACTTTAGAACCTAATACTAATACCACTGACAAAACCAATAACTTGGGCCTAGCTTAAACACAGCACTTCTATGAGTAGCCTGAAAATACTACGAAAAGTTTCATTTTCCTCCTTCAGAATCAAGCCTTGCAATTACACATGCTCTGCAAAATCAACGCAGAGCAGGCATGAGGAAAAAAAGGCACTTGCAGAAAGTTGTGAAAACTAAAGCAACATTTCCTCTTCTTTAAAATTATCAAATTATTTACCTAGTTTAAATATACTACTTAGGTGCAGGCAATGAAACTGTCCTTTTTAGCACCGTTTTAAAACCTCAAAATAGAAATCCATCCTTTCCTGTTAAGTGGTTGCTCAAGCAAGGGACCTTAACGAATGGGCATTGGCAGCCCAGGCTTAATGTTGGCTCTGCTCCTGGCTGGCAAACTGCAAGACCAAAGCAGAGAGGGGTGAAGCGATTTAAGCAGCCCCAGAGCTTGTGAGAGGGCAGCAAAGTGACCTCCTGGTCGCTACAGTCAGAGACCAGTTCTCTATTCACTTGGCTTAACTGCTGCCCTGAAATAAGGGCTGCCGCCTGATTTTTTGTTTAAAGATTACAGGATATGTTCAATTTTGCACTAACATCATGTTAAGTTTTCATCTTCTTGTGAAGATGAGGTTTGGATACTGAAATAGACTTCTGTAAGAGAAATTAAGGGGAATGGCTGAGAACAATGTTTTGGTTCTTCTTTCTGCAGTTTAACCTATCTATGAAACTAGACAGTAATAGTACACTGTGGGTCTTGGGTTTTTTCCCCTTACAGTTTTGAAGGTCTCTGTATGTGTTTGATACTTGAGTAAAATCTTTCTGAATAAAGCACCACTTACAGGTTGTGAAGTTCCAGCCTTCTGTGTGGAAGGTTGCATTTCAGGGGTAATCAATTTTATTAATCCCATTTTAATGCAGAATCGCACAAAATGCTAATAAAGATTGATCTCCACCTCAGTGAGGCTGAATGCTGCACCAGTACATATGTTGCCCATTAACTGCCAGAATTAAGGCAAATAAAGCATCAAACTGTCTTCCTAAGGGGGCAGACTTCTCTAGCGGCAGAGCTGGGTTCGGGGTGTTTCTCCCTTCTCAGGCATTAGTTTCCCTCTCTTACTAAAGTCTGCTGCTCCCACGTGGCTACTAACTAAAGGAATGGTTGGAATTAGAAAGCAGCCTTTGTTTTGTGATTGTTGTTGTTTTGTTTCATGTGGGGTTTTTTTTGGTCTTGTTTTGTTTTGTGGGTTTTTTGTTTGTTTGGTTTGGTTTGGTTTTTGGGGTTTTTTTTGAGGGTTACTTTTTAAACTGAAACCTTTTTTGTGATGGCACAAAAAAACTGGCTGAAATGGGGAATGAGTCATGGTAGGATATATAGGAGCCTTGTAAACTGGGTAGGCAAAAATTTGAAGTGGAAGCATGGTCTGCTGGAATTACTGAGGTTAGGTATGGATTTTGATTTAAGGTTTTTGCTTGTATTGTAATGGATGCAATCCTTGTAAGCTATCAGTTCATCTGGACAAATGTTGTCCTGCTTAGTTTGATTTAAACCTGATATCACCCCACTGAACAGGAGTACTTGTCTGCAAGAGGAATTCGGTGTGCTGTGAAAAAGGGTGTGAAGGTACAGAGGGCAAACTATGTTGCACCAGATTTCTTTGTGGATATCTGTGAAGCACGCTTGATTCACATTCAAAGTGGACTGAAATATCATCTGCAGAGACAAACACTGGATGAATTAACATGAAATAGCTAGCATGCTGTAAATTCATATCCCAGCTTGCTGCCAATGCAGGCAAGGTCTCAAGAACTCCCCTTGAGCAAAAATAGTACATGGGACATCAGAATATATCATATCGCAGGAACTGCCCTTTCCAAAATGGTACCTGCAATAACATATGATATAATGAAGATGCAATGAATTTTCCCAGCTGACAGTATTAAAAATAACAGTGTACACTGCTCAACTCTAGGACTGCTTTCCACAGTAATGTCAACAAAGAAGCTGAGATAATTTCCCCCTGCTGACTTATTTTTTCCAGCTAGATCAGTGAGCTCATCAGCTCCCATCTTCTGACAAGCCAAGTGAAACTACTAATCTGGACTCCCTTTGTCACAGGAGTTGCAATCAACCAGTTGTTGACTGAATACCCGATCTGCCTCATGTGGCCTCTCCCAGCAGGCACTATTTTAACTTGGAACATACAGCAGGTTCAAAGTGCTACTGAATATGACAGGCTGAGCAAGAATATTTGCATCCAGCTGAAGCAAACATCTGGCTTCATATCCTGTTCTCACTAAAATCATAGAATACTATAGCTAAATGAGATCCTTCAGCACGCATGCAGAATCAGCACCAAGCCTAATTTATACAACACTTCTCACTGAGTGGATAACAATTTACTGGCACAGGTTGAGCCGACCAGTTAAACCATCATTATCATGCTGGTGCAACAAACTGGGGGTTACTTTAAGCAGTGTCCACCTTTGTGGTCCATGAATGGTGGTGCAACAATACTGTTTTGGTGTGTGAATGTAAGACCTCAAAGAGGGTGCCTATCACTGGACATATCCCACAGTGTGCAGACTTGTCTGTCCCAAACATTTCTGCCAAGCTGAGAAAATGCCCTGTGAATCCTACTTGCTTTTCCTACACTTGCCTAAGTGTTTCTGGGAGTCCAGTTCACAGTGTAGAGTCCTACAGGGCACTAGAGAGTCCTACAGGACACTAGAGAGTCCTACAGGACACTAACATCCTTTAAGGTACTCATCTGATCAACTCTGTTTCCAGGCAGCAGTGTTCCTCTCAGGAGAACTGTGGCAAGGGGACTGCAGGCTGTAGACAGTTGCGTAGTCTTAAATGCATCATCATTTGCAAAGTGATTGAAGTCCCACACACCCAAGCACAGCCTGACTTCATTTCATACTTCCAAGCACAGGTTCAAAGGCCAAGAAAGACTGAACACTATGCGCGGGCATGGTACATGGATTAAGAAGAACACATGAAGAGCAGTATGGGATGGGATGTAGTGGTATAAGCATAGGCTTATTATTATCAGGCATATTACAATGCTTTATTTAGCTCCTGTCACACAGACCCTACATGTCTGTATTGTAACTGAATTACAGGTATGACAACATACCTAAAAAGTACAACAATACTGTTGGGTAGGTTCAGTATTTGAAATTCTTGTTTGCAAAACAAATAAATCTTACACATAGGTACTAAGGTATACTATAGCTGCAGATATTAACATCTGACTTGGGATCTTCCCAAAAGAGAAACATGCTGAAATTAGGTATGTCAGTCTGTTAGGCATCTAAACGTGATAACACTAGATCAATCTCTGGTTTTGCTTTATATTTGAGTGTTAGCCATTCACCCTCAAATGTCAGGCTGATCTCTCCAACCTGTTTACAACAGCACTGGCCATCCCAGTCAGAAAGCCCAGGCACACCCCCGTATTCCTCAACTTACTACCAGCATCAAACACACAGCGAATTGGCACAGGCACACCAGATAAAAATCTGCCTCAGTCCCTGGAGAGAGAGCTGTGTTTTGTGCTGTATTCACTTGGCAACAAAATAAGAGAAACCAAAATGTTTATTAATATGCACTCAGTATCTGCTGTGTTTCACAGCTGTGGGCGGCTGTGCCCACAGAAGTGCACCGCTGAAGAGAAAGTGTCCCCGTGCAACACAGTGTATTGGCTGGTGCATGCACAGAAGAAAATCTTCAACTGGTGCTCAGCGCTTCACGCTGTGAGACCACAACGATATTTTCAGTCATAGATCCTGCAGAAAGACTCTCTGGGCCATTAAGCCCGCGCTCAAATTGCTTAATGCGCAGTCAGGAAAATGGGGTGCGTCTGGAAATCCAGCACAAGGTTGATGCCTCATTTAGGTCTTGTGTAGCACTCCCAAGCACAGCTCAAAAGGGGGCTAAGTTCCTCATAAGACTTGTATGGATCTGCTGCACCAGAGTAATTTTGATCCTGGTCTTCTGGCAATGAACGTCTGCCACAATATCCTACATTTTCTACATTTCTAAACTTAACTTTTGAAAATGCAGCACGCGATCAACTCTCTGTTCTCCCGTGAAACAATCTGTTTTGGTCAGACGTAGCCCTTTCTGCATTGTATTACAAAGTACACATTTGCACAAAGAAGGCACCGACAAAAAGAAACCACCCTCACATTCTAGGTCTCACCCTACATGGTCGGGACACAGTCAGTGATGCATGGGGTACGTGATGCACCCCAACCATAAGCTCCCCAACACTATTTTTTTACATGGCAAACAAGCAACAATGAGCCAATGTTTAGAAAATGGTACAAGTCACAAGCTAATTTTAAAAGCATGATCTACGTATTACTACTGAAATGAAAATCATTCTATATATAAATCCCTAGCTTTGAAGTCATAAAAACACACATATGTTCCTGAAATTTCTACCTATATAAGGGTAAAAGAAACAAAGACAATGACAAGTATTTTAATTAAGCAGAATTAAGCCTCATTATTCATAGTCCTAGACTTCACCAAAATCCCTAATCGGCAATGGTGGTAACATGGTTCACCACTTTTTATTTTTTGAGTATGTGCATTTTTAAGTTATTCATTATGAAAAAAATCTACTTAATATTTTTTAAAGCATACCAAACTGTTTAAATTAACAGCTGCTGATAAAAATGATTATACGTGTAATTCAGCAGTTATGTGGTTAATCCTGAATAGTCCCACTGAGTTCAATAGAATAAAAATACTGATTTAGGCTTCGGGAAAATGCTGGATTTTTTTCTTGTATCATCCTTATTTACTATTGAACCGATGTAATATTTGCAATTTTCTTTTTACAGTGATAGCAAAAATGTCAGATAAACACATTTCAAAACCAGAAATGCATTTGAGAGAAAACCTGAGTGGCTCTTGTATTTTCAGAAAACCAGATAGGCAAACTAAGTTTTGGTTCAAAATCTACTTTTATATATAAAGCGAATATATAATTCCATTTAAGAATCAGCAAAGGCTTGTTTTGGCGTTTAAATAGCAGGCTGTCAGCTCTGTTTAGGTGTGTGGCTTGCTTTCCTCTGTTTTCACAGAAGACAAGGCAAAAGTTAAAAGTCATATTTCGTTCAGTGCAACAGAAAGAGCTGAGCGTTAGTAAAATTTGGTTTCAGCTGCTGGAATAGTTATGCCTGCCCAGGACACTCATCTGGTGACTACCCAGACCTCGTGCACATCTGAACCGAAAGCATTTGAGCCAAACCTGCACTGCACGTGCAATCCTGTGCTTCTGGAGCAAACAGCAGAGGAGCATCTGACTCTGGCTGGCCTCTCCAGGGTCTCCCTACCCCAAAGTCCCACACTCCTCCATCCTCTTCAACTCAGAAGCATCAGAAAATTCCCCAGGAAGCACTATGTGCTGTGTCTAAGCTGTTACTTGAAGAGACAGGGAGAAAGGCACATGGAGGATGACAAGAGGAGGAGGGCAGGGATCTGCAGATGCTCACCATCACTGCTGGCATGGGGTGCAGACCCCGGGGTGTGGGGGGTACTCGGGACCACCCTCTGCACCAGGGATGCTGTACAGGAAGGGAGAGTCCGATGCCAGGATAGTAAAAGAATAACAGATGTGGCTTGCAGGATGAATTCCCCCACGATGTACCTCAAGCCTCTCCAGCCAAGGAGGTGGTTAGATCTCAAGTTAGTATGTTAAGTATCACTGGGTTCATCTCACATATAACATGCTATGACTTGTACCAGCAGAAAAAACTGCAAAAGTTGTAAAAGAAGTATTTAAAAGTGAAAGCTTCCTGCAATTACCTGTGAAAGGTAAATGTTTACCAGGTTACAGACCAGCCAAGTGACACACAGCAAGTGACCGCTCCTGAAGATGGAGTAAGACGCAGTGAGTACATCTGAGGCAAAATTATGTTTTAAATCTGCTTTAAAATTCTAAGCCCACAAGCTAAAATATAATTTGCTTCTAGGAGTGTTGTGAAATATGGGCCAGTGGAATATGGATTTGTTTACCACACTTCAAATTCCCTTTTTCTTGTGAGAAAGCTGCAACAAAAACATCTCAGGCATACCCTTAAATTCTCCTATTTAAGTGATGTTTGTCACTATAGATAAGCCATATGTGAAACACAGTGTTCAGAAAGTTGCAAGTTTAAAAAAAAAAGAAAGAAAAAAATAATTACAAGTTTGGAGCTCAACTTAGGCTTTCCACAAAGCATCCAGACATGTTCCAATTTCATTTAATCCACTTCTGGATTAAATAGTCCTCTGCTAGAGATTTCATGACCTGAAAATGGCTGGCCTCCTCTTTGTCACACATGCCTCCAGGCTATTGCCTATGTGGGGGATGTCATTTAGCTGAAGCCCAAAACATACACCACCTCTCTCACAGATAAACCTGCTGATATTCTCCAGGTCTTCATTGACAGGTCCTGGACACGAAGCATACCACAAACATATACATATACATGCATATATATATATATATAGAGAGAGAGGGGTAGCAAAAGGATTTTTTTCTCTAACCTCTGAACTTCCAGTATATTCTTACATAAATGAAGGTTTCTCTTGATGGACTTCACTACTTAAAATCAGAATGCCAGTGCCAAACTCTCGGTACCTGTGACTGTTTGGGACGTCTCTGACAAAGCTCTTCATTAAACCATGGCACACACCGACTTGTCTGCAGTTAAAAGAATGCAGACAGTACAAGTGCTACTCTGTTACTCTTTGCATAAATGATTTAAACATGCTGTATCACCTGTTTTCATATGAAACAAGTGTATACTGGAGGACCACCAGTCAAGGGGAAATGGCCACTCTTATTCAATGACTGCACAGCACTTGGTTTCAATATTTAGCTGTTCTCTGGTCTGAATTCTACAGATAGAACTCCTCTTTTTCAGAAAGCATTGCAAATTATCTGAGTCATTGTCAGTCTTCTGGAGCCAAGAAACACACGTGTGCAAAGGTTTCACTGGGCTTTGTGATGGTGAGGGGGCAACACGGACACATGCTGGCTGTGTGTCACGTGCGGTCAATGCATTTGCACTGCTCAGGAAAGGGCTAATAAAAATCTCTAAAATACTCTGCCACCACTTGCGTTTCAAGACTATTTCCTTCCCATGCAATGGTGGTTTTCTGCTGTTTGGGCTCCTCAAGGGGCTTGGGGAAATCATTCTTCAGGAGAAATTGGAATGAGGGAGACTAGCATGGGAAGGAGGTGATTAATCACCTCCCCTTTGGGTGGAAAACACCAACTTTGGCGAGAGGACTCACTGGCACATTGAGTGAAGGGTGGTCTGGGGGCTTCCTTCTGCTCTTCCCTGTGAGGCATGGAAATGCTGGGTGATGCTTGAGGGACTGCAGAAGATGCATGGCTGCTTAGAGACATAAGGAAGAGACTGAGGGACTGAGGACAGAAAAAGGAGAGGAAAAAGGCACAGTGAGGAAAGTGACATGTCTAGTATTCTGCTTGGGGTATATAAAACCAGATAATTTTATTCATTTCTTAGAAAAGGGATGAAAGAAACAAACCACAAAATGTTTTAGGGCTGTCACTGAGCTCACAGGGTTGAACTGGGAAAGCTGAGCAGATGGAGTGACAAAAAACCAAGTGTACTTCCAGGCCACTCTCGGAGTGCTTTGGCAGTGTGAAAAAAGAAAAGGATGAGTGGTAGAAATCACTGGGAAATCTGAAACAGCTGAGATACAACTGCAGGGTATAGTGGGGACCTATCTGAGAGACAAGAAAGTTATTGAAGAATATGGGGGAAATTGTAGGAGCAATGGGCCCCACTGTGGCTGAGAAGAGGATGAGAGAGAAATTTAAAGGAAATCAGAACAAGATGGCAGAGGGGACCCACTGACAGGAGAGGGGAAAACGGGAGAAAAGATGAAGGAAGCTTAAGGAGATCAAAAGATGCTCAGAGTTGTGCTGGCATCAGGAAGGAGATGCTGTGATCTGGAGCAGCAAGATGGGTGAGACCTGCTAGAAGAGGCTGTCAGAGATTGCAAAAGAGATGGATGAGATGGGAGAAAGGGACATGGCGGCAGCAAGCTGAGGCAACCAGTTAAGGAGGATGCACTTCTTCCTAGCACAAAAAGACAGCAGAGGGGCAGCTAGAGAGGGAGAGTAAGAAAGCTTAGCTCAGGGAATAAAAAAAAGAAACTCAGTAAGCTTCATTGTTTTATGAACTGACAGCAGGAAAAATACTGTACAAACATTTGGGGGTGTGTGCTACCTCTGTGTGTGGACTGAAGGGCACTGGGGAGACCTGGGGAGGGGCTGGTATTCTCTCTTTGAGACTCACTATATGTAACCAATGTTGACTCTTCAGCTTTACTGAATATAGCAAACACTTGGATGCTTGATAGGGAGGATAATGAACGCTTTTCTGTGTATATATTTGGCATATATATGTTGCAATTCCCTACCAGCATGTTCTTCCAGAAAACTAAAGAAGAATCCAGGCCATGTGCCTTGCTGGCACTGAAGTGCAGCTCCAGTGGGTCACCCGTGTCAGCATGTGCTGGCCTGAGCACCCTCCTCCTCTCAGGGTTTTTGTGCTGGTTGTTAGCTGTATGTTTGGTTTAGCTGCCTACTGCTTTCATGCTCTCTAACCTTCAGCAATCTTCTCACCGGCCCTCCTGTGCTTTTCACTCCATCATCAAACACACTGACCTTCCCTGTCCTTCTGCTTCCTAACTTTTTCCTTCTGACCTTCTTTCCCAGCTGTCTCTGACCTCACATCCCATCTTTGCTGCTCCAACTTTTTGCATCCGTAAAGCCCCCTGTGCAGGTATCCCAGCTCACTCCTCCACCAGCACTGCTGTCCCCCAGGCAAGCCATGTAGAAGGTGCGCATCCAACAAGTTTGTGTTTCTCAGAAATGACCAGAACTTCTCTGCACCTGTGAAGTGCTACTATGAGCCCTGGTAGCTCCAGGTACTTTACAAAGTGTTCTGCACCTCACCTGCTCCTGTGCTTCTTCCTGACAACAGTCTTGTAATGGTCTCCTTCTTTCCCTTGACTTTCCTCCACCTGTGACTGAACTTCAGGAGGACCCTGCCTGAGTCGTGGCTGACATTTCCACCTCCTCCTTCCCAGTCATCCCTCCCTGCACCTCTCTGTTGACTGCTTTCCCTTTATCTCTTCCCAGAAAGGGCATGCTGCGAGGGTGGGATGTGGTGGGAGGACTTAAGGAGGTGGCAAGAAGAAGTTTTGCCGAGTTTCACACAGGGCTGGCTATCATTTCCTTTTACAGCATGCTACAAGCTCAAGCCACTCTCATAACTTCTACCTGGTTTTCCCCTGCCAGCACTGGAGGCTAAATATAAGCTCATGGAGCTGGCCCCGTGTCCCTGCCCATATCTGGCAGCGCCTGGCATTCCACCGCGATTTCAGAGGGCCGATGCTTTTCATGAACCTGGCAGCTGAAGAGAGCCACTTCTCCCTGAATAAGCTGTATTTGTTTCTGAAGGAATAGGAAACACATTGCTAGTTTTCTCTTCAGTGCAAAGGGCTATGCTGCAATTTTCTTTTGAGTGCCTACATTCCACTCCACCTCTGGGAAGGAAAAAAAGCCACGCCAAAAACTTGTTCAGACAGTGCTGCTTGCTGTTCAATGGTTTGTTTGGTAACACTGTGGTTTTTTTTCAGGAAACTGGTATTTTTAAAGAACTGCCAGTTATTAAACAGTGTTTAATGCGTAAGGGAAACTTATGATGAATATGTTAGCATCTGTGCCAGACCAAACATCTGTAGTTTTTAATGAAGCACGCAACAGGAAATCAGAATTTTAATTCTGTTTTTCAGCTGACATTATTAATCTGCTATTTTAAATTCAACCAAGTTGTGGAATTTATTTTTTTGGTTCATAGGGTCAAAAATGAATAGCCCTAGTTCAACGAAGTATTCCACATGAACTAGACATGTGAGTAAACTTGTCCTTAAATTACTTGTTTACACACTGATAAATGTGGATGGTAGTTTTAAAAAACCACAGAGGCATATACTAATTCAAAGTACGTCCAGACAAACAGCGGGAGCCTGCCAATTTCCCAGGTTTTAGACTTCACTTTCACGTTAGAAGTCCCTGTATAAATCCAGAGCTGAGGACTAACAGTTCTAGTTTGACTTGACAAAATATCCCCAGAGGAAACAGTGGCTGCAGCCAGCCTGCCCTCCTCTGCTACCTTGCCCCAGCACAGCCCCTTGGCAGGAGCTCAGGCCAGCCCCAGGTATCACCTCCTGCCTGGCTCTCATAGCTCAACCTCCAGTCACCAAAGGGGGCCTTTACTCTTTTGGTGCCTACTGGGGAAGAAGGTCTCTGGCAACATCTCTCCTGGCTTCTAATTTGTCCACTCAGTTAGCGACCAGTGAGGGGGACAAAGAAACCTGCCACAACATAAAAATCATCACAGTAGTGACATACTCAGACTATGCAGAGACACCTTGTGTGAGCTCGGTTACACGCCTTAATTAAAAAGCAAAGTAAATTAGAACAAACTACCATGAAGGGGATTAAAACCAAAGCATGAAGTGTTTAAACTGTTATGTCACATTGAACAGGTGAGGCAGGCAAGAGATATTCCTGCTTTACACAGCCTGAGCTTAAGACTGCAATTTGGTCATGGCAATTGAATAACTTTAAATTGTCCTGCTGATGCAAAAGTTAAGGACTCAGCATCTACAGAGGCTGGCACCCTTCACTACAGCTTTTTTGTTCTTGGAAATGGCTGATGCAGAAGGGATGTCACAAAAAACAGGATGAAGGAAAGCACCTTGACCAGACTATTTTGCAGACATACTGCCTATATTATTAAAATGGGCTTGTGACTGGACAAACTATTCAGAAAGTAATTCTTGAAAATATGAAAAAGTCGATAATTGCAAAACACTGCTGACCAACTTCAGTTAATACATCTTGGAAGGGCAACGATGGTCTCCAGATGATTTTGGTGAGGAGGAGAAATGGTGTGAGATAAACAAGCTATAATTCACCAAGGACAAGGGCAAACTTCTACATGTTGTTTGGAATAAATGACTATGAAAACAGAGTAGAAAATGACATGAAGGATCTGTGAATTACCATGTGCCACCAACCAAATGCCAACCATTTCATACCGCTGAGAAAAAAATGAACGTCATATGGCGATGTATGAACAGCAGTGCCACATGCAAGATGTGCAAAATCATCCTCCTACTCTACTTGCTGCTGAAAGCCTCAGCCTAAATGCTGTGCCCAGATTTAGGCACCACACTCCATGAATGATGTGGAATGGTCAAAATCAAGAAGATTGCTGGAAGTCTGGTTAGCACAGTCTGAGGAAACCTGTGATGAAAGGGAAGAGGACTGAGCAAGTGAGAGTGGTCCCAAATTTGTAAAGAAAAAGAAAAGAAATTATTTTCCAGATGCAGTGGATAAATAAGGAGGACAGCTGAGTTGCAAAAGGGGAATTCAGGTTAGACATGATGCAAATGCTGTAGCAGTAGTGCAGTGAAACACAGGAGGAAGCAGTCACAGGAGAAGACAAAGTGCATGAAGAAAAGTATCTGTTATGAAAGATGTAATCTTGTTCTGTGTCAGAGGGCAGATGATGTCTGGAGAGTGTCCCCCCACCTCCGCAACGCTGACGAAAAGTTAAAATCCTCAGCTGCTATAAACCGGGAAAACTTCATTAATGATGTATGCCAGTAAAGGGGCCTTGCCTGAAATGTGTCCAGTGTAATCTTTTTTTCTATCTAATTTTTGCTTTTAGCCCTGAGATTATGAGTAATAGATACAGGGCTACATCGTTAGCCAGAAATCCTTTAGCTTTCTAAAGGTCAGTTAATCTATGATCTAATCCAATGGTCACTGAAATTAAATGGAAACAGTTAAGCAAGCTATAATGGAGTGTGGTCAGTGTCTCTAGCCTTCAGTTACCTTGAGTTAAAACATCTTTTATAAGCAAAACAACATATAGGTATGAAATACATTTTGAAACGCATGATGAATCCTTCCGCTGTACTGCAGCAACAAAAAAAAAAGGCAACCCTGCCTTTCTAGCTATCTGCCAGTTTAAAACAGGTCTCATTAAAAACTCCAAAATGCCTTCAGTGCCTTCTGTTCACCTGTTGATATTCCCACCCCATGGGAGATTTTATGCAGCTGGGGAAGCAAACAAGATTCACCTGAACTTGGCTGCTCTGTGTTGACTTGTTTCACAGTGAGAGCTGAGCTGCCCTTTTAAGAGTGGAATGCTTCAACCAAGCAAGACCAAAAAAAACCCCACCACCACCAAACAAACAAACAAAACCCCAAAACAACAACAAAAAACAAAACAAAAAACAAACAAACAAACAAACAAAAAACCAGAAAAAATAGGAAAAGAAAAGCAGAGCTGGCCATACAGCTCAGCACTTAAACGAGTACTAAAATAGAAATGTGAAACTTTTCACAGTTATCTGTAAGTTTCTGAAGATTTCAAGTCTCAGCATCATCACTGTTAGTAAATTAAAGATCTGAAAAGCTGTCCCAGCAAGCAGATATTTCGATCCCTAATTAAAGATAATATTTCATATTTTTGAGTAATTTTCCCCATGTAGTTTCATTTCATATGGCTGGACTTTAGGCTGCTTTTCTGCTACTCTTGTAACATATCTGGAAATCCCCTCCTATGTACCGTTACATGTAATACACACTACTTAGTTTAAAGAATTGGATTTTATAATACATGCGCAGGCATAAAAAACCACTGAAGAAACCAAAGATTCAGGTCAGAGCGATACCCTTCTTTTGACTCTGATTTTCTCATGCTGCATTTCCTCTAGATTACAATATAATTTAACTTTCATGGATGTCATCTGAAAATGAGAGCTGAATTCTCTTTGTCACTGAATATATTCCGTACGTTAACTGGTAGTGTGATGCACGGAAGCATAGTCTTTAATTAAAGTGCAACAATACCACGGTGCACAGTACTACAGTACTGCCATGGCATAGGAACCCGGTGCTGGATATAAAAATAACTGTGCTTGAAACGTGTCATTTCACTACACAGTGTAACTAAGTCAGTGGAGACACTCTCACACTTGAAACCTGAAGTATTACTGAGCACTGATTTTCAGCTGAGGAAGCTGTGATCAAATCAATGCATGCATTTTATTCTACACAAATGAATAATGGCATGAACAAGGACATATTAAACACCTACAGCGCACAGAGCTTTTCCCACTGGTTATGAACCAAACACAAACAAAGAGGCTGTGAACTCTCCAGAGCTCTCATTTTGTCTCCCATGAAGTTCTCCTGCCTGTTTGGGTACAATTTTACGCGACATCCCCACAAATGCCCTGCTGCCAACAGGAGAGAGCACTGGCTTCAGATTGGGAGCAAGATCATCCTTCTCTCCTCCTTTTCCTACCCTTGAAGAAAACAAAACAAACTGAAACCACTGTACCCCGCAGTGAGCAAAGGCAATACAAAAGCCAGTGTGATGAGCATGCCTCTGCTGGCACAAGAGCCAGGGAGTAGCTAGCGCTGCTTCCCTCCATTACTCTCTGTTGTGGGATGTGCTGCCACTGACAAGACAGGTCTGTTCCCGACCAGGGGTGTCAAAGCTCTCTCCCTCAGGGCTGTGAAACCCTCCCTACGCTCGGTCAGCCAACACAGGGACTTCTGGAGAAACTCAACCCAGAGCCAACCACCACCCTTTTCCCACAGACAGGTGCCTGCCAAGCCAGGACAGCACCGCTCTGCTCTCTGAAGGAGCCAGCACTCTCTAAATGCCCACTGTGGGCAGTCCCTTTATTTTGCCAGCACAGCTGACACTGTCAGTGTTGCATGGGGACCACTGCAAAGATCTCCCTCCGAAACCAGAATCAAACATCCACAGAGAACAGCAGCTGTGCTTCTGCTCTGCACAAAGCATGGCATTCACACATCCTTGTTCCTTGCTACTGCACAGGCTTCACATCCTACGGCAGGGTGCTATGCCGTACCGGAGGCCCTGGTATGATTTTAACATTCCGACACTGTAAAAAGAGTTTAGGAGAAGAGTGGATTTGGCATGGGGCAGCGCTGCAGGGGTGAGGCAACGGGAACCATGCAGTGATGCTTCTCTGCTTGCTGGGAAATGTCAGGTAGGCACAAACACACAAAAGAGAGAGAGGAGATAGTTACCTAACATGACGAAGGGGATTCCAAGGAAGGTGGAATTGTATTTCCCACCAGTGAGATTGATGATCCCAGCTGCCGTCAGGGTGGCAAGGGTCACAGTCAGCAATCCCAGCAGGCCAAGCCAGGGTTTGCTGCGGACACAATCCTGCATGGAGCAGCAGAGAATGGCCAAGGTGACCACAAGGACCAAGCTTGTGATCAGGTAGCGTTCTGACACCCTGCTCGTCTTCTGGAAATCCTCCTTCAGCGAAGAAGAAGTGAAAGGATACATTTTGACTTTCCTGTTGGATTTCTGGAAAAGTTCAACAGTGTCACAAAAAATGGATTCCCACTTCTCTGCCACCATGTCATTCAAGGAGTTGATTGCCTGCAAGTAGTAGGTGAGCTGAATGGCTTCTGCAGACTTCACCTGGTCCTTGCTGTGCACAGTAACCCCACCGAGCTGATGCCCATTATACACTTCCCTGCCATCCTTTAAGTGAGTAATCGGATAAGTGATTGCAAAATTAGTTCGATTAGAAGAACGAGCAGCCTTTAATTCCTCCAGTACATGCACTATGTCGTCCACTATGCATGTCTTGTCATTGTTCAGGATACATATATGGGCAAACGTGTAATTGAAACCAGGTCTTTGAACTTGGATCCTGGTCACTGCAGAGTGCAACTACAAGGGAAAGAGAAATCACACACGTTATTCATCAATTCATCTCGCACAGCAGCAGCCAGAACAACAGCAGCTCCTCACCGCCGTCCCTGTCCTATTTGATCTAAGCAACAACAACAACAAAAGTTCTGGTGACGGCGGTATTAAGAGCACAGTCATTGCAAAAAAAAGGAAACATGCAACAAAACAGCGGTATTATTCCCCCATGTCCTTTGCTGGTAACTTATTGTGTTGCTGCATTGTGACTTGCATCTGTGCCATGCACATCTGCTGTTTGGCCTCTCTAAATAAGCAAACTCAAAAGGTCCAGACCTCCACTTTCAAGTGATCTGGGCCAGAATAAAAGGGAAATCTATAGATCAACCATGTCCAGGGACACTGTTGTGCTCAGGATTGCCCAATGACTCTCTCAAAAATGAACCTGAGGTACAGAAGGCAGAAGAGCAACATGTCCAGGTGTGCTACCTGTGCAGGGCACGCCAGCAGCCTGGTAGTGGCAGGGCACTAGCACTGACTTAAAGCATGGGCCACAGCTGCATGCCCTACATATAGAGACTGTTGGCACAGCAGGAAAAGGATCGCTGGCAATAACTAATTTGCCCTCTTTCTCCCTCCCTCTTTCGCCCATCAAATCCTCAGTAAGTCAGAGAGCAGGAAGCAATGGCAGAGATGGACACTGGTTTTCTCCTTCTCTTTCTGAGAGGTTCTGTAAATTAGCAAGGGTCTCCTAACTTCAGGGTCTATAGGTTATTGTTAGGTCTAGCAGCTTTTACTGCAGCCTCCTTTGTAAGTTGTTTTGCATGCTTCTGAAATTTGCCACGCCTGAGCTCTGACCCCAAAAGTATTCAGTTATTTTTGAGCATCAGAAAGACAGAAAAATCACCATTTCTTCTTGAAAAAATATAGAAAACTCTTGCAACCTTTTCTGAATCCATTTTAGTCAACACAGAAGAAACAAGAAATCTAAACAATGGCAAGGGAATAGCCCTAATAGGCTGGGTTTGCAACATTTTTCAAAAACAAAATATTGAGCTCACTAATGTTTGGAGCCTTAGCAAAGTACAAACTGATTTTTGCAAATTTTTCTTGTAAAATGATAAGGCCTCACTCACC
Source organism: Pseudotriccus pelzelni (assembly GCA_035584735.1). Taxonomy (NCBI): domain Eukaryota; kingdom Metazoa; phylum Chordata; class Aves; order Passeriformes; family Tyrannidae; genus Pseudotriccus; species Pseudotriccus pelzelni. The sequence goes on along the minus strand of JAWMRA010000001.1, from coordinate 102,133,068 downwards.
ACCATCACCATTTAGCTCCTTCTGTGCCATCCTAGCCGTGTAGAGAGTTCCAAGACCTTCCATAAGGACACTGCTGAAGCCACCACTATATTACCCACCACAAGTCTGAGCAGACTTTCCCTGTGGTCCTTTTCCTTCATGGTGCATAGCCACAGAGGAGGTGGTCCAAGAAGGAGGTCCCTCTGCACTTTTCTAGGTGACACAGGGGGTAGCCAACAACCCAAATGTCAGGGACCCCTGCACACTCCTGTGCATCTGCTTTGTGCATAGCTTGGTGGGAGATGTGACCTCTCAAGTGGTGAGCAGGGACAATGTAGAGGGGCACACAGCCCTTGTGCTGCCTGGGTGCAACGATCCCATGGACCTGGCTGCACAGCCAGTCGCTTGGAGGCCACATCTGATGCCGTGGGGGGGAGCAAATCACTGCATCTGCTCTGAGGAACTGCATGGTTTTATCCTTTGGTCCCTGTTACACCGAGGGAATTGATGCAGAAGTGCATTGCAAAGGTATGGTGACAAAAGCAGTGCTGGTAAAAGAGAAGGAGAAGCCCTCCTTCACCTGCAAAGTGGGGAGACCATAGCTCTTCCAGGGAGCTGACTGGCCAAATCAAGGACTCTCTTTTCCCCAGAGTGGGAAATAGTTATATATTATAGTTATATAGTAGCAAGAGACCTGGCTACAAGGATGTGATTCCTTTTTTTTCTACTTTGCATGTGCTGTTTTCCACCGTAATCCAAAGAGGGCAGGAGACTCTTCTGCCCAGTAAAGAGGCTGGAAACAAGTGATATTTAATGGAATTGGCTCCTTTCTGATGACAAACACTGTTTAAAAAAAAGAGAAGATAGCATACATGAGAGCAGTAGAGCTTATATACTCCTCTGGTGGCAATGGCCAAAACGTTTAATAATCACGGCTAAACTGCTGCATCTGTTGAAACTAAATAGTCATAGTGACTTTTGTGTGGTATTTGAGACCTATTTGTAGAAAAAACCCAAACCGTCATTTATATGGTACTATCAATCTGATTGTTTTGTGATTACACTGCACAATCCGTGATGGGTATAAATTGTTACGTTGCCTCCATTCCTCAGGATAATGTGACATCATACAGGCAAAGATTACAACATTCCTATATTCTCAACCTTTTTTTCTAGCAGCTTGGGGGGATATTTTTCCACATGTGAATAGTTTTTATTTTTTTGACAGAAATAACAGTTCAATACTGACATTAGGAAGATAAATTTGAGAAGTAAACTGAACTAACAAATCTTTTCAAAGTACTGTGAGAACAGGATACCTGGCCATGGTGAGGAGCAAAATTTTCCATTGTGGAGAACAAATAACTGTCTGTGCAACAGACTAGGGACCTCTGCAAAACTTTCTTATTAAAAAAAAAACAACAAACAACAAAACAAATTAGAATATTTTCAGCAACACGCCAAAAAACTAACATGTACAGGTAATTCTTCCTGTCTTTTGAGCCAGGAGTTGCAAAGCTCTGCTTTGAAAGAGCTGTTATGGGGTACAAATTCAAACGTACATCAATACAGTGTGAGAAAAATGCCCTGATTTACTGAATCAAAGACAGATATCTGATTTTAATTTCTTTACAATGGAAGCTACTGTATGGTTTTCATTGACAACAGTTATAAAATCAGACATCACATAAAGAAGCGCAGCTAAGGGCAACAAGGAGTAATAGAAGGAATTTCCTGTCTTTATTAATTCACAATACAACTCCTTCGGAGAGGATCCATGGAGTGACACAATGCAGAAACTAAACTGACACACAACTTTTATCACTGTGTATTGCTATTTACCCATCCTGCCTCACTGCTGCATTTGCTGCCTTCTACATCTGAAGCACTTTCTTTTAATACTTAGGTTATAAAATAACCTTATCTGTCACAGCTGTTACTTCACCTTTAGTGAAAGGCTAGAAGTTAAATGTCATACTTAACATACTTCTTTCCTCTTGGCAATGATCATTTCTGACTCTGGTGCTCATTCTGCAGCAGTGGCCTGGTGCTTTCTGTGAGACTGTGCTGGGCTGGACCAGGCACTGCTAGGGCAGAACCTGCCCATGCAACCTCCCAGCAATGGGGCTTCAGGGAGGAGAGGAAAGCAGGCAGCCAGCTCTGTGTCCTGGCACACCTGGCAGCTGAGCAGCCCCCAGAGCTGGCTGCCAACTTGTGCAGTTTAGAGCAGCTATGAGATATATTCTGAACTTTGCCAGTGGCCACAATGTTTGGTCTCCAATTGGCAGCAAACAGCCGAAGAAGAGGAAAACTTGCCATTCCCTCCATCCCAACAAAGTATGATGAGAACGGCCCCAGAAAAACCAAGGACTCACCTCTGGGAAGCCTGACTTAGACTTTCATCCTCAAGACAAATACATCACTATATCTGCACTTTGCTTTTTCAGACCAGATCCTAGGAAAAACCCTCTGCCACCTCAGTGCAGGGCAGGGCAGGGCAGGGGATGCTGCAGCATGGCTGCAGGCTCTCTCTTCTCTCCCTTTACTTGCCTGTGCACCACGGGGCTGCTGCCTCTTCCCCGCTGAGAGCCGCAGTCCCACGGCACTCTCCTTTCTGCTGCCATGCTGGGAACTCAGCTGCGGCCACACAGATTTTCCCACTTGCATCCAGAGCCCCCTCTCATAACCCTGGGTGACTGGCTTCCACAGAAAACAGAAGGTCCAAAAGCTTATAAGGGTACACGCATCCTGCGAGTTCAAGGGATTACGCAGTCTGCAATTTGGCTTGCCTATGGTACACCAGGAGGTCCCCCAGGAAACTTCAGTCTGTTAACAGGGCATGGTAAAGGCTGTTGTGTGATGGGGACAACATCAGCAATATGGTAATGCATAATGCATATTGCACTCCTCAGAGCAGAGGGTTTTAATAGCAAGTAACCATACTCTGAATAAACCTGGCATTTAGTTCTGGGACAAACGACTGACTACCAGACTCTTGATTTATTCAGCTGTTTTCTTATCCTTACTGATCCTGTTAGGAGAAAGGGAAAATTTAAAGGAATAACAAAAGCTGAATGAACATTTTTTTCTTGAAGGGAGACATGCACTGCTTGCTCATCACTCACAGCTTTTTCAGCTAGGTAGCAGTGCAAGGAACCAAAAAGCAGTTTACTGCTGAGATGCCAGAGCACTGCAGCATGAGAACTGCACAGATCCCATGCCACGGTGGCACACGGTCCCTGAAAGCGCTCAGGCACAAAATAGTAACTTCCACCTTTTCCATTTGTTGTCGTTTAAACAGTAACCATCACGCGCACTTCCCCTCTCTTCTGGAAACGGTGCTTATGTGTGTCCCGCACCATGCCAGATATTTCTAGAACAATGTTTTCTCTTCGTCTAGCCTTTAGCCTTTTGCACTTGGTAACATCTTGGTCTTTGTTTACTTTAAGTCCCAAGCTCACTCAGTTATTTATTTTAGAAAGCAAGGAAAGATGGCTTCAACTGGGAGACAAATCCCTTTTGGCAAATACCTCCAGGTGAGGCCTGTGCTGGTCTCACCTCCACACCAAGCCACATTTAAGTCTGTGACATAGCTGAGAGATGAGAGGTGGTAAAATCGTACTGCCCCACTAGCTGGTTCTGCCTGTGGGCGCAGAAGATGCCAGGAGGCGAAAGCTAAAATCGTTTCACTTATCCTGGGATAAAACATTTTGCACCCAGGCCTCAGAGAGCAACAGCTGCAAATTCTTCAAGTTGTTTTTGTCTGCTGGTCCTCCTACTTCTGCCACCAGCACAGGAAGGCAGGTGCCAGGAACCACAGCCCCTCTGTAGGCTCACTTTGGGTGCCTCGGGATGGCCAAGCCCCACACTGGGCTCTGTGAGACAGCTCTCAGCTGTAGAGAGCTCTGTACAACTTTCAGCACTGGCATCAAAGCTGAACCTGAAGGCAAAGGGGCTGTACTTGGAGATGTATGGTCAGGACAGAAAGTAAAGCTTGTTTTTATTCTTAATTCCATGCAAAAGATGCAGGGAGATGTAAGAAGGGGTAAGAAAAACCTGTAATCTCTTTGCTTTGTTGAGAAATCCTTTCTTTAATTCAAAAGTAAGCAGCCATTACCAGAATTTTGTCAATTTAATCAGGTAACAAAAAAGTCTGCAGCCTCCCCATGAAGGAAACAGATCCCATCCCAGCAGGGAGGGGTTAGAAACTGCTGATTCACCTGCAAAATGACCCAATCCCAGAAATCCTTTAAGCTCACATTACGTAATCTCCTGCCCCAATCAAACCTGTGGGCAAAAGGGATGAGGGACAAGGACCCAGCAATGGCACTGGTGTCCCACATGGGTCTCACCTTGCTGCTGGCACAGCTTTGCTCCCAGGGAAACTCCACGGTGACACTGACAGCAACACGCAACAGGACCCTTCAATATTTGCCAAGGTCCTATGCCCAGCTCATGAAAAGACATCCCAACTCTCCTGGAAGCTGCCATCATTTTTATTATGGGGGACGTGTACAACTACCTCCTGCTTATCCTATATACCTCAAAAATATCTTTGGTTTTGCTGCTGAGCAACATGTGGCGTTTACAGAGGACACCACTCATCGCAAAGACTCGATTATACTTTGCTACTTGACATGCAGTTGCTAAATGGTCAACAAGACAAAACCGGCTAGATATATGGATGTCCTGCTGTACTGCCAACGACCTGGCGCACAAACATGTTTTACTCACAGGAGTATTATCTTTGCAATGCCCTACTACTTTGCTGTTACTGTCATTGTATGATTGTTTAGTCTTTTAGTCTGTATCTGATGGTTCAAATTAAATATTAGCTTTGCTCATCAGGGTTGCTACTCTTAGAATTTTTTTGCTGTCATTTTCACCAAGTCTGTTTTTTTCTCTGACTCTTGGAGCCTGAAGTATTGTGATTTTTTTTTTTTTTTTAAATCTCAGCTTTCATTAAAAAAAAAAGAAATGTAAAGAAATGTTTGATCTCATGGTTATGGAGGAAGGCCTGAGAAGGCTTTGAACTCATTGTCTATTACTGCTTAAAATCTCATCACTGTTTTGGGTTCAAGACTGAAAAACTAGAAAGCAAGATGAAGACAATAATTTTAAATATATGCTTCATTTTTATGTGAAGCTGGTTTACTCTTTCAGTTATTTTTACAGGTAACTTGTGCCAAGGAAAATGAAGAAAAACCTTTAATGGATAGCTATAAATTTCTCCACTTTTTCTATGATCTCAGTAATCTCTGGCATTTCATATTTTTGCAGTGTACTTTTTTTTATTCACGTCAAGAGACGGCCTCAGACAAAACGTAAAAAGGTTATGAGAGGGAAAAGACTTGCACAGCTTCCAGCTTAATTCTCGAAAGAAAACACTGTGGGCTCTGCAGACATGGGCAGAATGAAACTTTCAGGTGCGCATTTTCATCAGAAGGCGCAGACAGGGAAGGCAAGGGAGCCCCGGATGAGGGCTGTGCCCTGCTGACTGGCAAGGATTCAAAGGGGGCTGGTGGGCAGTGGCCTCCTGGATCATGCCAGTCTAGTCAAGGGACGAAACGTGCACACAGCCGACAGACGAAGCCAAAGGATCCTAATGGCTCACGATAGACATGAGAAATCACAGCTGGAGAGCATGTAGTGAGGATGGCTATGACTACCTGGGCTCTTTTTCTACCAGCCCTACAATCAGGTTTCCTGAAGAGATGCTAAGATACTAATTATGCACAGTATTTATTTTTGCAACTAATTTTTTTCAGCTGTCCAAAACACAGTGAATTATATTTTCTTCCAAACAATTTTCATAAAAATAAAACCTAAAATTTGTTCAAACTACAAGTCATCAACCGAAGGACAACTATTAGTGCTCAAAGTGGCAGATGTGCGTGCATTTACATTTCCATCTGTCTTCTTGGTAGCTACAGAAAATCGCTAGATATCATCTTTCTTTTCTAATCTGAAGTGGAGAAGCTTTTCTAATCAATATCATCTTAATTCTGACAATCACCCTTGTAAATCTGCCTGAATTTGTTCCACCATAAGAAGTCCACTCTGGTTTTTGGGCTGACTGTTGCTGGAGGACAGGATACCTGGGTAGCAGAAACCCCTCTGTACAGCCTGGTGTGCAGCTGTGAGATTTATTCCTTTTTTTTCCCCATCACGAAAAATCAAACTTTGCTCCTATGTCTGATTTTGCATCAGCTCAACCACCAGCGGCTTTCTCCATTCACCTCAGATCTCTCCATAAACACCCTTCCATCTTTATACTGCTTCTCAAAGGGCTGGAAACACGGTGCAGGCTCTTGCCAAGGGCTCCTCCAGCAGAAGCCTGAGGAACAGTCCTTTCGGCGCTGCAGGGAAACCTCAATATCTGCGAGTTCACAGCCCATCACATTAATTAACAACTTGGCTCCTCCTTCTCTCTTCCAACAGGAGAGCAGGGGTTTTCCTGCTGTAAACTCCAACTTAAAGGCAGGGCCTTGTCACAGCTTTTGGGAAGCCCAGATGTGTCAGTGGGGATTGCCGGTAGCTCTCCTGGAGCCTTGTGGCACTGACTGGGGTGCCAGTGGCCTGGCCTCGGTGTCTGTGATGCACAGAATTCCCTGGCCTCTCACACCTGCCCTGCCTACCTCCTGTGCTCCCCCAGGGGGGTGATGCCCCATCACATACACACGTCCGGCCACGCAGTGAAAAGTCCTGTCCCCCATGTGTTCTGTTTGTTAGAGGGGAGATGAGGTTTGACCTTCCCAAAGCAGGAAAGGTGAGGCAACGTGGACGGCTGGGGCATTGCTAGCATGGGCTGCCTGGCTGGCAGCAGCACAGGGTTGTAGGGACCACCACAGCACAGGCAGAAGCAGGAGGGAGGGCAGAGGGGCCCTGTCCCAGCTGGTGCTACTGGAGCAGGGCAGGGGGGTGGCAGGGACCAGTGGGATGGGGTCATCCTCCGAGGCACAGGCAGCTTTTAGGACTTCTGCTCTAGCCACTGACCAGCACTCGCGGGAGAGACCAAACCCGCTTGCCTACAGGAATCACACGGAGGAGTTGCTGCTGCTGACACCTGGAGCTCAGAGGGGTTTCCGTACACACTTCCACACTGTCCTTGCAACATGCTATTTATCTTCCCTCTTCCTTAGCTGTGCCCAGATCTTACCTGCGTATCTTAATTCTCATCTGTTTTTGCATAAGATACATTTTAGCCCTGCAGCATTGTGCTGCTATGACAACAGGCTTGCACTTCTGCTGCTTTCACACCCTTGTTTTCCTTGTATTAAGACTCTTCCCCTCATCTTACAGCCTTGCTCTAAAGACATGACTTCATCCGTTATATTTTTCAGCAGAATGCACTGTTTGTTCTACAGACTGTTTCCCTGGAAGTGTTTTTAGTGTCCCAGCTACTTAGAGAAGGTGAAGACCCAGTGCATCCATTGCCAGATCCACAGCTGAGTGCTTGTGTCCAGGCATTCAGAAGAAGTCAAAGTTTTAAAATAAAGGGTACCTTGTGTTAGTCAGGATCAAAAGAGACCCAGGTTTCGGCTCCACTGAACAACCATAATCCACTTCCACCGACTTTGAAAATAATGGTTTAAGCGTGCCATGTCTGTACAGCAAAGCAACTGGAAATACCACCAACAAGGGAACATAAACATGTTATTTCTAAAGGTGGTTGTTTCCTCCATGAGTTTCTTCACACATACAAAGTAAGTGAGGAAATCTGTGAAGACCGTAGACACAGCATGCTGGCACACACATGAACAGGAACAGAATAATTAAGGAGCAGAGAGAGGAAATAAAACCCCCAAAAGCATGAGGTCTCCAAGATTTTGAAGTTAAACTGTTTTGTTCTGCAGTAATCAGAAGCTCTGAAGCTCTTAAATAAATGTGCCTTTAGATGGAAATACCTAACTTTATTTTGTTTGCATGTTAAATAGATATTCAATCAGTTATCTAGGTCAATTAACGGCCAGTTCATATGAGAGGAGCGATGTATAAGCACTTCTAAAAAATTGTAGTTAGTACAGGTTTCTTTAAAGAAATAAACCTCTTATCTATAGATTTTTAGAGAGGCAAACTGCAAATACAATCACCTTCAGTAAGGAGTAAGGCATGTTACATTTCAACCCTTCTTGACATCTTAAGTGGAGTTTTTGCCAAAAAAAATGTGTTATTGTTATAAACACAGTAACGTAAGTGGAAAAGAGGATATTTTTCTGGAAAATAAAAGGAAACCTTAAATTTTTTTTAAAAAGTCTTCAATAGTATAATGCAGTTAACTCACTGCAAGCATAGAGGAACAAACGGGCTCAAAAGGATGGCTCTCCTGCCTAAATTAGACCATACTTTTTGAGGTTCAAATATCTGTCTAGGTCTGTATTTCCAGTGAGCTTGTATGACTTAAACCTAACAAGTTTCTAGCTGCAAGTGGAAATACCACTATGAAATGGTAAGGGGCTGTTTTAACACTGTTCTTAGGTGGGATTCCAGGCTTAGTCGATCTCTACAGACTTTACATAATCATCTGAACTTTTGCACGATGGTCCACACCAAATATCCCAATTATTTTTGCTTCTCCAAGCAGTTATTGGAAATACAAGGGTAAAAGCACACTTTCTTCAGTTAGGTGTTTTTACTTCCTACCTCCCTCTCTCTCTTGAAAGAGTGAAATCGTGAGGAGGAAAGGTCCTGCGCGCCGACAGCACAAGATGCCAGTTCCCTGTGCTCAGCTATAGAGCAGGTACTGCAGCGAGTAAAATTACATTATTGTCCTCCCACAGTATCTCAGTCTCAGGATGCATCTCTTCAATATCTTAGATTCTACCGAGGCTTTTCATTGGATTACTTATTCAAGACCAGAGACTGAGGATATGTTTAGATTTCCCCCTCTCTTCTGCAAATGACTATGCTAGCTGGAAATGCAACATTGGGATGGCACGCCTAGAACGGTTCAAGTGTTTATGGGAGTTATCAGAACTATGGATAGAGATTTACACAAAAAAAAAAAAAAGAGGACTTGGCCTCATCTCCAAATCAAAACTATTATATAAGGCAGCCACACGCCTCCCTGCTAATGAGCAGGAGACACCTTGTGTGAAGCAGCTTGTACCTTCAGCAAGACTTGCCGCTGCCATGTGAGCAGCCAGCGTGGCCCTGGCAGATGTGTGCTGTCAAGGGGGAGTCCTGTGGCACCTCCTGCTCTGGGAGCGCTGCTCGAGACCTGGGCCTGAGACAGTGGTGAGGTTGAGCCCTTCCCAGAATCTCTTTCCAGGCAGCCAACACGGCATTGTGCAGTAGTGGTAACGGCGAGTTTCTCAGGCTGATAACAGGCCTGTGAGGAATTGCATTAAGCTAACCTGAGTGTTTTAGAGATGTCACCACAGAACTTGTTTCATTGGCTAATTAATTGATTAGGACAGTAGAGTGATTAACCAGCTATGTTTCAATTTCAACTGCTCAGACTCCCAAACTTTGCATCCCTTTATGTAAGGGGACAATAATGGAAGCTGACTTCTTCCTCTGCCTAAATGTGGGGAAACCTCCTTCCCTTGCCACGTGATTAGGGCAGCTGCAGCTGCTCAGGGCTCATTCTCTTCCCTCCTTGGCAGATGAGGTGGGATATGGCAGGCAAGGAAACCAAGAAGAAGTGTGGCAAGAACAGCCAGCACCTGCTTGGAGCAAGCGTCCTGCTGTGTCTCCCACCCTTCTGCTTGTGGGTGGAGATGCAGCAACAGCCATGCAGGAGGAGCCAGTATCCAACCTGACACTTAATCTAAAGCAAAACCTCTCCCTTGAGGAGGTCGTCCTCCAGAAAAGATAAGCAAATGCTGCCATTTAGGTTCTCTGCCCTGACTGTGCCTACACGGCAGCATTTTCAGAAATGTGAGTGGGGTTACCTATGGTTCCATCCAGGACACTTATTTACAAGCAAAGTACTTTGAGTTGGCTGGCTCTGGACTGGGGCTGGGGCTACCTTTGCTCCCTTCTCCCCTTCATGCAATTGCATATACACAAGAAAATCTTGATGGCCACCTTCTCTTCTCTTCTTCTCTTGGTGGGCTTTGTTAACACAAAATGATTTAGCCCTGCATCACTGCATACATAACAATATTAGGAGCTAGGAGCCCTCCCTCATGTTTTGCTGTTCTTTGACCCACAGGGCCATTCACAAGGTTGGATAGGCAGCTGCCTGAGCCTGTCTCTGCCCACAAACAGAAAAATAATCAGGACAAAGAACACAATCTATTCTACACAAGGCATATTGGAATTAACTAGGTAAGTAAAGAGTTGGAAATAATGCATCAAATATGCCTGACAATGTCTAAACAGTCAAATGGTAATGGAGTGAATTATCTCAATAAATGAAAAATAATCATCCTGTTGGCCAATTCTGTCCATTAAAAATGAGGTAGTATTAAATACGGACAGAGCTTTCTGTGTTATACCTCTTTTGCTGACGTGATAAATCTTATGCAGAAGTTTGCTGGCGGAAAGATTCCGAGTACCATTTATTTGTGTGTCACTGTGCTATTGACAAAACTACAGATCTCCAGAGAAGGCAGTACACAGAAAAAAATCCATTATCATTATTATCCTATAACTGAGTAAACATGCACATACTGGATGTGAATGCAATTCATGGTACAAGAAAATGAAGGAATGAAAATCGTCTCTCTGGAGTTTTCTCATTCGCCAGTAACATTCCTGTTACTGTACTTAGTGAGTTGACACTCATTAAATCTGTTTGCTCATTATTGTTGGGTAATATGTCAAAAGAAAAACATAAAATACTGAGTGGCTTTGTACCATAGCTCTGTATGTACCTACAGTCAAAATAAAATATAAATAAATCCACTGTAACAGTTATTTCCTTGTGTAGTAAAGAGGGAGGTCTCACTGAAGTCTTTTACAATAGGTGTTTGCATCTGTTTTCTCATTTTAGAAGAGAGATTCCCTGAAGCAATTAAAAAGCATTAACATTGGCTTTTACATGGGCTGACAGTTTGACATTCAGAACAGAAGAAAAAGAAAAAAAAAAAAAAAGCAATGCCGATCTCTTGGGTTTCCTCAAGGCAACAGCAAAAACGTGCAGGACAGAACTAGCCACACCTCTGGTTATTTCCAAATGTTCCTTTCCTTTTTTCCTGGGTGAACTTGACCCTCTTAGCACACAGTTTTTGCATCTATCCTCCCAGGTTTCCGACATGTTTTGACACACAGCAGGGTGAGATGTCCTGTTAGATCGTAACTCGCACGCTTCGTGCTGCTCAAGTGACAGGCAAAGATGCTGCCCGCTCTAACTTGAACCGGCAGCACAGGCTGCAATCTACAGCAGGGCTGGATTTTCTCTTCGTCTATGAAACCAGCATTTTCTGTGATGGTGGGGTGGGAGTGGAGGGGGAAAAAAACATCACCCGCTAAAAATAATCTGCCGAGTTATGTCATTTGTTTTCATGAGCAGTGAGAAGAAGGTTTTATGCTACCCTCTCTGTGGAGAAGTGCAGTCCAGACACAGCAGCAGCCGCAAAAACCATTCTCGGCAGCCTGGCAGATTGGTACCTAACTGCTTTTGAAGTTTGAGTCTATCAAAGCCCGAGAAGCCGTAACTCGGGAGCACGACTATCTCGCGAGTACAGCGACACAGAAAAATTACTTAAGCAAGCAGATTGCCCTTCTCGCTCACCCCAAAAGCAAGTAAAAGCAAAACAGGGAAAAGAGGAAAGGAAAAGGAAAAAAAAGGGGGGAAGACAGCGGATCCCGCGGCGCTGGCAGGGAGCGCGGTGCCGGCTCCCCGCGCCGGGCTGACGTCCCAACTGTTGCAGGGAGGTGACCGGGGAGCTGCGGTGGCAGCGGCGGCAGAACCCGGCGTGCGGGTGGGTCCGTGCCGGCGGGCAGGTGCGGGGAGCGGGGCGGGATGCGGGGCGGTGATGGCCAGGGGACCCGCCGCGGTTACCTTGAGGATGAGATCGGTGTGGTGGTGGTCCAGCATGTTGGCCTTGCGGAAGGAGGTGATGATCACCCGGCCGTACCTCCCCGGCGTCTGCAGGTCGGAGTAGAGCCGGTGCTTGGAGCGGTTCACCGGGAAGAGGCTGTCCACCAGGTTCCTCTCGATCTTGGCCAGGCTGTGCGTGGGGGCCAGGAGGTGCTCCACGTTCTCCTCCACCTGGTAGCGGCTGAAGCTGGCGCCCAGAAGGATGGAGATAAGCACGGGCGCCGAGGCGAAGAACACCGGGTGGCTGGCGACGAAGTGGCCGAGCCGGGAGAAGGACGTCCCCAGCCCCCTGTGCAAGACCTGCCGCAACATCCTAGTGCGGAGGGCGCGCAGGAGGGCGAGCGCCGCGCCGGGGCCCCCGCAGCTCCCCCACGGCCCCCGCAAGACCATGGGGCAGCCCCGCCGGGCGCCGCCTCCCCGCCGGCCGCGGCTGCGGGGGGCCGGGGGCCGCCGCCGCGCGTGTGCGTGTGTGTGCGGTGTGTGCGCGCCCGGCCGGCTGCGTGCGCGGGGCGGTTCGGGCGCCCGTCCTCCCGCAACGCCGCCGTGCCCGAGAGGAGTTTCCCAGCCCCTCGATGCCTCAGTTCCCAACCCGCCACCCCTCGCCGCGCACCGCGCGGAGGGAGGGCGGCCAGGGGGGCAGCCCCGCCGCCGCCCCGCCGCGGGAAGGGGAAGGGGCAAGCGCCGCTCCCCGCCCCCGCCGCGGAGTTCGCGCGGGAGCGGGGCTGCCCGCAGACTGCTGACTAATCCCCCGGCCGCGGCAGGCGAGGCGAGGCGGGGCAGGCGCGGAAAGCCCTCGGCGGCGCCCCCGCCGCCCTCCGCCCAGGGGCGCGGGG
>JAWMRA010000001.1:102102153-102119981 GCA_035584735.1 Pseudotriccus pelzelni | reverse complement strand
ACGGCCGCGCGCGCCCCGCGGCGGCGGGGCCGGGCCGCGCCCCGGGGGGCCCGACGGCAGCGCCCCGCGGTGCGGCCGCACCGGGGCCGCGGCGGCGGGGCCAGCGCAGCCCCGCACTGCCCGCCCGCCCGAGTGGGCATGTGCGGCGCTCGCACATGCCCATTAGGGAAGCTGGTGCCGCTGGCGGGGCTGTCCCTGCCGGTTCGCGGTCCGCGCCCGCCCGGCATCGCCCCTGGAGCCGTCCCGGCACTGCCCCGGCGCTGCCCCGCGCGGGGAGCCCCGCACCTGCCGACACCGCGCCGTGCCGGGGGAGCGTTGCCGCTCCCCTCGCCCTGAACCGGCATCCCCGGCGCTGCCCACCTGTGTGTAGGTACAGCCCGTCCCCGCCGGATGAGATCCAGGGGCATGGCCTCTTTTTTAAACGCAAATTGCATTTAAGTAGCAGAAAGTGCAAAGTGCTGTGGCTGTTGGTGTATATGGGCACGCTGATTCCTAGCGCTGTCGGCTGGCCCAAGCTGCTACTTCCCAAACCAAAGGTGCTCGTGTTGGGAATCCAGTTACTCCTCAGGCCAGTGGTTTTACATATCGGAGAAAAGAAAGTTTCTGTTTGACAGCTGTTACACGTGTTGCTGCATAAAGCAGCAGCGGCTCCCAGTTTTGGTTATTGATGGCTGACAGTCATTCTCCCTTTTACATTTCAGTAGTGTGTGACCTGAGCTAATGTTTTGTCACGGACTCTTCATGCACAAAACCTCCTTGACATAGTTGCTATCTGCTCACAGATAGGTCACACAGCTTGAATACTAAACTCTTTCCATATTTCACTGCCAATGTGGTGAGCAAGTGAATGGCTTAACTGAGCACGGCCAAGTTATGGCAGGTGAAGTCCCAACATCCTCTGGTTCTTCTGGGCTTCATGCCCGAGACCAGGAATCATTCCTGAGACTGATCTGCCTCTGGGGTCAGTGCAGCTGCCTCTAGAGTGCCCCGGGGGCTGCTGGGGTTTGTAATATGCTTATGCCTCTGCTCAGTTCCACTCCCACAGAGGTGGGTCCTCACTGCTTGTATCAGTCCTACATAAGTTTAAGAAAGAAAATTAAATATAATGTAAAGAAAACCTCAAAGGTGGAAATAGAAGCAGAAGCACACACATGGGAGAGGATTGGACCTAAGTTTGGGTGAAGTTCGGTATTAGGTCAGGCCTCAGAGCTAGCTCTCTGTTTCCTAGTCCAGCACTCTCCCCTCCCTGCCCATTGCTGCACACAGTTCTGAGCTCAGGCTTATTCACATCACTGTATATTGGGGGAACATCGGGATGTGTCTAGTGCTTTACGTCATTAGCAACAAGTGAAGAACTTTTGTCACTGCTGCTGACAGTATCATCTGTGCTGATTTTTTTTTTTGGTCTCCATTAAACATATTTTATCATCATTAACAATGAAAGGAGATTAATTAATTATTTCAGTAACCATCCAGTGGCCGATTTGCAGTTCTCCAGGGTAGCTCAGGAAAACTAGTTTGAGGACCTGACATCCAGCTCAGTTCTCAGCACATTAACTTTGGGTAAGCCATAGGTGACCCCGGGAGGACTCATAGAATCATTTAGGTTGGAAAAGACATTTGAGATCATTGTACCCAACCATTAACAATATATCTGCATTTTTGCAGGACCACAGAGGAAAAACTGATGTATCAGCAGTTCCGTGGAATGTTCCTGTCTTCCCGGAGCAGTGTCAGTTTTATTGCCAGTTGTAACCAGCACTGGGCTGTACTGTTGTTTGCGATGGAAATGTCTTTCCAAAGGTAGGCATGGGTTTTTACTCCACAAAATTCTGCCTCCCCTTTGCCCAAGGAATCACTCTGCTTTTGACTATGGGGTTGCCCATAGGGGAGGGATGGACATACAGGGGTGGGAAGTGAAGTAGATTGACACGTGCTGTGTGTGCTGGAACTGCCCTGAGTACATTAAAATGCCACAAGCATCCTGTGAATGTTACCAAGCCAGAGGGGAAACCTGCGTACTCCTGACTGCAGATACTGAAATCACCTTGTTACTGATCATCATTGCTCTTGTCACTCCAAAAATTGCCATCAAAATACATTCTGTGGTAATGTGGTTGTCAGGAGTGGAATAGCCAGAGGCCTCCCACAGCACTTTGTGGAGACCAAAGCATGGCTGAGCTCTCGCCTCTGTTGTAGGGGAAAGCCTGTAGCACGTGCCATGCAGTGAGTGCTGGGCATTAACCAGCTCTACCTGTTTTTTAGAGGAAATGGAAGGGTAGGATTTCTATCACGTATATGTGGTACTCTGCTACAGCTCTTGAATGGCGCTTTACAAAATAGATAATGATGTCTCATTGCTCTAGAGAGATTCCAAACTAAATTAAGAAGAGAATGATGGGAAGAGATGACCATACGATGAGGTGCAGATGCTGGAAATAGGGATAATGAGGGGGAGAACAATATGATTATGTCCTTTCAAAGCAAATGCCTCAGGGCAGCTACTTTTGGGGACAGAGTGTAAAAGGGAGATGGGGAAGACATGACTAAAAGACAGCATCTGCACAGAGTTTAAGTCTGCTCTCAAGCAGACTTGTCTGCAATGAAGCATTTGTTGACTCAGATCTGTGCAAAGAGACTGCCTTGACCCTCTGAACATCACAAAAGGACAAACGGGTCAGGTGGATTAGCACAAATGACGTGCTGTCATTCCCAGGGCCTGCAAAGCCTTGGTGGGTTAACCACCCCACAACCCAGGTCAGAGGGCTTTAGGATGACTGGAGCATCCAGAAATGAGCATATCTCTATGCATTTGCTCAAATCTTGTTACAACGGCAAGTTTCAAAACTTGTGTGAGACGAAGAAGTTGGCAAAGTTTTATATAAAATAACCTCTTTCTCCTACCTCACCCAAAGTGGTCCAGTGAAAGAAAAATCAGAGAAGTGATGGAGGAGTGGATTCCTGATGAGTAACTTCGGATGAGTGCAGAGGGCCTAGGGAAAAGGAAAGGTGTCAGGAGCAGCTGGGATGGCTGTGGGAGGTATGCAGAGAATCAGGGTTTTGCATTGTTTAGTTAGGAAGAGGAACCAGAGAAGATATTTTAGGAGTGTGTGCAGGGGATTTAGTGCTGCGAATGGGGAATGTTTTTTGCAACAGGGCACTGAGCAATGTGTGATGCAGGTTCCAGCTGGAGCTTGGAGAGAATGAGGTTACCCACAGCGAGGAGATGCGTAACAAAGACTTTTTTTTTTTTTTTAAGGGAGCTAAAAGGAAAAATTTCAAGGAGAGTTTAACAATTATGGTTAGACTTTTAAGGGTTGCAGAAGCTTTTTTATTGACATTTATACCTGCTGAGAGTCTTGCTGGTGACATGCAAAGACATTGTGGTTTTTGCCAAGGGATCAAAATGACATGTAGCCAGTTCAGGATAGCAAGGGAAAGGAGTAGCTCTCATTGGATCACCCGATCAAGCTCTGCTGTATATTTCTTGGCCTTAGGTCTGGGACCTGGGCCAATGCCAATTAAATTGGTGAGGGCACAGACAAGGTTAACGACAAAGTTAATTTCCCATTGCTGATTGGTGAGGGATCCTCACAACTTGCAGCTTTTGTCCATTTGCAGTTAACAGAAAAGCAAAGCAGAAGGAGGCCTCCTTCTTATTTCCGGGTCCCATCACAGTAGGAATATTACACAAAAGTATCCCTCCTTTCACTCATATGTGCTGCACTTTTCCCACAAGGATGGCAAATTGCTTGTACTGAAAAGGGCTTTATAGAAGTAACGTTGGGAAATTGCAAGCCGGTCTCAGTGCAGTTAGTAGTTCCTATTTAATCAGTGAAACTTCACTTTCTTCTTTTTCTCTCCTCAGTCCCACCTTCTTTTGGATGGCACCAAGGAGCAGTGCATCATGGGCACAAACAGCATGATCAGAATTTAAGAACCCCAAAACCAAGGTGATCATTTAAACAGAGAAAGCAGAAATGAAATAGAGAAACAAAGCAGCATCACAAAGCATCTCTCTACACCAGTCCTTTGGGTCATGAAGGATGGGGCTGTGTGAACAACAGCTGCCTTCTTAACCTGACATACAGACCACGAAGCAATACCCTGCCAAGGGATGGCCACGCATTTTGCAATTTGCATCCACAGATTTCATTGCCAGAATTCAAGATGGCTGATTTCTTACCTCCTGAAACTGGCGACTGACAAAATCAATCATGCTGTAATATTTTCTTCAGTGTGTGTAAGCCCCTAGTGTTCATCAAACAGAAGGGAAGAGAGAGAGGAATAGATGGAGAAAAGCTATGGCTGTGCACCCACCAGTGCCCTGACGTGCTGCCACCCGTGACAGGACACGCATGTTCTAATTGGACTTGCTAATGCAGATCTTGGGAGAAGTCACAGGAACTGGAATATCTTTTTGCATCTGCTAAAAGGAAAGAAATCCTCCCTCCTGCTCCTGCATAACCACATCTCTTTTTTGCAGTCTGTCCCATAAAATGCAAATATGTAAATGCTCCTTGCTGGCTTGTTCCTTCTACTGGGTACAGACATATACAAAAAGAATGTAAATCACCAAGAAATACTCTGACAGCTGGCACCTGATTCTTTCCCAAGTGCCCTGGTGGTCACTCTTCGGCAGCTCCTTGCTGATTCATGAGGACTGCTAAGAGAAAGCGTGTGTGACATCTTTTACAGAGTATAATAAAAGGAGGAAAGTGCCCTGTGTGGCTGGAACTGCAGCTCTGTGGTCTGTCTCTGAGATGCTCCATTAGCCTGCTGCTGGCAGTGATGACACAAAAACCGGAGATCCCCAATTGTACCATTAACATGAAGAGATTGAAAAAAAAACCCCTGGAATGTAACAGGGAGCCTGTGCTTTTTTTTTTTTTTTCCCCTCTCTGCTTGTATGAAAACTCAGTAGAGGGGAAGGATGGATCTGTTCCCTTGCATATTGGCATAGGCTGCACGAAAATACAGCTCTGCTTTTGTTTGGGTTCTCCCATATTATATTAGGTCTAAATTTGCTTTTTAAGCTGAAACCTTTGGATCTCTCTCTGGCTGTATTTTTGGCTATGCCATTTGATATTTGTGATTGACCAGATTACTAATCATGGCCTCTCAACCTGTTTGTTTTAAAACAGTGATTGCTGATGCTTCTGTCAGCCTTAGGAAAGGTCTTTCCTTTGCCATTAATAATACTGGCCCGAAAAAAAAATCCTTCCTTGCAGAAAGATGGATTAAGTTCTTATTCTGAAATGCAGTCTGAGTGGTCCTGATGTACTGAAATGTTACAGCTAATATAATCAGACGAGTCAATTTACAGCTTTCATACTACATTTTAAGAAACAAAACAAGCAGACAAGAAAACACAATAAATCTGCTTGGTGTCCCAGTCTGGTTGGTGTTAATTGAATGCAGTTGTATTAGATAACTGGATGATGCAGCTTCCTAAAAAAAACACACAGGAAATGCACAAATTTTGTCAAGAACATGGATTTGTCCAAAGAAGAAGAGGACAGACTTAAACAGTATGTTCTTTGGGAAAAAGGTCTGTGAGCCAATGAAGAAGCAGAGCCATGTATGTGCTACCCCTGGTACACAATGTTAGAATTAGAATTCTTATTAGAATAACCCTGAATATTCTAATATTAGAATACTACTAGAAAAACTATTATAGTATTCAGGATTCAAGGGACCAAAATAGCAAAGAGGTATAATTTGTGGATAAATTATTTTAGGAAAATAGGTGTTTGCAATTTAACTATCACAGTTATAAAGTGTATAAAATGTATGGCTTATTTGTCTCCTAAAGCAGTGTTTTACCTTTAATGCAAAGAAGTTTGAGTATAAAACAAAACATTAACTTGGAGTTTAGTAAATATATCTGGAGATACTGGGATTTTGGCAGAGTGTAACTCCTAGAATAGTGTGAATGTTTCTCTTTTGTTTATATGCCTTCATACAAAAATGGGCAAAACAAGTAGGTTGCAAGTGAAAGCAGAAGAAAACACACGGAGCTATTGCAATAGGTTAGAATCTGATTTCAGATTTAGGAATCCATACATATGCACACATATATATGCAGATGTGTATGTGAATGCACACATGTACACCATATATATGGCGTATATATGTAAGTGCTTATATATATATATTTTATATATATTTACATAGGCTTAAATAAAAGCAGGGGATGTTTAAGTCAGATACTAAATGAGCTTTTTAATGGTAACACCTTCCTAATAGTAATGTGGAGCACTTGGGTCACCTGGGAAGGGTGCAGGCTTTCCAGTATTGGCGGATTTTAAAAGCAAGCTGGATAAATGTATAAGGTGTGACATAAGTATTGTTAATCCCATTTTGGTGTAGAAGAATGGACTAGGTACCTTTGAGGACTGTCAGCCAGCACTATTTCCTGTGACTCCAGTATATGGCCAAAGGAGAAATCAGGGGTTACGTATCCACATCTCTTGAAGTATAAGAAAAACAGCTTGTGTTTTGCAGATACAAAGAGATTTATTACTGAGCACAGTGAACAGCTCCTACTGAGCTCACCTACAAGAAGAGAAAATGTGGGTTTGGTGGAAGTCCCTGGCAGAGCTGCCAAGCTGTACAGACAGGGCTATTCAACCTATTTCTCCCCTACCTAATTTCTTCACATTCCGACTTACATCCCCTTTACAGCCTTTGGCTAGGCTTTGTGTCTCTAACGCTGTTAGTAAAGACAATTATCTGAATATAAATTACAGATGTACAGCTTTGGGACAGCACACTCTGACTCAGAATTGACTTCATACTG
The DNA here is from genome assembly GCA_035584735.1 of Pseudotriccus pelzelni. Lineage (NCBI taxonomy): Eukaryota > Metazoa > Chordata > Aves > Passeriformes > Tyrannidae > Pseudotriccus > Pseudotriccus pelzelni. The sequence goes on along the minus strand of JAWMRA010000001.1, from coordinate 102,113,179 downwards.
CTCTGTCACGTTCTTCCACCTGCATCTAGATTGCATATTGAGTCATATTGACAGTGTTGTTGGCTATAAAGTAAGAGACCTTCAGTAAAGGACATTTAAAAAAGAAATTGTATTTTTTCTCCAGTCTTTCAGAATGTGTGTATAAACAAGTATCAGATTGAGTAGATTTTAGACAGTATCACAAAGGTTTTGCATCACTTACAGGATGCACCACAACGATGGACCAAGGACTGAAAGCTGCAGGAATCAGTTTCTACAACTGCTGTGTTGCCATGGACCATTCACTGTTAGTCTCCCCTTGCCTCAGTTTCCCCGTCTTTAAAACTGGGATGATAAAGGTTGTCTGCCTCTCACAGGGAGTGGAATTAGCAATTTAACAGCATTTAGGAAATACAGTATGATATCCCAATGTAGAGTTGTATTCAGACCAGAGAATCCTTATTGTAAGATCATTAATATTATGCTTTGTTATGTTTTATCAACTGTTATTAGATGTCAACATGAGCTAAGTAATACAGTGAATAGTAAAGGGAAAGTGAGTTTTAACTACTCTTTAACCAGCCCATTTTCAGCTTCCCACAAATATGGATTCCATATGGCCACTGTCACAACCCTGCATCGGTGCTTTCTCAACATACACCAGAAAATTGTACCAAGCATGTGCTTGTCAAGAGTTTAGATGTACCTCCATGCTGCTATGCCTTGAGCTGCTGCTGTCCTTTCTCTCTGTCACAAACATGTCTTTCCCCTGCATTGCTGTAAATACCCATGAATGAAGCCAGGGACTGGCTGTATAATCAGGAGAAAATAGAAGAGGAGCAATTAGGACATTTAAGAACAAACAAACAAACATTTAGGACATTTAAAACAAACAAACAAACCCCAGCCACGTTATTATAAAGCAGGGGATTTGCTGTTCACACATCACTTATGCTAACATGTGATCACTAAAAATGTACCACAGCCATATTTGAATACCCTTAAAAATGTCCTGTTATTTGCTTACCCCATGTTACCATGTAAAGAATATGCAGGACAGTAGCTGAAGATTTCTTTGAGTACTGTGTTTGGGGTAAGACAATAGTCTGCCTAGTTTTATTTTTAAGCACTAAAAGTCTCTCATGACAAAGCACAGAATGCACAGTGCTGGAGGAAACCCACTGCAGTAAGTCACAGGTGTACCTTTTACAAGCAGGTGAAATGCATACAGCATTTGAGAGAGGGTAGTATTCTTAAGGCATACATTTTCAGTTCAGAACCATCAGATAATTAGGCAGGTGTGTATTCAAAATAAGAAAACACCAGATTCCTTTTTCTCTTACATGCTTTTCCTAGGAGTGGCTTGATTTTACGATTGTTTCTGATGTTCCTGGGATAAAAAGAGAAGCGTGGAATTATCCTACTGTATGATATACATTTGATCTTTATAGGGTTTTGGGGTTTGCTTTCTATGAAAGCTGCATTCCGAGCAGTGTTTTCTGCTCATCAATATAGAATTACATTACTGTAAATGTTACAGGTTGCTTTACATTTTAATCGAGGAGCTGGTGTTCTACCTGGGTAAGTACCCATCAGCATTAGATGACACATAATTAAAGCAGAGTGTCAAAACCTAATTTTCAAAGGCAAATGTTTAAAATCGCATGTGTGCCTATTTTTGGATCAAAACCCCTTATCAGGCTGTACGCTGGCTTTCCTAGCAAATCCAAATGTGCAGACCATGGCAGTATGAATCATCAGCTTGCCTCTGATCAGAATTCAGGGTATATTCTAGTTTGTGTGTAATAGGAATTGAGTTTGGCTTAGCACCTGAAAGCACACACTTTATTTTGACTGCATGGGAATATCATACAAGGAAAGACTTTTATATTTCGATGAAATTTACTGTACATTTGAGGAAATCATTAAGAGTAATTTTTTTCCTCAAGGCTGCTGCAAGCTTATATTTTTGGGTCGTGGGAGATGAACGCTATTCCTAAAATTAAACCCAATATTTCATTATTTTGTAATGTTGATGTCACCGTAGTACTTAGAGCCTCCTTTTGCTGTTCTTGTAAAGTTCTTCCCAAATTCAGTAAATCATAATAATCTCAAAAGTCACTATTTGCACATGCTTAGCAGATGGTTCCTGGGAGATGGCTGCTTAAACCACACTATATGCTGTTTGGGGCTTTGCAATTGCTTTTTTTGGAAGCCAGGGGCTGCTCTGGTCCCTGGCAATTCTGCTAAGTTCAGGGAGATTGTTTTGTTTCCTTTTATTTTTGTTTTGGTGTTTTTTTTTTTTTTTTTAGTGTGTCCTCCTCTGATTTCATGGAGGGTGAATTAGTCTGACTGGAATGAAGAGGAACAGAGGTCCATGAAGATACAGAAATCTTAGGAAGCTGATGGAGACCAGTGGGTCAGATATAACAATAAGAGAATGAATCCCAGTTTTGAGGGACATACTGGAAAATGAACAGGGAGTTGAGTTTTTCACCACCATTACACATCACCTCTCTTTGTGTTTTTGTGCCTTTCCTGTTGCCAAAGAAGAGTAGCGGCAATCATAGTAAAGGAAGTGGTTTATTCTCCCTTACAAAGTTTCCTTCTTGGCTTGTGAGGTCAGAGTCTGTATACTAAGATTTCAGATCTGCCAGTGGGTCCTCTGAGATGATACGGCATTCAGGAAGTCATGTGGGGGATGGGAAGCCATTTGCTTTAAAAACAGCCCCACTCTGCCTGCTTCCCCCCCCCCCCCGGCCCCATTCGAGAATTTATATACAGCTATATCTTAAAGAGCATTTATGTTGCATTGCACTGAAATGTTCAGAAACACCTACTTTGAGATGCTGAGATGACCTTAATTTGGCCTCAGTGCGAACATACATTTTACTTACATGGTAACACATTAGCTTTTTTTAGAATTAAGCCATTCCTTTTAAGCTGTCCAGGATCAATTAAGGAAGGAGTCAGAGTTGTGTATTGGAATGAGTCTGTTCCCTGGAGGCCAAACCCTGTGTCATTTGCTGTAGGTGCTGGAATGTAGCTGTGATTCAAACGAAGAGGAAAGATGATTTAAAGGGAAGACTCATGAGTTACATAGCTGTATACCCTCTTCCAAAGCAAACTTTGTTCTTGTCTCTCACTACTACATCTGCCTGCCTGAGGGCTCTGATACTTGAGAGCTGGGGAGCACAATTTTGTCTGAGTAAAAGTATGGGAGGAAAGGGCTTGAGTGGAGAAGAGCTGCAGTAAGGTGGGTGAACTCAGCTTTGGCTTCTGAAAGTTGTTATCTGTCTTCTTGTCAGGAGATCCTCTGAGTGAAAGAGAAAATCAAAGTAAGTGACACTAATCCCTGGGTCACTGATCTGTAGCCAGAGCTCCAGGTGGCATGGAATGGCCTGGACAGAGGCGAGACTGCTGCTTGATAGAGGAAAGGGAGCAGGATATAAAGAGTGGCCAGGCTTTGGCACAGTCAAGCTCACAGGTGTGAGAAGAAAGATAATGAAAAAGGGAAACCTTCAGTAAGGTGGAGTTTAGGGTCGAGAGTGACTTCTAAGCTCCAGCGTCTCTTGGTAAAGCTTTGTAATTTCTTCCCATTTGCCACTGCTGAGGCTCTGCTGCTTTCAGCGTTCACTGGGGATGCCACCAGCCACAGACTACAAACAGAGGATTACCTGGAAAAAAAACAAAAAAAAAAGTCGATTACTTCTTGTGAGGAAAACAGCGCCTTCCATTTACACTGCCCGCGATGTTGTGGGTTCCCCTTGCCTCCAGTTCTTGGAAAGAGCCTACCGCGGGGCTCGCTGGCTCTCTGGGGCTGCGCTCGGCCAAACCCTGGCCCTGCGGCAGGGCCACATTGCTCGCTTCTGCCCGGCTGCTGCACGTGGCACGGTTGTGCCCTACGTCCCTATCAGATCCTGAGTTTCCTGCTCTTCCCTGCTCTGTCCTCGGTTTCCCTTTTCCCCTCCCCTCAGGCCCCCTGTGAGCTCCCACCGCCGCCTTCCCCGCGCTCCAGGGGCAGCTGAGCAGCGGGGAAGGGGCGGTGGGAGGAGGGAAGGCGCGGGCTCGGACCCGCGGAGGGGCCGCGGGGCGGCGGTGTTGGGTCGGGCAGCGCTGCCCGGGCGGGGGCGGCTCCGCGGGGATGGGCAGGGACCCGTAGGACTGGTGTTACATTTGGGGAAAACCGGCCAAAATCTCTGAAAAAAGCATCTGGTGGTGCCGGCGTGGGGCTGCATAAAGCATAGGGGTGTTACCCTGCCGGCGTGTCGAATGTGAAGTAATACGATACGTCTGCCCCAAAGAAAAGGTCAGGCTTTGTACTTTGGGGTTTTGTTCACCTCCCAGGTACAGGGTGCTGCTGCAGAGAAGAAGGGCAATTCCAGTTCTAAGGCGGAATGTGTAAGCAGCCGGGGAGTGCCCAGGTACGGCACTGGAGAGTAGAGAGTCAGAGGATTCCTGAGCAGCAGCGGCAGCAGCAGCAGAGTGTCTCTGAGCGAGTGTCAGAGTGTCTTGGCAACAGTACAAGATGTCTGCAACTTTCCTTCACTTATGCAGAAAACACGTCGTGTAGGCAGTGCAGTGGTGCGTGAACACAGCAGTGTAGGCTTGGGTTTGAAATATTTGCATTGAAAGCAAAGGCTTGTTTGGTCGGTGTAGGGAGAGTGAAAATTTTGTGACAGAGGCTATGGCATTTCTCTCCCTGGCCATTAATTGGTTGTTACAAATCTGCAGTGCAGTAATTTTTTTTCTTTCCCTTTCCTCTCCTCTCCTTCAAATTATTTATTCTAATAGTAATATTAGTTTTAAGTGGTGTAGAACATGAACTAGTTTCTTTGGTAACCAAGTCAGTTACACACCCACACAAAGTTAGAATCTGCTAGGTGCAGACATTTTCCCTTTTAGAAAAGATGTGGGTTTTGAAAACCACAGCAGTAGGGCAGCAATATATGTTCTCAGGGAGTAGTTTCAGAAAAAGTTCCATATACCATATGCAGATTTATATATAAGTCCTGATCTTTTGTTTATACACACATATGGACCTTGAATATATTATTTATATATTGATTTCTCCAGTGACTTCAGGATTATATACTTCTTATCCCAGTATTTCATCCTTCCCACGTTCCCACTTACTTCTACCCACTTTTAGAGAATAAGTGGCTGTGAAAGAGGGGTACAGCACAGGTGAATAAGCCTGCAAATACATGCTGCATTGTTTCTTACTTTATTTGGTGTAAGTAAAAATTTGCACTGTTCCTTAATCTGCCCCCTGAAATTATAGAGGTGAACCGCAGCAGCTTTTGTAGATAACTTCTTGTTAGGGATTTAAATATAAAAGTGGCCTTTCTGTTTTTGTTGGATTTTGAAAGCAAATAGGTACATACAGGATTAAAACCAATTTGTGACTATGAATTGTAACAATTAATATGACTAATAATCCCTGTCATATTGTCTTGATCATGATCAAGTTCAGTCTATAGCAGAAGCAGAAGCTTGGAGAATTTTATTGCACTTTAGTGACACATCAAAATCTGACAAAATTAAAACGTGCATTTTAAAACATACTTTCTTTGTGCCTGTATATGAGGCAAGAAGGCACTAGTACCTGAGAACTGAAAGGTAACTATAAACAGAGGTGGAGCCTGACAAGGCCATTTCATTGTTCTTGTCTGAATGAAGTGTTAAAAGGGAAACAAACCATAAACAGGGAAGAGTGAATTAGAAGGTTTTACTTTCTTTCCTTTCCTGTTCTGAATCATCAAGTATAACAGTAGGTATGTTGTTAGTCAAATATGGTTTTTATGCTAATGCGATGCCTTTTAACTGCAGTTCTTCTGAAGAGGGAAAAGCCTGACACAAATACAGAGAGCACCTGAAAGTACTCTTATGCAGTACTTGTTATTTCGTAATACACCTTCCTGCGCTGCAACAACGTACAAAGCATGCAGTGCAGCTCTGCACTAGAAAGCTGGAAAGGTTACATTTCATAGTTTACAGGAGGCCGATGAGGATTGAGCTGGGTGGTGTGCAGTAAGCACTTTTTATAGTACTGTGTAGTTAAAATTTAATCCCTTATAAATAAAAAGTAATGAAAACATTAGTGGTAAGGAAAACCTGACTTGAAAAAAACTGACACTTATTGCTGTCCTCCTGTGGGTCACTTATTGTCATCCCATGTCATCCCACTTTCGTAAGCCTGCAGGGAATGTTTCCCTCTGGTCTTCTGCACATTCTGCTGTCTCCTCCTGGTGCCAGACAGTCCTTTCTGCAGCAGCTTTCTCAGGCGTTTCCTGTCTGTCATTGCCATAGATACAGCTTGTGCCTGTTAGAGGCACTGCAGAGATGTGCTCCTCGGAGGCCAGGGATGGCTGGAGGAGGCAGACCACGGGCAGACCAAGGTGCCATGCAGAGCATTTTCTGGCTAGGTCTTGATCTGCATAACTGTTTCAGTACAGAAGGGCAACAGGCTCCAGAAATCTTCTGCAAGTGAAATCAGCTCACGAGGTGCAGCCAAAAGGCTTAAGGAACACATTCCCAATGCCCTGGGTCATCTGAGCTATGGCCTAACATCATTCCTGTTAAAACTGATGCACAACCTTAATTCATATTCTCAGTAATAACTGAAATGATGCTTACAGCAAGAAGGCTGGGCTTGTAATACAAGAGATAGGCAAGGACTCGAGGCAGCCTTGATTTCCACCTCTGGCACAGTGATTCTGTGTGGTCCTGACAAAATTGTCTCCCTTATTTTCTTCTCTTCAGAATAAGGGTATTACTTTCTTTCACTCCTTTGTAGATTAAGTGGAAGCATACAGACACCATCCAATCTAATCTCCATGCACATACTCTTCAGTCACTTCCACACTTGCTCCAGAACAGGGCAGTTGCAGGCCCTGAGGAATTCCGTAAACTTGAGCACCTTTGGTGCCTTGCCATGGGCATGCAGTCTCCTGCATCCAATGTGGAGAGGCAAGTTCAAGGCAAGGTGCCTCAAAGCATGGTCCATCACCAGGTATCCTCAGTCCTGCTGGTAGCAAGTAACATTGGCTCTTTGGGTCTAAACTGCAGTTGGAGTAACAGAAATGTACGTGCAAAATACTTGCTGAGAGAAATGAACGAGTGTAAACCTCTGCTTAGTCCCAAACTTGGAGTAGCACCACTGTTGTAATAGATGTATATATGGTTTCTCTTATGGTGGGTAGCAGCTACAGGGCAGAATGTTGTTTCTGCTGAACTGGTGCATGCCCTCTTCCATGCTTGCATGTGGGAGAAGTAGTAGTGGGAAAGAAATGGGGAGCAGGGTGAATCATGCCCCCACTTTCCCCACCTGGCCACTGCCCTGGGGAAACTGGAGCAGCACACTGCACCAGGGACAGACCCAGAACATGTGGCATGTCTATGTGCAGGCGCCTGGTGCAAAGACCCTTGTCCTGTGCTGGCCAAGTGTTGTCCCTGATGGTAAGACAAGGTTAACAAACATGCACTGAGGCTAATAAAGCTTGACTCTCAGTGGGGCTAATTAGCTTCTCTACAGCAACACGGCAAAATGAGTGGCAGCTCTGCAGCTAAATCATTGGACACAGTCCCATGCAAAGCTGCTTTGCTTTCTTTGCCTGCTTGGGGAGAATCTCCTACTCCTTCAGCAGTGGCACAAGGACAAGAGGTGCAGCTGCCAGTAAGGAGTCGAGGTGCAAAGGTGGTATCCATTATTATGGCTGTTTCTGAAATGATAGCTAAAAATAGCTAAGGCCATCATTTACAGATACAGTTTCATATTGATCTTCTAACACTTTCATCCCTGGTTAGACCCATTTGCTTGCTCTTTCTTATTTTCTCTTATCTCTTCATGAAACACGTCAGCCCACAGCAGCCCTTAAAAAATGTGTAGGAATATGTTAGCATGTGGGCTGCAGTAAACACTGCTGTTATTGATGGTGAAGAGAAACCAGCTTGAAAGAAAACCTGATGTTAAGTGTACAAAGAAGCTGAAGAGCACCTGTGCCTACAAGGCGAATGAGCCAAGGGATGCCCGGGGAGGGAATAAGGTGTCCAAAAAAGGAAGGGATGGGGGTCAGTTTTCCAGTTTTTATGTTCCAGCCTTCTGCTATGAAAAGAGAAACTCATCATACAGCCCTCATTTAGAAAAGCTCCAGTGTGAGCCTTTATTACTTTTGGGTTTGTGTCTATGTTCTTATGTTGACTTATTTACAGCCACAGCTGCTGTTCTCACCGTGAAGGGAAGGGATGGAGGATGTGGCTCACTTACCCTCAGTTTGTGGAAATCCACGTGCATATCTGGTCTCTGGGTCAGGCCTGGGCTTCCTTTTGTTTGGAGTCCCTCAGTGTTTAAGGTTGCCAAACAACACTAGCTCTGAAGTGAAAGTGCTTAATGTCACAAAGATCTTGTAAGAACTTTACAGTGCTTTCATAAAAACTTGGATTAAACGCATAATAATGGCCTTTATGTGCTGCAAATACATTAACACACTTTTCTGAGACAGAGCCTGCTTCCATTACTCTGTTTCCTGTGGCACACAGGAATTACTGCCTCCCAGAGAAGTGTTAAGTGAAATGTCGCCAAGGGATTATCACCTCCCTTTCCTGCACAGTTTTGCTAAACTGAGCAGTAGAAGAGAGGCTCCCACTGCCCTGCTAGGAAGTCTTGAGGAAGAGCCCTGGTCTGTGCTTTGACTTGATGTTTCTTTGCAATAAGGAGGGAAGAAACATTGTTTTGCTGTATGTTTTTCTGGTATGAAGGGCTGTTTCACAGCTCATTTCCAACACTTCTAGCTGCCTTTGCAGAAAAAAAGGCCTGGCCCAGGAAATTCACCTAATGTGAGGCTTTATCTCTTCCTATTTTCCTACGTGCTCCAAACGCACCTCCAATGGGGTTTTACTGTCCATACATTGCTTACAAGAATGGACAGCAAGTTTAATTGCTTGTACTTTTTGTGTTCATTGTATTCCTTGTCTGCCAGCCTTTGCTGCCAGCATAAGCAAGGATCTTTTTGATCTTGGTGTCTTTTTTTTTTTAAATCCTGGTCACTTTCATCTTTCCTAAGATTAATGTGCTGTACTGGCAATTTTGGCTATTATTCACTGTGATTATTGCCTAATTGTGGTTTATGCAAACCAGTGTTACCTCAGACAGGGGTATAAGTACTCCCTAGCTTGTGTGCACATGCGGTTGACAACAAGATGAAAATTGCTTGATGTGTTGATATTTTATGGTATTAGATAGGTACATCCTGAAACATATTTCACGTGTGTAATGCTGTAGTAGCAGGCAATTTTCTACATTTTCTACAACAAATATAATACCTGGGACAAAGATGCACGGATTTAAGCACTGATATATTAAAAGCTAGTTCTGGCGCAATGCTGATGCCATTTTAAAAGGTTAAACATTGAAAACTGCATTTGAGGTTTCCAAGGTTCTGTCATAACAGTCCTGTCTTTGCCAAGTTGAAGGACTTACTTCCTCTCTATTTTGCATTTTTCCATGTTTTCCCAAACATACAAGACACCTGATGTACAGGAGCAAAGGTGCAGCACCCGCTGCCTGGGGAGGATCCTGGGGAGGGCATAGGGGAGCAGCCATGGCCTGCGGCTGGGGAGAGGACTGTGAGCCACTGCACCACTCACTCCTGCCAAATATGGTCCCTCTTCTTGCTTTGAGAAAGTATTATCAGATCTTTGTGAGAGAAATAAAGATCATAAGCAGGCAAATAGATGTGAGGGAGGAGAGGAAGGGAGGTGGGGAAAGCAAGAATAAAACCATTTCTTGCCGAAGCATGAATGTATCTTGGGTCCATTTAATCACAGCCGTTGTTCTCCCTCCCTGTCATTACTCTCCCACTCCCTCTCCAAACAACTTGTGTGGGAATTGGGAGCGAGAGGCGCCAGCTGTAGGGGCGCAACAATCAGGTGTCCTCTGGTAGGTCTGCAGCTGAGGGTGACTTTCAAGGAGAGCACGTAAAATCCCCCATCAAGACCCTTCTAGAACTGTGGCCAGGCATATTTTACTGAGGATATTTAGGCTGAGGTGTTGACAAGGCAGGGGTGATGTGGGCTGCAGAGGGGGCAAGGAGGGACCCACATTGCTGAAGGTATAGCTGGGAGTTTTGAGCTGGGCACCCACAGGGTGGAGGAAATTGCCTGCTTGTTGAGTTGCAGAACCAGCACACCTAGAAAACTTTGGCTTCTTGTAAGGCTTCCTGTGAGAGACTTTATATTCTGTGACTCAGCTCCCATAACTGCTAAACAGAACAGCAGTGTATTTGTCACTGTCATGGGAGTTAGCACATCAGTGCTGGAAAATTGCTGTGAGGTCTTTGGATGGACAGTACCACGAAAAGCACTTTAGTCAAAGGATCATCATCACAGCACTTAATCTGATGTCTTACCATTTATGAATTAAACCAGATTTTTTAAAATATCGTGTTCAGCAGAATGAGCTAGTGATGCTGTTCATTTAAAAGTGACTTGCAGTGTCTTTTCTGGTTTTGTGATTTTAAAAATGCCTGCTTTGTTTTCTGTGCTAGTTCCTTTTTTTTCTTTTTTAAAGGAATAATTTGTCTTTCTTTTTTTGATTTCATGTTTGGGAGTTGTAATGTTAGACCTGGATGAAAATTACAGTTTTTTTTCCTAACATTAACTTTTATCCCATCAAGAAAAAAAGATGAATTATAAAAATTTAAAAAAATGAATTCTGATAGGGAAACAATGAAATGGGCATATAATGCAGTTTCTGAATTATGTGGAGCCAAATGTAGGTCTTGCAAGTGGTGGGAGAAGGCTGTTTTTTAACAGGGAAGGTGAGGCTGCTCAAGAAAACTGGCCCAACCAAAGGTGGACACAGCCCTAGAACTCACAACAGGGGAACAGCCATTACAGTGAAATCCAGCCAAACTGTTTCCAAACATAAGCATTTTGTGTCAAAGTAAAATATTTACATCTGAATGGGTTGGGAGCCCCTGGTGGCCTAGTGGTTAGATTGCGGGACCTTCACCACCGAGGCCAAGGGTTCGATTCCCAGCCAGGG
>JAWMRA010000001.1:102067160-102102053 GCA_035584735.1 Pseudotriccus pelzelni | reverse complement strand
CACCTAAAAAATCCAATGCGCAGGCTGGAAGGTGTAAAGACCTTCCCCGGTTCTTTGTTCGCGAAGACTGGCCATTACTTACTTTACTTATTACATCTGAATGGGACTACTCTTAAAAGTTTTTGTGGTTAGTGAAAACAAAAAGTATCATCGGATATTGTCCTCCCCAGCAGTATTTTATTATGTGGGACATGTGTTATGCACTGAAAAGTATTTGCAATATAAAATTTCCAGTTAATTTCTGTGCAGGATGAATCCAAAATATAGTGGGTCTAGTGACTGCCTCTTAATCCCTCCCATACTTTAAGATGTTTGTTAGTTGCTACTGAGAATGAGTGTTTTCCGATGGGTTAGCTATCTGGTAGGAAGGGATGATGTTATGAGAAGGAGTTTGCTAAATTAGTAACTTTGTATTTCAGTGAGAGGTATATTAGTATCTTACCTTACTCTTTCTATAATTTGTTCAAATTAAGTTGGATTTAATATTTTCTGGCATGATACAAGTCTCAAGTGCAACCTATGCAATAAGGTGTGAGAGTTAGATATGTATGTATGTGATATAATACTATATTTAAGAGGATTCTGTTAAATTTAAAACCTAGATTTTAGCCACCTGATATACAACACACTAAAAAAAATCTGAATTCTAATTCTACCTACATGTCACTGCTGAAAAACCAGAAAGAAAAAGTCGTATGACATCTACAGTACACCCATAATGATTTAATTGGCTGCAGTGTCATATATCAGCAAAATAATAACTAGCCAACCCTTTTGTCAACAGAGCATTATTAAATTTATCATTTAAGCTGGTAGGTAAACAAGAGAGTTAATGAACCAGAGACAAGTTGGTCATGATGGGTAAGAATTTAGGGATTCTGCATTGCCTTCTCCCTTATTCATCCTTTCATACACCTGTGCTTTTTTGATTTGGCACCAATTTTACTCCTGTTTTACACTTGTCTTGCACTGCAGTAAATAGTTACACAAAGATGAAGACAATTGTAAATCAGGCTTGACATATTTCATAGAGAAAATTGCAGGAACCATAGTTAGGACTCCTTAAGTGCTTGGCTTGGTTTTACAAATCACTTGCCACGTGACCTTGGACAACTAAATTTTCTATGTTTCTGTTTATCTGACTGTACTACCTCCTGGGGTGTTATTAGGTGTAATTTATCAGTCACTCCATATGCTTTTATAGAATATTTTGATATTTCTGCTGAAAGAGACCAGGCAAGTGCAGAATAATATTTAGAAGGATAATTCATCTATTAAACTTGTTTTGTAGCCTCTTTGATTTACTGGGCTTTACCAACAGAATTTGATTAAAATATTTAGCAAGTAGAGATGGAGAAAACCAGGAGAGGGTTATCAAGATCATGTGTATTTCAAAACATTAAAAATTTCAAAGACCGGTTAATGGGTCTCTTTAGGCATAATATGACATTGAGTCCTTCAAAAAAGCTTAAATAAATTAATATTTGCATTAATATCTATTACTCAGCAAGGTATTCTCAACATTTTTATCTTGCAAGGCAACTGTGAAAAAGCAGGTAGATTTAAAAAAAAGGAAGTGTAAATACAGCTTGTCAGAAAAGACAACTTCCAGTTTTTCTTATCTTTAAAGGAAAGTTTCAGTTGCCTTGGAGAGAAGCAGAATTTGCAAGGTACTTGTCTGAACTCATGCATTTCTGTGACTGTAAGTTTTAAGATTGCAAGTCTCACTTGAAGTAGGCAAAAAAGCTTTTTTTTTGCTAAAAATACTTTCTTGGATGTAGGACATCACCTTCATGGAATTTAATTTTATAAATAGAATCGAATTATTTTCTTATGAAGGTGATTATTTTTGGTCAGAAAAATTTCTATCTAGACGACTCTGTAACAACTAATTACTATCAATTCTGTCCATGATAATAAACAGTAAACTCTGCCTGATGTTTCATCCATTGAAGACTGTCCATTACTCTCATTACACCAGCCCAGACTGGGAGGGTTTTGCAATTGCTGCTTTGAGGTTTACACCAAAGAAAGTGAGAGCAGCTGGAAAACTAACCCTGAAACTCAGAGATGCCAAGGGAGAGCACAGCAGAATCAAGAGATGCGATGCAGGTATGGAGCAAGGTACAGGTCTTAATGCAGATTTTTTTTTTTTTTGCTTATTGGAAAAGTATCCCAGCATTTTGGGGGAGGAAGAGAACTGAGCACTTTGCAGACAGCCTGCTGGACACTGTAAACAGATAGTGAAGGAAAAAATGGATATGTAGCCACCAGGATCTGTAGCTGTAGAAGTTGAAAGAACTAATATTTTATAATGAAGGAGGTATGGAGAAGTATGTATTGTACATAATATCACTCAGGACATGATGTTAAAACTGCATATTGTTTCGTTTACAAATCAATCCTGCTTGCTAAATTGCTGTGGTAACATAATTTCTTTCCGGATTAATGGGATATTTCTCTCTTCAGAAGTCACACTTCTGAAAAAAACCCAAACAACAAAACCCCAGACAAAAACCCCTTATTTTGCTTATTGCAAAATCTTGTATTCTAGGATTTGGGGAACTTGCTTCTCCACCCAGTCAGAATAGACAGGAGCCCAGCCCGTATCAGGCTCAGGCTGCTGACCCAGCTGTTCTTCAGTGAGCGCTGCAGCCCTTTTGCCTCCTACTCCCACCCCAAGCTGCAAACTAATAAGGTTTTTTCGTCCTGCTGGCTGTAAAGAAAGAAAGTAATTGAAAGGCTGTCGTACCTATGCTGAAATACTAGTGAAGGGCTGGCATATTATGGGATAGGAGTATCAGTGCATAGATATAAGAAGATAATTAAACTGTTGTGAGAGTGATTTTTGCAGTTTGCTCATTCTTAAGCTGAAGGCACATTTTTATCTATACATCTATTCTGGTGACACCATCGTTTGTCTTTGGTGGGAGTTTAATTTTGTCTGATTTCCAGAGAAGGTTTGCAAGCCCAGCAGATGAATGTCTGATTCTCCACTGGGTGAATCTGGGTAGTCAAGATTTGCAGAAAACACCCCTTTATGTTTCCGAATCTGACCCTGCCATTCACCTTTGTGGCAGAATTTCTGGCTGGAGTATGGGCACCACCTTATTTTTTGTTCTGCAAGGCAAAGGAGGCTCAGACCACAGGACAGGAGTCACCGTTAGTTTGCTGCTCTGTCGTCTGTATGGCATATCTTTGTTTCTTTTCTTTTTCCCCTAAGCTGGGTGAAAAGTGGTTCAACTCTGTGTGAACTTCTGTTCAACCATGACTAAGTCTAGTTTAAAGGCTACAAGGTAAAGTCTCTTATGCTTTCCTTGGGTGTACAAGGCACTAATAAAGACTGTCCTTACAAGTTAGAAGCTTCTGAGTGTTGGTGTCACCAGGCTGGCACATTCACCTCCTTAGAGGTATCGTCATACCTGGGTGGCTGCGGTGATTAGCCGCTGTGGGTGGTTGAACACGGGCAATTTCTTTTACTATACAGCTGTTCAATAGAAAAAATAGTGGAGGCCTGAATTTCCATGGAAGCAAATGCACTTTTGCCCCATTAGCAGACTTGGAATGAGATCACTTTGCAGGTACAGGAGTGGTGTCTGTGAGCACAGTGTTGGGCCTGGTGAGGCACCCTGTTCCAGGGTCCCTTACGCAGGGTTAGTAACACTAGCACAGGGGAAGTTGCATTACTGCTGCCTCACACTCCAGTTTCTGTACAGGACTCAGCTCATCATTAGGCCAGTTTTTTTATCAGCCAAGAAGTACTAGGAAGCAAAACCCTTTGAAAAACAAAAAATATTCATCAATAGTTTATACATCGGTTGTGGAATAAATTATTTGCGAGCATCACTGCACTGCTGTGTTTGGAAGAGTTATAAGCCACTGGCTTTGCTTACTAAGTCCTGGCCAAGCCTTCCTTGGTAGTTTCCACTCTCTCTGGCATTTGCTTTTTCCCTTGCTTTATTCATAAGGAGGTGATTTTTATCACTCTCTGCTCAGTAATAATGCGGTTCCTATCCTTCCTGCAAGAAGAAATTTCTTATTCTTTTTATTACGTATAATCATTCTTTCCCTAATTTATAGCATGTCATGTATTATTCAGTGACATCTCTTGGCTCTGATTACAGGTTCTATATAATCTTACACACTTCAAAAATGATTGTTTAAATTACAATAAAATAATATCCAGCTCATTTATCTGCTGAATTTGTCTTTCATTTGCAGTTATCGGGGCCAATGCTTTATACAAAAGAACTTTCTTGAGGAGCCTTGCAAAAAGGTGGAGCTAATGTGCTGGTATTCCTTGAGAAAGAGAAAGAAACAACTCTGGGAAGCTGCCTTGTGGGAAAGATGTCGAGGTTTGGAGAGAAATAGCACAGAGTCTGTGAATTACTGGAGCCCTGAACCAGGGTGCATTGAAGACAGGGGGAGCAATGTGAAATGATGGCAAATTGTGATCTCAGCAAGTTCTTAAATTCTTCCGAAGGTGGAAAATTGAGTTAAACGGTATCGGTCTACTTACCACCTACAGACTTGGAGCTCATCCTAAGGAACATGTGAACACTTGGACCCTTGTGCCTCCCTTCCTCTGCTCTCCTCTGGTGGCCTGAGCCAGCCAAAGATGAGGGTGGTTTGGTTTGGTTTGGTTTGGTTTGAGAGGGGGAGAAGATTCATACAGGAGGTGAGGCTAAGGGAGGGAACCTGCTTTTAGGAAGTGGAGAAATGAGGAGAGGCTTGAAAAGCTGCTCTTCCTTGACTCTGATGAAATTAATTTTCACACTTTTTCTCAAGATCAATGAAGTCATCTGTGTTGTGGTGTTTTCCCATCAATCCAGATAGAAATTTCTTCTATTAATAGTTAGGTATTGTGGTAACATTATGAAAACCGTGTTGGAAATTGGGCTTCTGTTAGCAGTGGACACACAGAGGCGACAGCGTACCTGCTCCTTTTAACTTCTATTTTCAGACAAAATTTGTTGGTCTTTTTATCCTTTTCCTAGGTACTAAGAATATCTCTGGTCCTCTCCTGGATCTCAGCTACCTGCTTTCTGTCTGAGACAGAGAGAGAATTTCCTGCCGTGCAGTCGAACAAACAGTAAACTGCAGTGCAGTCATGCCTGGGCTAATCCTGAAATAAAGCTACTAGAAGTGTCCAGGCTTTTCTCTTTCTTTGTGAAGACCCACTGACTCAAGGTAAGAGACCTGTGAGGGATTTTTCAGAGTGCTGTTAGGACTGAGTACAGTTTATGGGAGTTACTGGTCTAAGCTGGATACCCCTTCAGCTCCCTGGTCCTTGTGAAACAATGCAAGATGTCCTTATGAACTTACCTAATTTCTCAGAAAGATCTATTTTTTGTATCCTTCAGTTGATCTCCACTTCAGAAGAGGCTGTTGGATGCTCCTGTAGCTGGAGCAGGTCCTCTGGCTACCTCTGTTTGTCAGGAGCTATTTCTTAGGGAAATCATTCCTTTATGCCTCAGCCCTCTTCCCAGCCAGCTCCAAGTTCAGGTAACTTGAAGTCAACACAAATCCTGCCCAGGAATTTATGTTGTCTTACTTCATCTTCTCAATCTAGTGGTACGTCTAGGCCAAATTGATATCCATGTTTTGTATTTTGGGCCCCTTTCTAACCCATATTGTAAAGGCAGAATGGCACATACCAAAGAGTGGACATGTCTCTACTGGGGTTACTTCAGTCTGCTACAAAGATATTGCTGCTGTGTGATTTCTGGCCAGATGTCCAGATTTCAACTTTCTCACTTTTGAGGGAGAGGAAAGGTGCTGGGTGTCTGTGCCTAGTCTGAGCCCCTTAGCTTATCCTCTTTTGCACTCACTTGGATTAAATGCAGGTTCAGCTGTAGTGGGCGAGCCCTCCCCAGCTTGCATTCCCAGGATGGCACAGGAACCACTTATAACATTAAATCAATTCCTATTAGCAAAACTGCCTGCTGGAAGCTTTCATTTGCACTCCCAATGCCAGGGAAAATAACATATTTCTTACCCTCCTCACACAGACAGTTCCTACAGACTCTTTTATCAAATAAAAGCAAGGGAGGATTTTTTTTGTTGTTGCTTTTTGTTAAAGATTCCTGACTGAAAACCCGCAGTACCCACTTTTCTCTCTGGTTAGGATCCAGCACTGCAGAAACTCATTTTCACTATACTTCAGCTGAAAACTTTAAAGACTGCGGACAGGAGTTGGAGCAGTCTCTGGATGCTGATTCCTGTCAGGTTTATAGATGTATTCCTAAGCAAGTCATTTCTGCTCTCTGCAGGATGTTGCTTCTATCTCTAAGGTTATGTAAAAATAATGTCAGAAGCCTGCCTTAACCCGGCAAAAAAAGGGAAATAATGATTGTTCAATGAAATGCTGCCTTTTCAATCAGTCCTCCTCCCTAATTAGTGCTGCATGGTGGAGCTAATCTTTCAATAATAATAAATAAAAAAAAAGGAAAGAGCTATTTTATTGATGATTGATGGGAGAAAACCCAAATACATTATTAAAAGCACCGATCAGTTGCAACTAGAGGGGGTTTAATAAAAAACATTTTTGAAAAAAATCATGATAGGTTTTTCAATACAAATATTAGCTTTATATCTAATGTAGTCTTGTGTGACTTGGGGAGAGAGAGCACTCTCACCAGCTTTATTTCATACACTAGGAAAAGTTACTGTGGACCCTATTAGAAAAAATGCTTTTCTAAGTGTGAAGAAGAACAGAGTGGGCCAAGTCAGCCATGAGATGTGCTTTTAGAACACTAAGAATGAACATATATCTGAGCTGATATATCTTAGTACAAAGACTGATTGTGACTTATAATTCATGAAATCACAGTACCACAGAATATGCTGAGTTAGAAGAGACCCACAGGGATTACTGAGTCCAACTCCTGGCCCAGCACAGGACCATCCCTGTTTGGTCAGACATGGTTCTTTTTTTCCCCCATCAGCTCCTCATTAGTAGCAATCCTCATTTTGAGAATTGGTACAAACGAGTTGGAAATTGCAGGCCTAAAATGTTACATTAGCTTGCTGTAGGAAGTATTTCCTGGGTTAAAAGTCTCTTATTTTATTGCAATATTAACTCAAGGAAGTAGCATGTGGGGATATGATTGTTTGCTACTGACTTGCATTTGAGGAAACAGAGCTAATAAAACTCATGCACTTATATCCCACAGGCCTCGATATGGAAATAGACATTAAGCCAGAAAAATAAATTCCTTTCATCTAGGAGAAAAAGGCAAGAAAAATCAGAAAGGCTTTTCTGAGATGATTAGATTGCTTCAGTCTTATAATGTCTTAGGAAACATAACGCTATTAAGAAGACCCTACAAACATTATGTTCTCTAGTAGCTCCTCCTATCATAACCTCCCTTATTAGGAGGTATTATAGGTCCTCTGAAAAACCCCAAAACAAGCCTGTGAAGTCTCTTACCTGGCTTTCATTGCTATGGTGTGATATGGCCTGTCTGGTTAGTGGTGACAGCTGGGATGCTGGAACCAGGATCAAAAGGAAATGGAGCTGAACAGTGCTACTGGGAAGAGGAGAGCATTAGACAGAAACTTTCCTATGCCCTTTCTCAGGAAAAAAGGGCTGGTGGGTGTTGGTTGCATGCTCCCATTTTGCACTGCTGTCCATGACTTTGGAGGTGTTAACTCCATTCAGCTTTAACTATTTTAACACAAGTGTAAATGCCCCTGTAGTGCTGATATGTAATCTCACATCACAGCCATGGTTCCTCTCTGTGTGAGCCAGGGCAGAAGCTAACTGATTGCAACCAGGCTTTAAAAAGAAATGTAATTAGATGTAAGTCACCATTTCAGAGCAGTTGTGCTGACAGCTAGGGGATTAATTCTGCTCTTACTTATTAAGCATATGCTCCAGATTTTTGATATAATTTAAGTTGAAGAGAATATTACATGACAGGCATCCCTTTAAACTTTTACAACTTCTTGGATCTCCTTCCAGTGTTAATTGTAATCCCAAGTGATGAGTCTACCCATTTAACACAAAGCCAGTAAATTGTTCTGCCTCTGGTGAAATGGTTGCTGGATGTGGAGAGTCCTTCTGCTGCTCCTCTTTGTGTATGCAGTCAAGGCTGGTTAAAGGACTCAGTCCTGCAGTGACAGGCATGAGCTCACTGGTCACACAGGAAAAAACCCCATCTTGTAAACCACTTGATCTTCCCCTCTGCTGTGTCTGGCTCTTCCCCTTCTCCGCTTACTGCATAAGAAACTTCGGAGCTTCCCCATCCCTTGGGGCCACATTACCCATCACCCATCGCAGGCATTACAGGTTGGACTTATGAACTGTAAGACAAAAAAGCATCTCTTAACTATGCAACTTGCTGCTGCAACCCTGGGAGTACTGAAATCCTCGGGCTTGAGTTTTCAATGAGCTGGACAAGCCTTAAAGACCCAGAGAACTCACGTAAGCAGCTAATTTTCAGCGAAGTATACTCTATAGCATCCATGGAACCAGGACAAGCTAGGTTAGAGGATATTTCACTGGTGGATTTGGAACTGGAGCTTCTGTTTCTCTTGAAGACATAACAACGTTGTTGTTAGTTACTCAGCTTGGGGGAACTGGGAAGGGGTCACATATGTCACCCAAACCATGGCCCACAGTGAACCAGCAGAGGTTGAAAGATGCTAGTGGCATTGGAGCAAGCATGGGTGAGCAACCACCCTTCTGAGGGCAGAGCAGTCTCCTGTGAGCAGCTCTGTGACTATTTCCCCAGTCAGGAAACTGTCCCACATTTGACAGTCATGCTACTAGCTGAGACAAGCGTAATAAGGAACTTGAAGCAGGTAAGAGAACTGCATTATGAAAAGAAGCCTTGGATTTTTCCCTCAGCGAAAGGCTCAGTTACTTAATACTGGTGTAGCTGCATCTGAGCTATGTCACCCACCTCAATATTGTATTATTAATTCTATAACAATTGTGTTGCTCTTCTGTTCCACGGATGGGGTTTTTAACCATTTCATTAGCTCAGTGGGAATGGTACACAGAAACAATTTAATTCTGTAGGATTATAATGACTCACAACACTCAAAGGAGCAAATTCCAGGATACTAGAACAAATTTGGGCACTGCCAGCCTCCTCATGGCACAGGCTTCAGCTAAGATCACTCTGACTAAAATATGCAGCTAAGGCACAGCTGAACGTGACTCATAGGAAATAGTATGCTGACCTGAATACACATGCTGAGTACATGCTGTGGGTGGGCAGCTTAAACACTTTGTAAAACCATTTCTTTTTAGTCCTGTTTTTTCTACCTCTTGATCAATAGTGAAAACTGAGCTTTAATAATCTGAGTTTCTCCTTTGCCCAGCAAAAGCAATAAATATACTGTCCGCCTCTCCCAACAACATGGGTTCTGTTACAGACGTACGTAGCAAAGCTTCTGCCAGATCTGGTGCTGATGAGTAGTGGGAAGGATTTGCAGCTGGGAGATGCTGGAGGTGGTGTGAGGTGAGGGAGTGGGTTTGGATGAAGTGATGAGAAGCCAGGTGGATCTGCAAGGACTGCAACAGGTCCCTGCACAGACACACATGCTGTACTGGCTAAATGCTTGTGGGTTTTTTGTGTTTTGTTTTGTTTTTTTTTTTCTTCCTTTTTTTTTTTTTTTGGTTGGTTGGGTTGGTTTTGGTTTTTTTTCTTGGTGTATTATCAACGTAGATACAGACTGCTCAATGAAGTCACCAGTGCAAAACCACGAATGGTGATAGGATTATTATGCCTGTTAGTTTACAATGGAAAAAAAAAAGTTCGCAATTCCTAATCCTTACTTACTTTGAGTTAGAAGAGAGGCATACAGTGATGAAACTTCTTTTATTCATCCACTCAGGTCTTAAGCAGCATGAGCATTAGGCAGCCAGTGTGTTTACAGCCTCATATAGCAATTCTCACTGACTGCATTTGGACACACACTCCACTACAGGCAAAACTTGCCTCTGTAAGGGGAATTCAGGGAAAAAGAGGAGCTTATGTTTTCTTGACGTTAATGAGAAGGATCTGGCATTAACTGAAAGTAATTGACAACATTAGGGCAATGATAAAGGGCTAGCCTTGTTGCCAGAAAGACAGATTAGAGGGAGAGACATTTTTTGAGTTCAATAATTATTCCAGAGGCAAGGAAGTACATTCTCTCTAAATCCATAGGGATATATAATGGATGTACTTAAATTTTCATATTGCTGCGCAAAAACTTTCAGCCTCTGAAACAGTGAACACATATTTGTTCCCACTACAGAAAAATATAGATCAGGACTGCAGTGGTCTATTGGTAACCATGGTCTGCAGCTGAGTTCTTGCTAAAGAAAGTGAGTCCATGAAAATGTTACCATGATATAGTGTGTTACTGTGTGCAAGCTGAACTGTGCTAACTCAGAGAGAAGATTGCCCCAATGCATGAAACACTTTTTTTCCCCAGATTTTTTTTTTCTTCTTGTGTGTGCTTTTGTGTTAAATACTTACAGAGGATAACAGTACTGTATGAAATGCAATTCACTTGTGTTCACCCACACTAGTGGCATTTCTGCTGTGTTTGGGCATTTGATTATATTTCATTGACTAAACAATCCTAAATGTATATAGGACTGAAGGTAATTGGGTGCCTCAAGATCAGGGCAGGACTACACAGCTGAGACTTCATCACTGTTTAAGTATGGAGTGTGTGTATAGCAACAGGTCTACTTGAATTACTTGAATGGATACTTTAATGTAGAAAATATTTATGTCTATGGAAGTGGTGCAGCTCATCTAAAGACGTCATGTTCATAACTGTTCTTTCTTACAAACAGGAGTGAGGCACTTATACAGCTTTAGAATATAATATGCTTTGCACTTAGCTCAGCTTTGAACTTTTGAGTCACCAGAATTGTGTGACTGGTTTTAGAACAAAGACACCAAATGAATAACAGCAAGTAATGGCATTTACCTCAGCATTCCAGGGAAATGTGGGGTTAAAGCAGCTAAGCTACTAGCTGTGGTGTAGAGCCTCTCTTGCAGAACTCCTTGGTTTCTGCCATTTGTTAGGAATTAAATAGATCACTGATTTTTAAGGGAACTAGGGAAAATATGATAAAGACATCTGTACTGAGCAGATAAGAACGAATACCCCATTCAGAAGAAGTCACTCCACAGCTTTTAAAGTGGAAAGGTGTGCCTTCTACTGGTATTCTTTGCATGGAGCTGCAGCAGGCCTGGTTGATACCATCCACATGCATTTCTAAATATTTTGAAAGGAATAGAATAGAATAGAATAGAATAGAATAGAATAGAATAGAATAGAATAGAATAGAATAGAATAGAATAGAATAGAATAGCTGGAAGGGACCTACAAGGAACTTCTAGTCCAACTGCCCGACCACTTCAGGGCTGACCAAAACTTAAAGCACATTGTTAATTGTCCAAATGCCTCTTAAATGCTGACAGCCTCGGGGCATCAACCACTTCTTCAGGAAGCCTTCCACTTTTTGACCACCCTCTTGGTAAAGAAATGCTTCCTAATGTCCACTCGAAACCTCCCCTGACAATACAGCTTTGAGCCATTCCCAGACATCTTGCAACTGGATACCATGGAGAAGAGATCATCACCTCCCTTTGCTGAGTTCCCCCAAGATCCCCCTACAAAACTAGGCATCCAAGGATAAGAGAGAAGGCCTTTGCAAAAGCAAATATTTATTTAAAAGATAGGTAACAGGGGGTTAAAATAGTAAGTTCTCTCAGGGGAGAGAGGTCCAGAATGCTTTGTGCCAAGACCTGTGGAATTGAAAATATGAATATGTGAATTCATTTATGTATAATGTTCTGTGAAAGTGGGTGAATGTAAACTATTGTCAAACTTGTACTGATGATACTAAATCCTTCAGAATAGTAGAGATGAGAGCTGATTGTGCAGAACTGCAGGAAAATATTGCACGGCTAAGGGACTGGGCAGTAAAGTAGGAAAGAAGGAAAATTTAATCTAACATGGTGCATAGTGGAAATCAACAATCCTGACTTCATACATAAAAATGGTGGACTAAGCTGGCCATTAGCACTCAACAATCTATGGAGGTTGCTGACTACATGGAAATCACCTCAGGCTCAGAAAGTCTCTGAGCTGCAAATTGGTGGAGGCTGGAGGAGTATCCAGGGTAAGTAGTTTATATGCCTCCCTGCTACATCCCACTTTAGGTGTCTGGTTCTGGCTGCTGTTGAAGGCAAAATTCTAGTATCTCTAGACCATCAGTCAGAGACAGGACTGCTGCTATTCTTATTTTCTTATGCTTTCAAAAGTCTCCCTCTTTACTGTGTTTACTGTCTGAGCCACTGAGAAATACTTCTCACTTTGGACGGAACTCAGAGGAAACAGAAACAAATTATATTCAAATGTATTGGCTAAATCCAAAATGTATAGTGGTTTGTTTGTGTGTGTCTAGAGAAAAGAGATATATTGAACCCATGATACTTAGAAAAGTGCCACTGTTCAGAAAAAGTTCATGCATCCTTAGGTCAAGATACACGGAACTGACTTATGGGTTTGTTGTATTCCAGTTGTGGCAACTAAAAGATATAATTACTTTCTTGAATCATTCAGGATAATGCTTGCTTATATTTTTCTTTTAGAATATAGTCATGTAAGAACACATATTCAGTCTTACTGGTTTTGGAGGAAAAGATATTTTAAGGGAAAATACCATTCTGTACCTCAGACTCAATAAGAGAAAATGGGTTTTGCCTGCTATTATTTCTCATTTTGATGACAGACAACATAGTCAAAATAGAAAAGAGGAAATTTAAAAGCCTGCATACTGCTTAACACCCAGGAATTTCTGGATATGCAAATTAGAAAATCCATATGCAAATGTCACCAGAAAGCGCTTTGACAATATTTGCCAAAAATGTATGTGCATTTAAATCCTTGTATAGAGAGGATCATAAAATCATAGAATTATATAGGCTGCAAGGGATTTTTGGAGATGGTCTGATGTCACTCTCCCTGCTAGAAAAAGGAGAAATTAAAAATTAAGACTAGGTTGCCCATGGTCTTGTCCAGATGAGTTTTGAACGTTTCCAAGGCTGGAGATCCCTTGAACTTTCCGGGCACTGGTTCCAGTGTCTGACCACTCCCATGGAGAATTGTTCTCCATATGTCTAAGTGCTTTAACTTGTGCCCATTGTCTCTTCTCGCTTTGCTGCCAGTCCCTGAGAAAATCTTGGTTCTGTCTGCTCTGTAACCATCAGCTGTGGGCAATGAGTACATTGCCTCTGAGGCCTCCCTTCCCAGCCTGAACAGCCCCAGCATCCCCAGCCTCCCCTCAAATGCCTGTGCTGTGGCCCTCTGACCATCCATCGGATTTGATTTTGTCAGGCTGTTCCTTCCGCTCCAAACCACACTCCTTCCCATTGCCCCACCTACAAACACACTGGACATGAAAACGTCAGGATAAGCTGAAATAGGAGTTTCATGTAAAATTTACTGAGTCCCAACCTATAATAGCAAGCTCTGAAACATTTGACCTGTCTGCCTGGATGTGCAATTTTTAGCACTAAGTACTACTTGAAAGATGGTCACAGGTCGTATTTGTGAATATAGTTTAAACATAATAACATGTGAATATTATGGAAAGATTATCTGATCACCTAAAGGTAACAGTCAAAAAGTATGCAAGGAAGTGCCGTATTTTCAAATCAGTTCAGTATCCATGTGGCCACCTTTTAAGAATGGCCTGTGGTGTTTTAGAGTTGCAATAAGGAATTGACTCCCTTTGAAAACCAGGTCCTCTTTCACACCTTATGTTGGGGAACAATCTGCTTTTAACCCCAAAATATAGAAACTAATGAGGATTTTCTTTGAAAGTTTATTTCTCAAATTCCTTTTATTGCTGTTTGCTTGTGTGACAAAATTGTTTGAAAAATCAGCCATGGGCTTACTGAGGTGCTTAAACATATACCTAATGGAGAAGGTATCCTACTGAAGCTATCTAATGAAATTTACCTGGAGTTGGGAATGTGTTTGTGCCATGGGAAGAAATGGTCTTCATCCTTCATATTTAATGAGAATAGGGATGTTTGCAGAAAAGACAGCCCTTTGCTTTTAGAGTATTTGGGCTTTTTATCCCTGGATATAGCTATTTCCTCAGCCTTAGCAGAATATTCCCTTCCAGGAGTAAAGTGTGGCATATTTTTCCACATACATTGAAGCACGATTTCTTGTTTTAAATATCATTTAATTTGTCAACTTTATTGCAGGATGGGGAAATGGTGCTGAATGCAGCTGTCACCTTCAGTGCTTGGCCTTGGCAGGTTTTCCAGCAAGAATGAATTTTACAGCTTGTCTTCCCTCCAGCCTTTAGTTATCTGGAACTGCTTTTCACCATTATAGCTGCTCAGCTGCAATTAAGAGGGCATCTGAGTATTTGGGAATTCCTTGGACCATTAGTTTGAGCAACCCTAATTACAGTAGGAAAGTTTTTTTTTTTTAAATATTCTGTCCTTTTAATTACCTAGAAGAAGTTTATTTGAGAGGAAATTATCTGTTTGGTTGGGAAATTTGCTCTTTTGTAAACCCAGTATTTCAGCAATACAACTGAAGCTTTTACCTAGAGCTGGGCAAAATCCATCAGTTTTGTGTCAGTAGACCATTTGGTGAGAATTTCCCCCATTTCATGCAACTCTAAATGTTTCATGATGCTGTTTTTTGATTGTTTGTGTTTTTTTTTCATTTTGAGTCACCACAAATGCTCATATTTGCATCAAAATACAGGCAGGCACACCCCCAAAGTCAAGGATTCCTGTGGCCCAGCTCTATGTACCTGAAGCTTCTTGCTCTTGCCCATAGACTTCATGCCCAAAAATGTGTTCCAGGCCACAGACTCCACCTCTCCTCACCAATCCAAGGCTATACCAGCTAAAGGAAATTCCTTCTGTTCAGGAAAGACCATCTTGCTTTTGATGTTTATTACGTGGTGGGTTTTTTATATTCTTCCGAGCTGTTTCTGTCCAAAGGCAAGACTTTTGCTTTGGTTATGATGGCTGTAAAGAGTTTCTAAGCCTCCAAAAGACTACTTAGGAGAGCCTTCCCATTGACATCAAATAGCTTTAGATCCAGGGAGGCTCATTCTGAAGACACCAAAACCAATTCAGACTTTTTTTTCAAACTCTACATTGTAATATTGATGATTGAAACTTATCTGCTTCTTCCAAACTGTTTTTCCTCATTTGAATTTAGAATTACTAGTTTCTTAAGCTATAATACATATAATAAATTATATATATATAAAAAATTGATGCTCTAGAATCACTTGTAGCAACCTTTTAATATGCTTAGTAGTTGTAAATGTTGTCAATAAGGTTTCTAGTAGATAATTATACTGAGACTGTGTAGCAGGCATTTCTCTTGAATACTATTTATTAAAAGTTCTGAGTCTTAAAATCACAGGTTTCTTTTAGAAGTCATTAGCCTCATTGTAGAATGGCTTTTCCTGACAGTAGAATTTCCTGCAAGTCCTGAGTCATTTGTCACCATTTCAGTGATAATGAATTTTGCAAAAGCAGTTCATTCTGTGCTTTTTCAATGTACAGCTGTCAGCCAGATATCATCTGGACAAAGTGTTAAATAAGCAGTATTACGAAAAAGAAGAAAAAAAACTTTGACAGCAAATACAAGCAGCCTCTGCTTATCGGGCTGGTGGCAGCAGGGCAGTCTGCATCTACAGCCACTGCACAGTCACTGTGGTTTTCTACCACACAGCAGAAAACACTGGGGCTTGGAAAAGGAAGGTCAAACATGCTTCTCACTGTACCCAGGGTGCTCCTCTTAAGTCCTCTTCTTGGTGTGTTCTCCTTGTCCTCTGACCTTTGTGGTGGTGCATGAGTGGAGATAAGTCTTTCTACCTTGGAACTGGACTCCAGGGATTTAAGAGGGATGTTTGTGTGTTGTTCTCAGGTGACTGCAGTCATAAGCTTTTCTGATGAACAGAACAATCACACAAAAGGATAGTTCTGCCCTGCCAACTCCAGAATGAAAGTCTGAAATAGTTCTGTATTTAACTGGGTTGCATGTGTCTGGACAGTCAGCTGTGGCTGATGACACTGGCTGGGCAGGAGCAAGAACAAGGGAGAATACAAGAGGATCTCCACTTTTACTACAGGGATAGCCCTAGAGCTTAGTAATCACAAAGGATGTGAAAGGTAGACAGCAGTTTATCAGTAAATTTGCCCTTACAATGTTTTCATGTGTGTCAGGGAAACTCATGTCATGGACATATCCCAGATGGAAAAGATGGGAGTTGGCTTTCCTTCCTACCTGATGGTCAAGTTCAGGAGACAGACAGAAAACTGGCATATTGTATCTCAGTGACAGATTGGTTGGACTTGCTCTCCACAGGAGAAAGACTGCATTGCTTCGTTTTTGAAGTGTGCTGAAAAATTCCTGAGTCATGGTTGTGTTGGGCAAAGAGAGCCTGAAATGCACCTTCTTTCCTAGGTCAGGGAGCCCTCCCCAGGATTAGGCCTTTGGTGAACAGCCAAAAAAGTTTGGAATTTATGTATAAGCAGGCAGAGCATATAAGCACAATTCCAAGAGCAAGGCCTGTTTTTATAGCAGTAATATAGGCTGAGGGAGCTGGGGGTGTTTAGCCTGGAGAAGAGAAGGCTCAGGGGAGACCTCATCACTCTCTACAACTGCCTGTAGTGACTTCGGACATGTGAAGAACTGCAGATTTGATTATAGACAGGTCATGCAAACTACAATTATGAATTATGCTGTGAATGTAGCCTGTGTAATGTCTGAGTCCCAATGCAACGGACTAGAAGTTCATGTGTACATCAATGTGTTTTCCCTACTAGATGATGCACATGTTCTTAAAATCAGGCAGAGTAAAAACACCTCTATGCAGCTTTATAACATGACCTATAGATGCCATCAACAAGTTGGGGCAACAATACCAAAAGCCTATTCAGGTAATTACAACTTGCCAAATAATGGGCATTTTTTTAATGGTAAAAACGGGCCCCTTTTTATGTGAACAGGTGAACTTTGCATTTTTCAGCAAGCTTTTTCAATTTCTGATCACAAAGGCAACTTCTTCTGTCCTTTTATAACTATAAATCTTATAGCTTAATTCATTTGCAGAAAGAGGAGAAATCAGCTTACTTTGTTCCTTGCATTTTAGTTTGTCCTCTCTCTTCTGGACTTAAAAAGATATAGAAGTGGTCTGTCAATAGGAATGAGTTCTTCTGTTGTATTTAGGGCAATGTTTTTAAAAGCTCTCTCTTTCTCTTCTGCCTTTAACTTAATTCTGCCTGTCTTAACCACCTTAATGACACAAGTATTAATCTACAGGAAGTCTTGTTCTATCTGAGTCTGCATTTTTTTTTCTTGCATAGGTAAGGGAAATTCAGCCCAAAATATCAGTTTGAATCATGAGTACAGAAGAGTGACTGGATGGAGAAGAGGGCAGAAAACTTCAGAGGCACAAAAGACTACTGCAGAAAGCAAGGGAGCAGTCTCTTTTCCATGTGCTTGGTAGATATAACAAGAAGTAAAGAGCCTAGCTCGTAGGAAGACAGTAAGAAAACATTTCTAAACAGAGAAAAAATGAAAGACTGGGATATGTCGCCTGAGGATTATATTATTTGAGATCTGTAAGAAGAAATTACATGACGAGATAGATGTGGTTAACAATATTGGGGTCTGAGGTCCTCTCCAGCTCAGTTCTTTGAGTTCTGTGATGTAGAGCTTCTTCCTTGCCGTAAAATCATTACTAGGTGGATAAGCCAAATGAGTGAAACCTGTTGATTGACGTTTCCTTTGTGGTACAGTGGCCTATTTGGGAACAGACAATAGAAACTAGGATGATGGAGATGCCGTGTTGCAGCAGAAGCTTGCTGAGCGTGTGCTCTTAAAGCTCCAGCTATGGCTGTGGCTTCTCTTGGTCTCTACAGCACCTTCTCAGCCCTGTGCCTGAGGGTTAGGGGATGAGGAATTACCTGCTACTGTACAGGTAAGTCCCCATTTATCAAGCAGAAGCATTTTCTCACTATCAGTGAGCAGATCACAAAAATGTTTATTTTTTCTTAGTTGGCTCACTTCTGAATTTTCTGCATCTTAGGTTTTGTGTTGCTCAATCAGCAGATCTGATAGAGGAAATCTGCACAATTAAGATGATAAATTTTTCATGCCACCTGTCTTAAAGTATATAAAGTATACCTGTTCTGCCGTGAATGATTACTACAGATGATGAATCAGCAAGGATGAGCCCATGTTTAACACTTTGGTTTGTGATTTTTGTTATAATCTCTGACATGACTGATTATGCTATGGCCTACAGCAATTTATTGAATTAATGAATTACTTACTAATACATGAGTGTGATTAATTGAGATGCCTGTTTGGATCCTACTCTGTGTAATGAAGCTTGAGCACTGACAGGTGCAGCTTGTGGGCCTGTGTCTGTCTTGCAGGAAATGAATGGGGAGGGATGGAGACAATCCACACCAGCAAAGGCTGCAGGACTGTACTGAGAAAACTCCCATGGAGAAGGTAACAGGCACCTCTTAATTCAACAACCTGGAAGCTTTACCCCTCCCTACCACATTCTCTGTCTTTTCCTCCTTCAGCTCTTACTCTTTTGTGCATTTACTGTAAGTTATTGCTGCCACCTGCAATGACAAGCCAAGAATGGTGGGACTCTCCTGCCTCTGGACAGCTGGTGTGAAATTTCCTGAATGTCAAGTGCAGGAAAGAGTGACCCTGTAGTGTCTGGGTGAGTTATAAATGCTCCACTGGGGTTTGTTCTTGAATGTGGATGTTTTCAAGATTGATACATTAGTGGTTTGGGTATAAACAGCACCGGTCATCTGTTGGATGGTCACTCCTTCTGAGATAAGTTCAAGCAGTGACTGGCAGAAACTGAATAGCCAAATATGAAACCCTCTCCTCGTCTCTGCCAGTCTGTAGGGGAGGAAAGGAAATCTCAGTTTTTTTCAGTTAAGGTGTTTGTGCCCGTGCCATTGCTCACACTGAGTGTGCATCAGAGCACCTGGTGTCTGGATGGACAGAGGGCATGGCAAGGCAGTACATCCCAGGATGATCCCCACCGTGTTCCACCTTTCCAGCCTGACCTGTTGAGCTCAGGCTTTGCCACCGTGTGGGTGGCATGTGGCTGTGAATGGGGAGCCTTTGCCTGGCTAAATTTTTCCCTACATTGTTTGAATGAGCCATGGAGGAGATAATCCAAAAAGGTCAGCAAACTGGGCTGCATGGTAGTAAAATTATAGGCTTGATAGCTTCCCTCTCAGAGAGGTAATTTAGGCCTCCTTTGGTGGAGACGAATCATATAAAGCAGTTTGAAGGAGGTATCAGGTATCTGCATGCTTTGCTTGTGTGGCTTCTGGGAACTGGAGAGTGAAAAAGGGGGACAAAAGGCCCCCAGCCTAATTTTTTGTGCCAGTGTGGAGGATGTGTGTATGGATCACTGCTGTTTTGCTGAAGGGCCAAGTTCTGATAATGACTAGAAGGCTGCAGAGCTTCCTGCTCTGCAGAGCAGTATGCCTTTTTCTACAAAATGGGCCATTAGCACTCGTGACACAATAAAATTACTCTTTTCTAGTCCCTCACTACAATAGCTTAACTTCAGCTTAACTTTTTAGAGTTAGCAAGATAACTCCAGCAGAGCTAACTCCGATTGAAGGAAAGGATGCCAGTAGGGCTGCTGGGCAGGCAATACAGAGGGAGGCAGGTGTTAAAGCAGCAAGGCATGTTTGGGGTGAAGGAGTTGTTCCAGTGAGCAAGTAGGTTTTGATTTTAATTGAGAAAGCCTCTCTTCTACTGAACATCTTTCTTAGGGTGCTTCTGGTGATCCGTTTCCATGGCAGAGCCGTTTTAAGCCTTCCTGAGGCTCTGATCTTGGTACTCCAGTCATAGTTTCTGTGTACAAGTAGTGCTTGTCTTGCCAGGCTGGCAACACAGACCCACAAATACCCTTGTCATGCCTGAGCAGTGGGTCTGAAACATTACAGCTTACACAAAGGAGTTGTGAAGGCCCTTTTGGGCCAGGCCCCCATAGCTGAGCATAATTCCCAGTGAATTACACTGGGAGTTTCTGCTCAGAACCCCATTTACCCTATGCTGGCTGAATCTGAAGCCACCGCTCTGTAGGACTGAATGACCTCCCAGTTCACCTGGCCTTTGAAGGAGAAGCATGGGATTGGAAACATCAGGGACAATAAGCGGAGTAGCCCCTGAGGGCAGCTGGGACTCACAGAGGAAAAATAAGCCTGAGATGTCTGTGTGACTCACAGTGGCTGTTTGGGTTCCTGTCTGAATATCAGGACCAAAAAATTCAGACTCTGCAGCTGTTAATGAAATGATCTCCTGAGAGCAGCTTCGCACGTAAGGGATGCTTATTTTGTGTGTATAATTTGTAAGGCTGTCATTAGCTTTTTTCTTGACCCCTATTCCCAGGATGGTGTAAAACAATTTCATTTGCAAATAGCAGATTTCAAGGTCTATGATTTAAAAAATCTTCTTGAAATGGTAATACAAATACTGTGCACTGTCTCTGTGGCCCAGGGCTTGCACGGTAGCTTCCTTATTGCATTAGTGCCATTGAGCATTCTCCTCCTATACTCATTCCCTGCAACAGAGATATTGACAAAAGGATTCCTCTGAGTCTTTGAGTTTGCCTGATGGTGGGAAGGAGTAAAGAAAGGTATTTGGAGAAGAAGATTGGGAATAATTGTTTTTTCTATTGGTGTGATCTCTTGAACAACTAAATTTTTTCACCTTACTCATGTGAAAGAGACATCGTGTAAACTTTTAGGCTGAACAAAAGACTCAGTCAGAGAAAGCAAACTCAGAGGGTGTCAACTAGAGGAAAATGAGCAGAAAATGATCAACAGAGGTGTGTAGTGGAGTAAGATGGCAGTCAACTTCACGAAGCGTGGCATTTACGTTTGCAGGGGCTTGTATGTCCTCTGAAATGGATACATGGCTGAGTGTAATCACTTAGTCTGTGTGAGTGAGCAAAGGACTTAGTCAAAAAAAGTTCAAAGTCTGAATGTCTTTCAGTTCGAATTAAATACTCTGTTCTATTATTTACGATTTTCAAATGTCTATAGTAAAACAGAAGCATAATTTTGAATACTTTTTTTTTTATTTTAATATCTATTATTTGAGAGTTTTGCTTGTTGAACCATTAAATGAATAGACTTTTCATTAAATTATATTGTATAATTTTGCCAAGCTTAAGCACAGATGAAATTTGTGGGATGAAGTTCAGGAAAGTATATGGGAGAGAATATGGAGAAAGAGAAAAAGAAAAATTATTTGAGGACAGATAGTTCTGTAAGCTTTATTTGTATCTGAAAGACCTGTCCATGAAGCATAGTTGGGCCTGGGTTTCAAAACCAGTGATGTATTGATAAGAAGGAGCCCTTTTGGGATATCTAGTAGGAAGCTGTTGGATGAGGAGCATGGAATTAGTCTGAGTGAAGATTGGAATTTCAGGATCATGCTTGTGAAGAACAGTTGTGGTAGGAACTAGGCTGTACTGAGGCAGCTTCAAAATGCCCTGTACACCAGAAGTTCTGAGAAATTTATGTTTCAGAAACCAGGTGCTTCTAAAATGAGTTAAATTCAGTCATGCTGGCAGCTGCTCAGAGCAGACAACATCCTTGTCAGTTGTTTTGCTGTCACCCAACCTCTGTCTGGGACTCCAGTTACAGTTTACCTTCCTGGGCTCTGGGTCACCTGAGTCCATAGCAGGAAGCTTGAAATGCTGACCTGGCTCATTATTCCAGAGCTGGAGAGCCTGGAAAGCATCACATCTCCTCTCCTGAGGCTGCCCACCTCTGCTGTTTGCCTCAAGTCCTTCAGTGAGAACCCTGACTTGGATTTGCCAGAAGTTCGTCATCCTAAGATATTGCAGCTACAAGACTTAGGCCCAGCAGGATGGCATTTACGTTTTTAGTGTCTTGCAGAGCATAGTCCTTCTAAGTGCCATGTTACCAGTTTCTGAAAGGCATTCAGTGCTAAATGGCCACATAAGAGATCCGGATGAGACAAAAACTTATTTCTACAGCTTGGTCATGGAAAAATATTTAAGTGGACAAACAAGAAAATACAAATTATGATTTCTGGTGCTAGGTTTCTGCTGCATTTCTCATACATGAGGCACAGGTTCAAAGCATGCCTTGCACTGTGGTTTGCACTAGTGCTTGGGGGATCCTCATTCCAATGAAACAGCTGATAAACTGCAGAAAAGCCACCAAAACATGTGACTTGACCTACCTTAGCCAAAGTCAGCAAAAATGCTGAGAGAGAGAGGGAGACCTGAGACTTCTCTTAGGATGACTCTTAAGTTCCTCTGTTCTCCTGGGGCTTTCCTCAGCATTGTGCTTTTTCCAAGCTCTGAAGTGCAGCTATGCTTTAAAAGCCCTACAGAGCCGGAGGCATTTTTTCCCCTTGCTTTCATTGATTTTTCTTGACATGCTGATGTTGCTTTGCAGAAAGAAGTGCTCTGTTGTGGCCTGTGTCGGAAGGAGGAGTGAGAGCCAATGTCAGCCACAGCATCCTGACCGACTGCTCGAAAATCAAATTCACTTTGCTTTCATGAGTGATCCTGCTGTGTGGGCAAGTGGGCTATATTACTTCCGATGGTTGCAGGTTACGCAGCCCAGACTAGTGGCATGGGTAAACTCTGAAACAGCTGTGTGTATGATCAAATACTGTTAAGGATCAGAAAAACCAATGGAAATCAGGGTGTTCAAGCTTGCAGTCAGACTTCTCATTTTAACTGTGCCTACCCCCTGCAGTATTCAGAAGTTGAGCAGGTCTCTAAGCAGCAAAATGTTTCCTGCCCTCTCCCCATTTTGCTCTGGTTGTGTGATGTGTAACAGGGTGGGTTGCGGGTGCCCCTCAGTTCAAACTCTGCACCTGCTCTGCCCTGACAGGGAGGTTTCATCACAGACCTCCTCACTGCCTGGGAAAAGACCCTTCCCTGCAGGCCAGGGAAGGGTACCTGACTGAGGTAGTGAACAATGTCCATTTGTCATCTGCACTGAGGCATTTGTTCACAGAGCTCAGGATACCTGGCTGAGAGAAATCAAAGCCCAGATCTCAGTCAGTCTCTCACAAGGCTGCAAACCTCTGTGTCTTGTCAGAGCTTCATGGGAACCCTGTTGTTGAGAAAAGAGCATTTCATCACTGGTGCCTGATTGTGCTGCATAATGGCAATATCTTATGCTGCAGGGAACTCCCTTCTTCCTAAATCTCTGTGAAATGACTCAAGGAACAAAAAAGGCTGTATTGCAATCAGCCGGGGATCACTGTTGTCTGATAGCTCTGTAGCATCTGCTCTGATTTTCTGTAGCACCCTTGATCTCTGCAGGTAAGTGTGGAAAGAGACCAGGAGGAGAGAAAACAACCTTAGCAGTAGCAGTAGCATTCTGTGAGGACAGGTACAACCCAAATGTGAAGAGTTAGGAAGGGGTGTGGGCTGACACCCCATTTCCCTCCCTAGGCAGGCTGTGTTTCAGAGATGGGACGTGATCCCTCAGCCAAGGGATGGTGCAAACCTGGCTACATTGGCTGAAAATATGCTGCAGAATAACACATGTGCTGGCTCTCTGATTGCCCATGTGCCTAAATACCAGCACATTCCCTGGCTGGTTTGGCCTATGCCAGTTAGTGCTCTCTGAGATGTTGGCTGGTCAGTTTGTGAAACAGCTGGTAGCAGTGGCCATGTCCAAAAAGCAGCAGGGCTGTGATTTCACCAAGTTTGTCTCTCTGCACTTCAAGCAGCTCTCTGCTGCTATTCTGGCAGGCTTTGCAACTTCAGAAACCCTACCATGCCCTCACACCATCCCCCGGGAATGCAGTGAGTTCTTCTGTCTTCACGGCATAGGCGAGGAACTCTGATTTCCCACCAAACTTCACACTCCAGTTTATGCATCAGCCTCTCTGTGTTCCCAGTGCACCTCTCTGGTTTTAATTCTTCTTATCTCAGTAACTCTGAAACTCCTCTGTTTCCATAATCATGATGGTCCAATTCAGTTGTTTGCTCTTTACAGACCTATATTTAAAGACTGGAAAAAGTGGAGCAGATTTGAGCTGATGGATGGGATCCTCTCAAGCTTGAGTCTTTTGATTCAAGTAAGCATAGTACCTTCTTAGTGAATCTATAACCCAGGCAAAGAAAGGAAACTTTAGCTGTTGGACAATCCATGGCATCCTTGCAGTACTTCTCACTCTGTGCATGTAATGCTTTTCTAAAATTTACACTGAAGATTTTCGTGGCGTGTTACTTCTGGTGCTATTACAGGTAATGGGTAAGTAAAATGCCATTGCAGAGCATAAGCACAGCTCGTAAAGTGATGATGAGTTTTTGTAGCTGCTTCTTTTAGAGGTGCTCTTGTTATGCTCCTCACCAAATATGGAGGAACTTAGAACCACAAGGCATCTTCTTGAGTTCTGTTTCTTTACATTTAGTTTCATCTTTACCATCTTCGTTTCCAGTTGTCATCATTCCTGGCTAACAAGGCAATGCAGGAAAAGAGGGACCTTTCTTAATAGTCAGCCATTCTGTTCACTTATGAAACTTTTGTTCACTCTGACTGGCAGTGCTGTATGTGGTACCCCAGGACCTTGTCTGAGAACTACTGCTGTGTCCTGCTGGCTGTCTCTGCAAGGTAGCTGCCCTTCTGTGTACAGCAGCAGGCGCTGAGGCTTAGTGTGGCCCCCTCTACCTGCTGGATCCAAAGGACTGATTCAACATCTGACTCATTAATTTCCTGTTATGCTGAGACATACTCTGACTTGCAAGTATAATTTATTGAGAAGGGATGGATGGATGAATGTTAGCCTGGGACGTGATTTGCTTGAAGTCCATAAACAGCAAGAATGGTTTTGTTCTTCAATTCCTGTTCTTTAAGAAGAACTTGCAGAACAGTTTCTGTGTGGCAATGCCCCATGTGCCATTCTCTACTTCCAGACAACAGCTTGTTTTTGGCAGGTGTAGTCACACGAACAAGTAAATCAGCTCAAAATGCACCTACTCCACTGATAAGTTGCAGCACCAGCAGGACATCTTGAAGCTTCTCCACCCAAAGTGTGCTGCCTAAGGTAGGGAACTCAACTTGTTACCAGCTCCTCCTTCACTTGAAGTTATCAGATTGACCTTTTTATCACCTTTACCAGCAGACATTTGTCTGCTGGCTGCTGAGTCAGAAGCTGCTGTCTCAGCTGAGAATACCCTGCTTTGTGAGTCATGCATTGTCTCTACAGGCAAACTGTTTAAAGGGCATGGTTGAATGTTGGCTTTTTCTGTGCTCCTTGGGCATAATGCTGCCAAGTGGATCGGAAAGTGTCAGGAACTGTTGCATCATATATAATTGTTTTTCTGAGTATCCTTCTAAAACTACTCTAGCTCCTTATACTGATTAACATTACTCTGTGATTCCAGTTCATATATGGGGTTGATGAAACGCTGGGCAAGTCCTCCTTCCCAGCGGATCTTGTGATGGGTACCACTGATGTGTCAGACGGTGAGTCATCACAAATGTATCTGATTTTCTTAGGTTAGGCTTCATTTTTCTAAGGCCTCCGAGTGGCCACAGCTGCTTCCTTGAGCGACTGACTTCAGAGAAATGTCAAGATCCACAAATAGGTATCACACATAAGTAATGCCTGCCTATTTCGTGTGTTAGAATCTAAGCTCTGCTGCTCATTAGTAGTCAAAATATAATAGCATTCAGTAATGGGAAAGGTCACATCTCTGTCAAATTGTTAGTGGAAACATTTATATCTAGAAATATATACCCGTGTATAAAAGATATATGTGACTATACACACATAAACATTTATATGTGTATATATATACATAATGTTTTTCCTGGGTGCATCAATCCTAAACATTCATGGCAAGGATGGATGTTGTAGCTACCAAGCTGAAATCAGAAATGTTTTGGAAAGCCTGATGAAGCAAATAGCTTATAAACCTGTGATGCAACTTTCCAAAAGTACATAGAGGAAACAGTGAAGGATTATATAATCAAATGAACATGTATACTTCTAGGGCTTAGCTCCTGTAGAACAAGGTGTAGTTTTTTCCATCTTGTAATTTCCAGGCATCTAATTTTTCAGCACTTCATCTATAATTATAAAAGTTAGTCTGCTATAATCTTTGCATATAAGCAAAGTGATCAGTCTGCTGCCAGTTACAGTGGTCTTTGTTATAGCACTGCATATAGCAGGTTCAATAGCTAAAATGCTTTGTGTTTCTGCTAAGAAATACTGGTTCTTACTTCACGCTGTAACTTGCTAAATCAGATTTCATAGGCTATGAATTGCTTTCTGGTTTGGTAAAGTTTTCAAGTTTTTTTTTTTTTTTTCCTGGAGAAGATTTGTATGTTGGGTTTTTTTTGTTTTAGTTTTTCTTTGTATTTGTTGTTTGTTTGTTTGTTTTCCTTTTTTTCCAAATGCATCCAAAATTATGATGATTTGTTTCTTGTACTTCAAACAGAAATCAGGAACATCTGTTGGCAACAGCAACTGTTAACAGCACAGAAATGTAGAAAGAATTACAGTTCTTTGAAAAATGTGAGGGATTTGTAGGAAGATTTGCCGCTGAAGACATGTGAGGCTTCTTCTCACAGTGGTACCTGAAAGAGGTAATCTGTCCCTTCTTCTAAGCTTATTTGGGATCCAATTGGTTCTTTCTATTCCATCAAATATTCCTGGTAAGCCTTGTCTTTGTATGAAATAAACCTTCCTACAGCAGAAGCAACTAGAAATGTGTTGTTTAACTATATGTGAGAGGCAACTAAATGGATGTGCTTCCAAGCTGGTGAGGGGAACCTGGCCCAAAGCTGGATGAGGAGCAGAGTGCAGCTTCAGTAGGACTTGCCTGGTGGCTCTCCAGTGCTGTGTGAGCCAGCATGAGCCTGGAAGGAGAGCAGGTGCTGCTTATGCACTGACTCACTGGCTCCTTGCCGTGGTGCCTTTCTGCACCTCCAAGGAGGGAGCAGGACAGGAGGGGAAGGCTGCGATGTATGGATGGCTTGCTATTTTTCTGATTATGAGCTTATCTTCAGTTTTCTGGAGTTTAACTCAATTACAAATGACCTCACCTGTGCAAAGTGGCTGTTCAGAGCAATCAGTTTTGGTCCTTCTGCACATTATCCTCTGGAGGGGACTCACTGTCTCCTTTGGCTGTAGAGGGAGGCTAGACATGTCTAAGGTTAGATGGTATCAACACTCTCCAGACATTTTTAAGCCTGGATAGCGTGTTGTGGTTAGTACATCTGTGTCATAAAGTGGGGGCAGAGCAAAAAGGCTTGGCCAATAATCCTGCATTGACCTCCGACTCTTGTTTGGGACCTGGCATATCTTCTTTTAAAATATTCCATCACCTATTTAAAGACTGCAAGTGATGCAGACTGCAATACTCCACATCCTTGAGTAAGCTGTTTCAATGATTAATTACCTGCTCTGTTAAAAATTCACACATCATTTCTAATCTGAATCTGTCTAGGTTCTGCTTCCCAGTGTTGGCTCTTTAATAGCTGGGAGAAAAAGAGACATGACATCCATCAGTGTCTTGGTGCAGCCCCTTGTAAATTGTGATCAAGCCACCTTTTAACCCTTCTCTTAGATGAACTGCACATATAAAGATGCCTTTCACTGCAAGGAATGCTTTTCTTTTTCTTCCTTTTTTTTTTTTTTTTCTTTTTTTCTTTTTATTTTTTTTCAAAGCTCTGGTAATTTTTGAGGTTCTTTCCTGGGTTATTATCTCCAGCAAGGTGACTTGGACATATGCAGTAGCCCTGCACACTATTCCTGGATTCTTGCTGTTTTCAGAATGCCTCCCTGACGGGGTGGTGACCAGGTGCATGATCCCTTTGGGACTGAGTAGTCCTGCCCCAGAGAACAAGGCCTGTGACTCCTCAGAACAATGTCTTAGACCTGGGCAATTTCATGGACATGGAGACTAACAGTTTTTCATTCTGCTAGGTGGGAATGAAGAATGTTTTCCTTTTTTCCCCCCAGAATAGCTTCTCATGGACAGTTTATATAATGATTTGGTTCCATTTCAGAACAGAAAACGTTTTCCGCAGAGCTGGCTTTAATGGGTTCACACAGACATTTTCTCCACTGTGGTCTCTGCTTATGGGTGGGAGAAACCTTAAAGGTTTTCAGGACAGAGGAAAAATATTAAGATCCTTAACATATTCTTCAAAAATGTATTTGATGTAGACAGACAGATTTATGAGTAATTGGGGAAAATGGGAACATCAATCCTTTTCACATTCAGGTTTATGAAATAATTGAATGCCCTCAAGCAGACGGTGTCAACAAAAAGATGCAAGGTCCCTTTGTTTTTGACTGACAGATATTTAGATGGGGTAATAGCCTCCCCCAGGATTTGATGACTGTGAATTTAGTTGAAAAGAGACAAATTATTATTTTATCTAATACATTTTGATTAAAGCACACTAGAATCATGTTATAGGGCCGTGCAGGTCTGGATGCTGGCACTGGACATGGGTTTGCACTGTTCTTCACTTGGGCTTTGCCAGCAGTGCCTTGAAAGAAGGAAGATACTATGCAGGTTTCAGCCACCACATGCTTGTCTTGGACCATGCATGGCCATGTCAGGCTACATTTTTACTGCTGTTTTGACCTGAGCTTGGTAGTTCCAAGGTGGGGAGGGCATGGCTGGAGGCTCCCGCTGGGTCTGTGGTGAGAACACAAACATGTCTCATTCAAAAAATTCAGTCTGCTGAGTGGCACTGCTGTGCAATTTTGGAGCTGTCTCCTGGGTGAGGTCCTATAGTGGACCTATAGTACTGATATTAGCACTTCTTTGACTCCTGGGAGTCATAGATACACAAGTGCTATGTTACCCTGTTTCACATCACTGATTATGCAAATTATGCCTGAGTTAGCTCACATTTGGCAAGTAATTTGCACAGATTAATGAACTTCAGGTAATAAACCCATGTTCTCTGGTGCAGGTAGAAAGCTGTCAGCCTCACTGAATGTCTTTATACAGCTCAGTTCATCGCAGATTCAGCTGCTTGGTGTACCCCAATCTTTCAGTAAGCCAGGTAATGCTTATCCATCCCTTCCTTCCTTTCATCTTGGCCCTTCCAATTTACTGGTTAGTGTCAAGTGTCTTGATGAAAATAGGAATAAGATGCATGGATTTAGGCTGATAAAATTAATTTCATGTTAGGAGTCTAAGTGTATGCTGTTTAGATAGCAGTGGTATTTAAATCAGTGATTTGTAATTGTTAATCCAGCTGACTTATTGGTGGTGTTGTGACAAGAGGTATGAGGTACTTCCTCTGCTTGTAAATATTTGGTTTCAAGGTTTTTGTTTTGATTTGTTTTTTTAAGCTGAGGTATCCAGCCTTCCAGCAACTGTTGGTTAAAAGTAGATTATCTCTATTTTGCAGACCAGGAATAAGCAACCTGTAGACAGGTTGACCTATTACTTGCTGTACAAGTGAATTCCAGAGGGCTTTTAAAAGAGCATTAGATTTCTCTTAATTTGCCAAGCAGACAGTGGGTGAAGCGTTGACTTTATATAGCAGAGCTGGGTGCTTTTGCCCTGAAAGTCATTGTGACAGAGAGCGTTAGATTCAACCTGCCACGATGAAGCCCTGACTTCTGTTCCCAGGCAGGTGTGAAAAGCCCTCTGGTAATACTTGCAAATTGCAAAATGTCAAAAGCTGCCTGGGGAAGAGGCAAATACTAACGTCCTGTTCTCCTGACTGGCAATTTGGTACCTAAGCCAAATGGTTTTCATTCCCTTGTCAGTGCCTGAGATTGTATCTAAGCCCTGTGGAGAGGTGACATGCCTGTCAAATGCACAAATCATGAAAGGTATGTGAAGTCTAATAGGCCTGCACTGATAGAGGACCCAGAGCTGTTCCGTCACTGCTGAATTCACCCTGGGGTAAAGGAGGAGGGACCTGTGGGGACTTTGACCAGAGCCCTTCTGTAGTTTTTTAACATCATATCTTAGTGTAATGGCTGTTTTCTGAAAATACCCTTGGATCTCCTTTTCATGGGATAAATGGAAACCAAATGAACAGGCTGGTGTTTTTGTCAGAGATTGGGTGAATTGATTTTTATGTTGACTGCTAACACAGCCCATCTGGTGTGCTGTGATGGAGTTGCTGTATCTATACGTGTTCAGGTGCATGTAGAGAGTTGCTAAACTTAGTTTTGGACTACTCGTGTAGAAAAAATGTCTGTGACTGGATAAACAGGTTCCTAAATGGCACTGTGAAGTCCATGATGAACAAAAATCAAGGATTTAGGATATCATAGACTCATAGAATTGCTTGGGTTGGAAGCCATCTTAAAGATCATCTAGTTGCAACTCTCCTGCAGTGGGCAGGGACACTTTCCACTAGACCAGGTTGCTCAAACCCCCATCTAACCTGTCCTTGAACACTGTCAGGGGTGGGGCATTCTTCTCTAGGGCATTCTCTCCCACAGCCTCTCTGGACAACATGTTTCAGTGCCTCTCCAGCCTCACAATAAAGAATTTCTTGCTATATCCAGTCTAACCCTTCTTTCAATTTAAAGCCATTCCCTGTTATATCCCTCCTCATGGATATTTTCACAGCTTGCCTCTTTGCCTCTGCTCTCTACAACATGTCAGGCTTTCTGTTTTGCTCAGATCCACCCAACACTTTGAAGATCAGAGGTCTGAGTGCATGCCAGAGGGATTGTATGAGGTTGAGACCCAATTGCACAACGTAGGTACATGGGCTACTAAAGTTTGCTGCTGGACGTGTCAGAGGTGGATGAAGGCACTGCAGTGTCATCTCAAGGGGACATGTGTTTACACTGAAAAGGCTGATAGTGAAAATAGTGGTGTACGTGGATCGGATGTGGCTTGAGTCCTTCAAAGTACTTCCTCCTCCCTGCTCTGCAGCCTGCAGCAGGCCAGTGCTGTCAGCTCAGGTGAGGCACCTCACTGCTGTCATGGGCAGCTTTCTGCTCACCTGATGCACCCTCTTGTGAGCTCCACACAGCAGGAAAGCCCACACTGAAGTTCTTGCCATTCTGCTGTACGTATTCCTATCTGCGTGTCTCCAGTGACTCCTCTTGCCTCACTGAGGTTCTGCCACAACGTGTGGAGGTCTCTCAGTTTTGAGGCACTATTACTGCCACGCTTCTCTGGCCTGAAGGGTGTCTTGTTTAATGGAGCCAAAATGCTGAATGGCTGAGGAGCTGTTCTTGTATCTTTGCTCTCTGCTGCCTGTTAAGTTTGGACACTTTTTTTTTTTTCCTTTTGTTTTGAACAGACACTTCATTTTTGAATCCTTTTGTGTAACCAGGTAAAAGAAAGGAGGTGACGTTGTTTGCAACTAGAAAGTTGTTGACTTGAGAGTAAAGAGACTGTCAGTGTTTGAGGGGGAAATGTTAGCCATGTCTGTTTCAAACTCCATTCATTTCATACCCATTTCATCCTGGTGACCAGTGTCTTCTGCTGACAGAGAACACATTGGTTAAAGGCTTGGTGCTGCCACCTCTTCCCTTCTGGTGTGATGTATCTGCAGTAGTCCTCACCCTGAACTGTTCTGGCAGTACTAGGACCAGGCTTATTCCTCATGCTCGCTTCCTACCCTATTGCTTCTAAAATGCTTTCAGGTATTGGTCATTGGTGAAGCAGGACACACAGTCATGCTGTTGTGAGACAAGAGGTAAAAAGAAAGGAAAAAAATATCTTTCCAAGCTGTCTGCAGTGGGAGCTGATAGTGACAGTCAGCAACATAGAGCAGAGGAGGTGTATTTTGGTCAACTAAGCCATTTTTCTGTGAATCACCTTCCCTTTTTCATTCAATCCCATTCTGCTCCAAGAAGCCATCAACAAACTCAATAACTCAACAAAAACAAACCATATATCTGCTTGAGAACAGACCATTAAGTCTGTAGCATCCTACTTGTGAGCTGTATAGCTATGGATTGGTTCCATATAGTTAGGGATCCTGCCAAAGACTTTTCAGAAGTGACTAATGGTTCTGTGTGCATCAGTTTTTGGCACCTGAACACCCACCCCCTGAAAGTCTCATCCATTATACATACTGCTACAGAACAGGCAGCTTAGTCCTGCCTCATCAGGGCACCGCTCTGGTTTCCAGGGGGAACAGATTTAGCCTTTATGCATCTCCCTCCTTGTGTTCACCCAGACTGTGCCATAAATAGCGTCACCCCGATGTACAAATCCTGAAAATTCATCTGGGTATCTCTATAGTCTTTATGGTAAATTAACTGTTAGGATTGTGCAAAATTAGAACAGACTTTTATTTTCCTTTAACAGAACGGGCAAAATTTTATCTTGACGCCATTTAATTTCAAAAATATCCCTTCAATTGAGTTGTTTGCTACATATTCCTCTGTGTTGTTTGCATGAATTTAGCTATTAAGAATAAAGCAGAGTGGGTTGGAGTAAACCAAAATAATCCTCCTTGCTCATCCCTCTTTCACGAGCAAGCCAATGTTGTTTTGTACAGCCCATTGTGTTTCTAAGCACCAGCACTGCTGGAACAGTTGGGAAATCCACTGCTGTGTTCGAAACAGTCAGGAACTTCCCTCAGGTGCTTTGAATCCAATCCTGCAGATGCAGACCTTCTGCCATGGCAGAAATGAGACAAGAGTGACAAGAGTCTGTCACATCTTCCTCTGTTCCAGCTTTACTACCAAACCCAGGTGTAGGGCTAGAAAGTTGGTGACTTCAGCCCTTTGGGTTTCCTGCTGGCCAACTGGGTTGCTCTTGATGCTGCTGCTGTGGAAAAGGCCTGTGGGCATTCCAGGGAAGCTGT
Organism: Pseudotriccus pelzelni; assembly: GCA_035584735.1. Lineage (NCBI taxonomy): Eukaryota > Metazoa > Chordata > Aves > Passeriformes > Tyrannidae > Pseudotriccus > Pseudotriccus pelzelni. The sequence continues at coordinate 102,069,216 of JAWMRA010000001.1, read as the reverse complement.
TTCTCCTGTTATCATTGACACCAAACACTAGTTGCTCTCCTGTGATGGACAAGCCCCAGATCTCATGGCCCTCTGCCTGTTTTACAGACACATCTACCTCCTAGACTTTTCTTGGTAGGAGTAAACTTGTGGTGCATCCTTCTTCCCTGCGATGGTGTAATGCAGCTGTGCTCAGGGATGCCCTGAGCCCTCTCTGCCTGATGTTAAATCACGGAGCCTGGAAGTCACAGTCCATTTTGCAGCAAAGTCAGTCATTGCTGCGAGAATGTTGTTACATTAAGTGAAAGATCATCAGATATCTCAGAAAGAACTTCACTAGTTAGATCTCTTACATAAATTTAATGAGGAATGGCTGGTGGTTTTACAAAACCAGTTGATAATTATCAGTTGAGCTTGACATTTTTGATGATGGATTAATACAATTTATTGTACTGTGGAGAGGACCTTCTGTGTCGAGAAGCCAATTTTGCTTTCAGTTCTATGTGGAAGATAATACCCAACAATATTTCTAGAGACATCTTAATTTAAAGTCAAAGATAATCTCAAATATAATTCAAATTCTTGCAAATCTTTGGTCTTCTGCCTGGTCAAAAATATAGTTATTTTCTTAACTCCACGATTAAGCTGAAAGCATCTCTTCTTCTCTGTAAGAGTTGTTGCCCTTTAGAGATAAGATCTGAGTTCTGGCTATCATTAAATCTTCTTATAACCTCCCTCCAGTAGAATACATTTGAAAAACACATACATTGAACTTATTTTTCCTAGCCCCATATATATTCTGCATGCTCTGGCCTGCAGTTCATGTCTCATTTCTCATCTCCCTAATGGAATGATGGTGTTTTGCTGATCATTTAATTCTGATCCTCCTTTCAGTACTGGGAAGAGAAGGAAACTCTTCTAAAAGGTTTAAGTATTGCATAGAATGATTCTTTTTTTGTAACTGTTAGTGATATTAAGAAAGACCCCAAGCCTGATGGCTGCAAGGGAATTCTAAAGTTCAGCTTAAGCAAATTAAATGTTTCAGTGGGAGGAATGTTTTGATAGGAAGCGGATGAAAACCCATCAGATAACTATGCAAAAAAATAGCTGTCCTATGCTCTTGCTAAACTACTATCTGCTTATACCAAGTGGTGAACTGCCCTTGCTGGGATATCAAGGCTATTGAAACATGAAGCCTATGGAGTCTTAGCAAAACATTAAATATATGGTTATTCTTATAAAAAATTGAAATTAAAACAATAATGTTTGTAGAAACTCCATTAACTTTTGGCACTCTCTTTACTAGACAATTAACATTGAAAACACTTTTCTCTGTTAGGGCAGTTATTTTTGCATAAATTCTCATTGCTGTCATGTTCAGGTGCTGTGGTTGAGCTTTTAACATACAGTTATTTGTTTGAAATTCCTGCTAGCCCACACTCTTACAAGCTTTGTTGCACAAATTTGTGTCTAAGAAAAAATTTGATTTATGATACTTTAAAACAAAATAAGGAATACTTTTCTGTTCACATACTGCTGTTATTGCTAAAGTATGTCTACTAAATGGGCAGATTTACTCAACATTCCATGAAACAAGGCAACTGAGCAGAAAATGGCATTTTTGACTCTACGCGTGAAAAACCCCTTCCTTTTTCTCCTGAAATTCCTACAAAGCAAATACTTCAATGAAATCTCCTGCCTTTTTGAGTGTGAAGGCACATCTTTGGGCAGTCCTGGCTCCCTCTGCGAAGTTCTGTGATGAAACAGCACTGTCTCGTTTTGAATGTTAGGTACATAATACAAATGCACAGTGTTGGCAGAAGAGTTGATCCAAAAAAATATGCCCATATAATTCAAATTAATGCTTTCATCCAGATGTGACTGGTTGGTCAGATCTCAAAACACTTGCTGCTTGTCCAAGAGAATGTATCTTTTTTGAGAGACTTTTTACAGAGTAGTATCCTGAACATCTAGCTTTGAGGAGTGCAGTTGCATATTTCTGAGGGTGACAAATTATAAGGAACTCAGATGTGAAGCCCAATTTTTTTTTCTTTTTTTTTTTTTTTTTCCTTTTCAG
>JAWMRA010000001.1:101991491-102067060 GCA_035584735.1 Pseudotriccus pelzelni | reverse complement strand
GGATATTAGAAAGAAGTTCTTTACAGAGAGAGTGATCAGGCATTGGAATGGCCTGCCCAGGGAGGTGGTGGATTCACCGTCCCTGGAGGGTTTTAAGATGAGACTGGATGTGGCACTGAGTGCCATGGTCTGGCAACCACAGCGGTGTTGGATCAAGGGTTGAACTCGATGATCTCAGAGGTCTTTTCCAACCTGGTTGATTCTATGATTCTATTACAGAATTACACCTTGGAGTAGAACCATACTTTGCCGAGGTCTGCAAGGGTTGAAGGTCTTGGAGCTCCTACTCACACATCAAACCAAACAGAAAGAAACCTTTGTTTCCATGTAAGTCAGTCTTTGTCCTTGTGCAACAAAGTTCTGCTGTGCCTAGGAGCTGAATTTTCCAACCTAACAGGAGCAACCAAATCTTTAGGAACCTGATTGTCCAAAACACTGATTGTCCTGAACTTGTAGGGAAGGGAGCAAGTTGTAGATGCTCACTGTTAAACGCGTGAATTCTTACTGCCTTTAAATCTCCTGCCCATGTTGGCTTTTTTTTTTTCCCCGAGTAGATTTTAAGGCTTTCTATCTCAATATCTCATAGATGCATTATTAATAAGTAAGGTACAATCTTCATAATGAATTCTGCTGAATTGCTGTGGAGAACACAACATACTGGTTTATTGCTGCACATAGAGCTGAGGGCCCGAAGCCACCCAATCCTGTGGCATTGTTCACCTCCTCACAAAGGAATGAGAAAGCAGAGGTGGGAGTATAGACTGCATGAGATGCAGTGCTATCCAAAGCAAGGGAGACTGAAGGAAAGGAGCATCTGGCATCACTAACCTGAGATGTGTAGACTCATTGCTTGCTGGCCATTTCATTCTCACCTAAACAATACAGTCCTGAAATTACTTAGGCTTGGCATTGAATTGTTAACGATCTTGTTGACATGAAGTTGACAAGATTTGAAAAGGCAACATATGGACTAAGATATTATAAGGACAGGATGCCTCTCTCTCACTCAGAGAAATACTGAGATAGTCATAACACTCAGTGATGATATGGAATTTCTTGAAAGCATGCCTTGTCATTTTTACCACCTGCCTCTTTGCAAACAGGGGGTCAGAATAATACACCCAAGGGAAATCTCTCCTTCCGTCCCACTGTTTCACAACCTCAGATCACAAAAAGAAGGTGGTTGGAAACAGACCAACTCCTGGAAGTCCTGAAGTTTTCTTGGCTCTTAGCTCTCTGGAAGACTGCTTTGCTTAGGTGTTTTATCTCCACCACACCATTTTTTTTAGAAACATCTGAGTCACTTTGAGCTCTAGACACGCGTTCAGAAAAAAATTAGTAAAGCAAAGGGCTAAGTTCTTGATTATTTACTGACAACACAGTTATAGTACAGAAAAATGAAAAAATAAATAAATGCAAACTTCAGATATACTTCACAGATACAGATTGCTCCATCTGTCACACAGGATTTCTTTGTGGAAGCCAAAGAGATATTTCTGAGCCTGAGCCCTTTTTCAAAACTGCTCCTCAAATGGGGCTTCTCTGTGTCCCTTCTGCCTTCACTGCTGGAAAAAATGTTTGTTGTCTCTGCTGCTGAATGCAGATGAGGGGCTAAATAATTTCCAAAAACTTGTAGCCCTCATCCACCCTCTGGTTTTTTTTTTTCTTTGCTTCTGATCTTTTAGCTTAAACTGTTCTGCATTCAAGTGAGACTTTGCAGTGTTTATCTTTCACACTTACTCCTTCCCCAATTGCAATGCAGCTATGCATCTATAATGTAACATTTGTCATAAAGCTTGTCAGACAGGTTTGGGGAGTATTTCTGAAAAAAGTTTAGATTGCTTTTTTTGTTTTGCTAACCTTTTATACTAGGTAAAACACAGATGCAAGGGGCATGGAACCAATACCCCTCTCCAGTGATGTTAATTTTAAGGAATATGTTTTATTCAAATCTAAAGTGGTTTAATCATATCTATGCATGCCTTGATGACATTTGCAGCTTGCAGGGAAGTCTTATGCTTTATGACAGTGCTGGATCCTAGTACCTTTGTGATGTTATCCTAGCATTACTGACAGTTATGGCCAAAAAAGTATCTTTTGAATTTCACTCTGGACTTTCTAGGAAGCAAAAATATTATTCTGAACTTCAACCAGAAATCTTGATCACCAGTAGAGCTTTTATTTGATTTTCTTGCCTATGTCTACATGGCTTCCTACAGTACTATATCTCTACTATATCTCTAGTTCTGTAAAAAGAAATTTACCAATGATGTCACTATAACTTTGCTAATTAATACATATTCACACCATCTTTAAGATCTGCTAGTAAATTTTGTTTCCTCCAGTACATAAATCTGCCACACTCTCTGTAGTTGCTTTCCAAAATGGGAGAGACATCTCGCTTACAACTCACTTACAATCACCCTTCCAGGCTAGTTAAGGTAAGACATTTCAAGATATGATTCATCATGATATATATGAGATTATGCTTTCAAATTTATCTTTGGCTCTGTCTCTTAACATTTTCACTAAATGCTGAGCTGACAGCTGGTGTCAATGCACAAACTTTGCATTTTTCCTTGCTTTTATGAGAGTTTGCAAGATCTCTGCAGTAGTAATAGTATTTTCCTCAAAAACTAACTAATTAAAAAAATAAATTATTGTTATATGAGGGAAGATTCTTGAAAAAAACAGTATATTCCTTAGAGGTCAAAAAAAAGAATGTTGGTAGAAAGAGGGTCTGATGTGCCATGTAGACTGTTCTGTACAAATTAGCTGTTACTTATCTGTCAGGAATAATCCTGCACATTGGCAAATGAAGCCATGATTTGGGAAAAGGTGGAGAGACAGGTTATCTGATTAGGGTATAATCCCTTACAGGAGAAATTACTAAATCAGTTTTAGTACACACATGCTGTTGGAACCTTGACCCCATTAATAACACATTTAAAAACACACAAATATGAAAAGTAGAAACCCCCCCAATATTTTGGAGACAAAATATATATTAGAGTAGCATTTTTGGTATTATTAATAAGTGATTACATCTTGGAGAGGGACAAATAGATAGAAAAAAATCAATGCTAATTTATTTGGATCACTCAGCGACATTGAATATGATAGACTGCAAATCCATGCTGGGTTCCTGGGGGCTCTGCTAGGGGTAGGTATTTCTGTGCTTTGGTTACTCCACTGCTTCCTTGAAACCTCATCAAAAAATAACCAGAAATGTGGGGATTTTGACCTGAATTTCTCATTTGCCTTTCTCATGTACTTGAAATTTATTAGAAAAGGAAAAATTCTCTGTTTTCTCCCTGGCAGGTGTATTTCTCACATTTCTTGACCTTGGGATGGTTCTGTATGACATTCTGTGATGGGTAGAAGTTCATCAGCTCATTAGGGATGCTGGTAGCTTCCCAAAAAGGGACCTAGAAAGGACAAATTTTGTGTCTGTTGACGTAGTTTGAAGCTCTCCTCTCTGTGTGGGACTGCTTGCTACAGTCAGAGGCTGTTGTTTGTCTCCCTGTTGTTACATGGACTCAAAACTGTTCTTTTTTTTCTAGACTGTCTTTTCCATATTTAGCCATGCATCAGTAATCTTAAAAAAAAATTGGGCACCATGATAGAAAGTGCTGAAGAAAGCTTAGAAGATTTGACTAAGCAGCGTGTGGGTGGTAGACTTATGTGAGTACTGCTCAAATTTGTTCAGAACAGATTTGGCATCTGCATTTTCTCAGGGATTAGTTGGGTGAATAACTTTGACTTGTGAGGTTGTTTAGGAACAGTGCTTAGGTCATATGACATTTTATTACCCTCGTGGCAGGGGATTACTGAGATGTTGCTAGTTTAAAAGCTGTGAAATGAAAGCCCTGTGACAACTCTTAACAACATATTGAGCTCAATAAATCCTTATGATAAAAGACCCATGCTTTGTGTAAAATTTACTCAAAGACTGACAGATCTGTCCTTGGGTATCAATTGTCATAATTCTACTAACACCAGTGTTATGCTATTCTGTGTAATCTGAAGATCTGCCCTTCAGAATAAGACTGGTGTGGTGTGTTTGCTTCTCTTCCTAAACAAAGTTTTTCTGTTTGAACACTGAATTGTCTGTATCAATTTTTAGTTAAATATTAATTTGTATTGAAGCCTGTGAAAACCCAAGAGTTTTAGTTACTGATGCTGCTAGATAGAGTCACAGACCAAGACCCACTCTAGCAAGCACTGCACAAACTTGTGAGTAGGAGTTTGCAAGTGAAAGGAGTTTACAATCCAAGGCTAAGACGGGAGACAACTGATGCTGAGGAGCCCAGGGAAAGGCAAAGAAGTTCAGCATGATGAGTGACCTCAGTACACTGAGAGCTCAACTGTTGATGTATTTTACAGACATCAGGCAAGAAAGTGCTTCAAGAAAGCATATGAGGCATATCTGCTGTTGGCTTTCTGCCCTAGCAGCAGTAGAAAGTATAGAAGGTCTTAAATGAAAATAGAGTGGAAAATAAAACTGCTAGTAAGGTATAGCTACTGATGCAGAGATTGTAGGGAAGGAGCAAGCTGGAAAGAGCTTTGAATTTCTATTGGATTTGAGAAAGCTGATCTTTAGCAAGACCTCAAAATAGTGGCTGGCTGAACTCAAGGGCTAAGTGTGCAAAAACATATATGAATCATACTTTTTTAAATCCAGCTAGCTCTCTTCAGTGATAAGAGTGAGGTAGGAACTTTTTGCATTGATTCTGCTTAGAGAGACCTGCCTTCCAGATAACTTTAAGACATTACTCAGTGTAGTGATTTGACGCTGAACATGATTCATGTGTTGGTACTTGTAAAGCACCCTTTTCCCCAGCTTAACAGGTGAGGTAAGGAACATTTCAGCTGAGATTTGAAGGCTGGGATTCAGTGTTTGAAGCGTCAGTGGTATATAGCTCTTATTGTAGAAAGTTCTTCCTGCTGTGCTCTGGCAGAGCACAAATCTCACTCTTAAGTCATAAGGCAAAGTCTGCTCCCCTGAGGTTTTTCATGTACTGAGTGTAGGCTGACTGAACTCTCGTAAATGCTTTCCATATTTTGCTGTATGTCAAGTTGTTCTGGAAATGCTCCGAGTACATATCACAAACAAAACAGCAATGAGAATTTTTAAAATAAATGGCTGAATTGGTGCTTTATGAGGGCCATTTACATTAGACAAGTACTGACTGATCTTATGCCAAAGCACTCTCTTTTGGACTGTTAGCAAAATAAAAGGTTCATATGTTTCAATATCTATGGTCTTGTTAAAGACATTGGGCTGAAATATGCTGGAGTTAGATATAGCCACAATGTTTTCATATAGGATCCTTCAGAAAGTGCATGGGCTTCAGGAAAGGAAATAACCAGCTTCGTAATGGTGGGAGCTCAGAAGGAGAACATGGTTAATGTAATTAGAAAGAGTTTCAATCAAGGAACAAGTTCATCAGACAAATGTTCTTCCACAGAGGAAGCATTTTCCATGAATGACTTTTGCTGCCCTGGCATCTTGATCTTCATGCAAAATTAACTAAGATTCATCAAAATTACATGGCCTATAAACTAAGCTGCTTCAGTTTAGTGTCACCCAGACGAAATATTGGAGTGTGACCATGGCACTAGGTAATAAACTATCATTTTAAAAGAATAGGTGGGGAAATCTCTGGTGCTGAGGAAATAAAAAGCAATTAAAACCTATATACAACAGAGGAATCACAAGAAGGAATGAGGCTTCACATGAATGACAGAGAAATTTACAGAAAAAATTGAAGGAAGAAATGCGATTCTAACCTTAAAATACAAAAAAATAGTATACCTGAAATATCATCAAAACCCAATCCTGTAAACAAATCTATATTCATGGGCCTTCATGTCTGTCTTCACAGTGCTCTTTAAACATCCAAAGCATCAAACTGGTGGCCTAAGGAGGACCTAAGAGATGATGTGAGATTAAGTTACAACCACAGGGAAAAGAATGCTAAAATGTCCATATCCTGTTTTCTTTCTGGATTACACTTTGGATTACATATAATTTATAACCTAGGATAACACCTGGGAAATGCTTCAAGAAATTACACTCCGAAAAGCCTCTTCATAGCTGGCACAAATCCATTAGCAGGCATGTTTATCAGATTTACTGTTACTGCGTAACTCAAAGGTGTTGATAGATGTAGTGCAGCTGCTAAGATCCAACTGCTTGCTTGTTGCTACTGCAGCATGCATGGATCTGGCTGGTGAAATGGGAATGGCTGACTGATGGATTATCGGATTTTCTTTTTTTATAATATGTGAATATTTTTGAATATATCATTACCTATGGGATCACCTGCGAACAATGGTCCCAAACCATCACATCAGATTCTGATGGTGCTCCACTTCTGTCATCTGGCAACTTTAAGACAAATTCTGTTGAAAATCCAGTGAAAGGCAAGTTATAAATCCCTAGCTGATGCTTGTTAAGTGTCATGTGGCATTTGCAGGAGTTATGGATGTAAATCGTTCATAATCCAGTATCAAACCGAAAAGAGCAAATGAGTTTGTCTCTGTGGTTAATAAGAATAAGGTATTGATTACCATAACAAATTAGCAGCATGAAACCTGATATATGTCCTCCGAGTGCTGAGAGCTGCGAACTGGAACAGTCATGTATTACACATTAGCCTCATGAGATTTAAAAGCAATTGTGCTACAAGAATAGCTAGTTATTAAAAGAGTTCTGCAAAAATTATTTTAATGGCATTTTCTGCAGCACTAGAACAATTAGCAACTTGCAATCTAACTAATAGCTTTTCATTAACTAAGATAGTTGAGCAAGACCCTGTCTTCACAGATTTGTTGTGAAAAATGACGCTGGGTGTATTTTCAGTGGCAGGCAGATGGGTGACAATGGGAACTATTGAAGGATGGAAGAGGCAGATAAAAAGCACTTGGCACTTCCAGAGGTTTTTACATGGAGATGGTTAGATGTTGGCTTTTGGTGGGACTGGATTTGCTCTATGGAGTAGAAACTTACAGGGAAAATGAACCTAAAAAATCTGTGTGTGTGTTGGAGGAAGAGGTTAGGTTAAAGCCCTTCGGATGAATCATTTATGGATGCTTCTTTCTGCTTTGCATTTTCTCTGCTTTCCTCCCTCCCTTGCAATGAGCGAGATTCCACCAGCTGATTTGATCAGATAACCATGTGAAAGTGCACTAGTTTGAAATGATATCCAGCTTTAGCCAGCAAACTGCTTTCAGCATAGTGCTTCCAAATGATGGGAGCCTGGAAACTATGAGGGAACAGCATGAATATTCATTCACAATTTAAGGAACTTCTCTTTGACTGTACTCACACTTACTCCTGTTCTTGTTTACTCAAATGTTTTTGTAAAGTAGTTTGCTGGCAACAGTGTTCTTGGAAATTGAAAATCATAGCAAGTGCTGCAAATGATGATAGATTTCTTTTTTCAGATCCACAGCAAGGTTTGCAAGGAAAGACATGTATTACATTCAGAGGTACAGAACAAAAACATATTGTTTTATTATTCTGTAAACCAAAATGCTTTTAGCTGAACATGCTCAAAACTGGCAAGATGTATTTTGCTGATCAGCTAAGGAATTAAAATCCTCCACAGAGGATATTGAGACTACCTCACACTGCAGATATTGTGGTATGCTGCTGGACAATTTGAAGTCAGGAAAAAATATTGTTTTGTATGTTTGATTGTTGAACTGTGTGTTTCTGTTGAACAGTTTTGTTGTCCTTATCAGGGATATAAAGATCCTTTTTGCTTATTTGGGTATTAAAAGAAACAGTTGGTGGACCTATGAAGACAAGGAATTTTCATAAGCCAAAGGAGAGATGTTTTCAATTGACAGATGAAATGAAAGCCATTTTGGCAGTCCTTTCACCCTACAGTGTTGAACTTTGACCAGGGGGAGGGAGGTGGTTCTAGGTGTTTTGAAGGCAAAAATTGAGATTAGTGTTTAATCCATGAGGAACAAAGTAATGTACTGCTGCCAATGGCAAAACTGATTTTCGTGTTGAGTTCTGGGGGAAACCAGGACATGATGGCACTGGGGAAGCTTGGGGATCCTTGGCTAGGTGGAATTTCTCTCTCCCTTTCTCCTTGGCAGATCTCCTGAGCTCCTCATTTGATCTGACCTTGCTTGGGTGGAATGTCTAATGCTAGAATAAATTGTTGTCATATTGAAGTTGGCAATGTGTGTTGATCATATTTCATATAATATTAATATAAAAATTACATAAACCATTGAACATATTGAAGATGTCTGTAGCAACGTGCAGAGATCTAGGAACACTTGGGAGAGCTGCTCCTGTGGTTTTAAGAAACTTAAATGCCCTGAAGTGTTATTTATTCTGCAACATATGACAAATTGTTCTATGAGGACTAATTGATTGCAACTTAAAAATAAATTAAAGGCTCTCTCTGGGTGTCCTGCTCACTTTTGATATAGAACGCTAGATAGGAATCTTGGCTGCCTGGGATGTGCAACATTTAAAGAACCAATTAACATTATACAACTCTGGCAAAGTTTCCCATCATCATTATTGCTTCTTCACTTTGTTACCTTGTATTTTGTATCTTTCCTCATACTTTATCTGTTATAGATCTGCTTCTCATGTTAATTATAGTTTAGTTCTCAATGTGTGGAATTGGAAAAAACACAGCAGTGTGTTTGCTGGAGGGCTGATGGGCCAATGAGGCTGGACCACCACACCAGGGGTACAAGTGGGGAATAGGGGAACGGGAAATGGCTTCTGTACTGCTGGCTTTTATCCACAGATGGTCCAGTCCCACTCGAGACTGCAGGAACGTTGTCAGCTGAAGTCAGCTGAATTTGCTTCCACCCCTACATGGACAGCAGCATCACCTGCTGCCCTAGTGTGTAGAGAGATAACTAATATTGTTTCCTGTGGCTAATCCTCAATCAAGAAAGTTGCTGAAAGTATACGAAATGCTCTTTTTTTCACTACGGTTTGCAATTGGAAATAAGGGTTTGAACAAATCAGATCAATGTAAGCGCTTCTTTTGTACTTAGAACTGATTTGGAATGACAATTTAAGCAAGAGAGATTTTGGCACAGTAATGTTCACATTCATACCAATCTCATAAGCTATAAGGGGAAAGTGTTACTTTGTTTTTTATTGTTTTCTTTGTTTTTTGTTTGTTTTGGTTTGGTTGTGGTTGTTGTTTTTCTTTTTTTGTAAGGAGATCATCTTGATTTATTTTCTCCATATAACCTGGGGCTACTGCAGAGTGGATGAGGTTTTGGCTGTAGCATTGGTATCCGCACAGCGTAATGATCCCGTCGTGCACGGTGAATCCCTCATCTGGTGCTGCAGCCTTTGTAGATTATGCTGCTGGTTGGTGGAGTTGCCTTCCCTGTGGGAATCAAAGCATCCACTCATTTCCACTTCTGGTGAGGAAATTAATATCCTATTTATGTAGCTCTATATTGCTTTTAATTGGTTTAGTACTAAACTACCAACTGCCGGAATGAAATGTTGTGGGGAAGTTCATTTCTAGAAGGCAGTTTGTCTCTGGACAATTACAGAGTGTTTAATTCTGTGTTATTGAATCACAGAAGGGAATATATCATGTAGAAAACTGTATTTTCAGCTAAATTAATCATCCTTTAATAAAAAAATGAGCATTTCTTTTTCTTAAATAGAATTACTGACAAAAATTGTAACACTTGCGTGGTAACTCATCTTTCCAATAAAAAGTGAGTAAATATTTGTGAACTGCACATCAGGAGCAATCAGGGAGAGCTGGCAGCATAAAACATACAAACAATATTTTTAAACTTTACGAACCCCTTTATTTACTCCTTAGAACAGAGGCTGTTTGTGGCAGAAAGCCCTTGGAGGTGGAGTTCTCTCCTCATATCCACTTCAGAGATGTCAGCCAGCTCTCTTCCCCTGAACTTTGGGCTGGAAGGCCAAATGGAAGAGGATCTGCCAGCTGCTGTGGAATTCTGCTGGAGGGGTGGTCTTACCTAATGACAGAGCTGATGTGGAAGTGTCACATCCACAGGTTTGGTGAGGTGTACAGCTGACAGTCTTGATGGGGTGTGAAGGAGTTACAAAACTATGAATGATGATGAAAAATCCCATTTTCCTCTCAGTACTTCTTTTCTTTCTACCCTCTGCTAAGGAAGGGAATATCTCCATTTCCAGAAATATGGATGGAATAATAAAAAAGCAAATTCCATTGCAACTTGTCCATGACTCCACCATGATCCCAAGAGGTAGTCAGATACCTGATATAATTGGTGTGCTATTGGATCAAACTGTTCCGTGAATGTCTCTGGTGCTGCAGCAAATTATATAAGGAATTCAGACAATGATATTCTGGTCAGAGACAGTGAAATACTTGTCCCTCAGTATGATACCAGGATACACTCCTGCTGTTCAAGGTGTAAAGCTGCTGCTCAGACCATCTGTAGGTATTATACATCCCAAGGCCTGTTTTGTAAAGTGTGGGATATCTTGTAATCCTTGACACATCTCAACATAGGTGTGCACATCCTGGGAAACTAAGTCCATCCACACAGTTTTCAATTCTGAGGCAGAAGAAATACATTAATGTTATGTATTTAGGAGGGCTCTTGCCATAATCCTCTAAAATGACTGGGATTTACAGGTCCACGTATCTCACCTTGATACTGCTATAGTGATCCCAGTAATGTATGGCTGATAGATCATGTCTCCAGAAAAGCACCCAGTTTTGATTTAAAGGCCTCTAGAATCCAATAACATCTCCCACCACTTATTCTACTGGTTAATATTTTCACTATCAAAACTGTGTCCCTATTTCCCGATCAGCCTCAGCTTCCAACCATTGTTCCCTGATGTGCTTTTCTCTGGTGGATTAAACAGTCCTCTCCCACCTGGAAAAGCTTCCCCCAGAGGTCCTTAGATACTGTAATCCAGTGATGTCTGAGTCTTCTTCCTGGCAAGTTTTTAAAATGCCTCGTGGCACAGTGTTATCTCCAGCCCTAGAATAATTTTCACAGTTCTTTTCTGAGACTTCTGCATTTTCAAAATCCATTTTAAAGACTTTCCAGGCTCGATGGGATATATGGGCAGGGGGGAAGAGTCATACATAAACACATGCTATACAAATGATACATTTTGTACTGATTTCATCGTAACTAGTACATGGAATAAAATGTAGATGTAGCTTTTTGCACATTAGATAATATTTAAAAACAAGTTCTCCACCCACATATCTGAAGCAAATGTTAGCCTGTATGACTTGAAAAGGTGCATTTCATCAGAACAATGCTAGTGACACTTTTGCTTTTGTAACCAACCCCCAAAATATGGAGAAGTTTTTTTGTGGTCTGACCGAAAATATATTTCTTTTTCCTTTTGGCAACATGCATTAAAAGAAACTCTTTCAGGCTGAACATGACATTTTCTGAAGCAAACAGTTTTGTTTAAAAAATAGTAATGCAATTTTACACTTCTAAAGTTTCTCTCCATTTTGTACTGCAACTAATTGTAGGGTTGGACTGAGTGATTTGTAAATGGACATGCATGTCAATTGATAGATAAGACTTCTTACAGTAAACAAAGGAAGATTTTGCAACTGAATACATAATCTGGTATGAAAGGCTGCTTGGAAGCCACAGCTCCCCTAATGGAGGATGTAGACAGGATCCTGGGGCATGATAGGGACAAGAGGCATCTCCCAGTGCTCTGTCCAGGGAGAGCAAAAGGAGCTGTCTTTGATTTGAGTCTGAAGACAATGAAAGCCAGCAAGGGGAGAGGGAAAAAGATTAGGATCAGAAAAAGGAGGAAGAAAAGGGAAGGGGAAAAAAAACCCTGAGCAGCTCAACAAAAGGAAAAGGTTAAAAGAACCCCAACATTTAGAGGCTGGAAAGCTGCAGCTTGAGCTGTGTCAGGCACTGGGAATCTCCATTGAGGAAGAGAGGAGGCAGAACTCACCGGGCAAGGAGAGGGGCTTCAGTGAGGCTTTGGGTGGGCATGGGGCTTTGGTGGGGCTCAGGAGGGCACAGAATCTGGGAAAAGGGATTGAGGAGGACTCCCACTAGGGCCTGGGCTGCATGGGGGCATGGCAACAGATGGGAAAGGAGAGATGGGATAGGGCAGGGGACAGAAGTCTGAAAGGAGGGTTGAGATTCAGTGGGAGCCTGGTAAGACTGGGTCTGATGATCAGATAGGCTTAAATATAAGGAGGGAGTCAGAGCCTGGCAGCAGAAGAGACTAGATGTGCCACTTAGAGCCATGGTCTAATAGATGAGGTGGTGTTGGGTCAAAGGTTAGACTCAATGGTCTCAGAGGGCTTTTCCAACCTAGTGGATTCTGTGTGGCAAATGCATGACTGTTATAAACACCTGCAGCCATCCCATGCCTCTGGCTTCAGCTGTGACACCTGCATATGTCAGGCTAGGGCACGTCATGTCACACCAGCAAGGGGCGAAAAAGACACCATTAGGGAGAAGGCAACTCAGTTTAAGTGATTTGACTGATACTGTGTCAAAACTGCAGTAGAAGTGGACACTGACAAACCCAGTTCTTCTCTGGACAGGCTTGTATGCACTCAACTGTGTTGAGGGCAGTGAGGTCCACAACGAGGAGAAAGCTCATTTTAGGTTTTGGGATCGCTAAAGACCCAGCAGACTGTAAGTACTGAATGCTGTGAAGCCCCATCATTATGCTAGGGGTGTTTCTTGGGCACTGGCTGAGCGGTGACTGCCTCTGCTACAGCATTTTGTGTCACCCTCTTGCCTGTGCTCCCCTTCTCCCATTGATTTGATAGATCCAGTCATTATCGTCTTATTTCCTAGATAAGGTGTAGCTTGCACATGACAAGACTGCTTCTTCAACTGCACTTTGCCTTGGGTATGACAGACTGGCACTGACTCCTGCTGGGAAGAGTGGCTTAGAGAACTGCCATCCAGAAAGGAACCCGTGATTGCATTATTCCCCTTCAAACCATCCTCCACGCTCCCCAGCCAGCTGCTGTTGCCTAACTGGGTCCAGATGGTCTCATCTCAGCTTGATGTTTTTTCCTAGTGTTCATTTATAATGCCATCAGCCCATGCAGCAGCCAACTGTTGTGATTGGGCAGTGTTACTGCCTTTACCTTCCTCTGCTTGGCAGCGTGATGGTTATGTTTTGTTTCAAGTTAAATTGCACATTTCTTAGGGTTTTTCCCTGTGCACTTGTAATGGGTCACTGAAATTATGCTCTGTTTCTGCCTACAGCCTGTTTGTCTGTAAAGTAAGCCATGGTGGGAGCAAATTAATACTGGGTTTGCTGTACTGACCCCACCTTGAAGAGCAGGGTCTTCTGGGTCAAGCTGGAGCAGGCAGGAGGTAATTGGGAGATAAAAAAGTACCTGAAAGTTGAGGTAGAGAAGGAAGGGACTGTTTCATTTGAGTTTTGAAAAAGATACATACTTAGTGGATTTAATCCAACCATGTCCCTCCTATGGCTTCCTTCCTCTAAGGGGATCTCTTGCACTGTCCTAAATTGGATGAGGAACCCCTCTGCACTCATTTTCATTCTCCCTCTGGGGGAGCAATAAAAAGTCAGATTTCTTCTATGGCAACAGAGATGTGAAAACGTGAGTCTGCCTTCCTCCCTGTGAGAAACCAGTGGAGGACTGTGCAGGAACACGGGAAAGGCTGGGAACTACAGCACTCTTGTTTATCTGGCTCTGAGCCTTCCTGCTGCAGTGATCTCAAATCAAGGAACACATTTGCTTGATTATGGCCTTGTTAATTATTTATTTGGCATTTATTAAAACCCTAAACTGTGCTTAGAAAATACCCAGTGATTAATGATCACTCATTAGTGAATAAGGAAGCTTGAAGGATGGCTCAGTTACTTTTGGCAGGAGTAACAGAGGTTTTACCTTTTTACGAGTGTCCTGGTGGAAATGACAAGACTGTTTTGGATGCTGTGGGAGTTACCTCAGGTAAGGAATTTTAGGGCATGGGTGTGAAGCCTGTGGCTACTCTTCATGGCTGCTCCTTCTTCCTCCATGGACCATGCAGCTTATCGTCATGGGTTGCCTAAGCAGCCCACATCAGTTTAGCAAGTCACTGCAGGTACTTCTGTGGCTTGATCCTGACTTGTACCACACAGGTAGAGAGCTTAGGACATGCAGTTATCATTGTAATACTTCTGGTGTTCAAACTGTGGCCCTTTAGTGTGCACAGGTGGGAGAGAACACTTGTTGGATAGTACTTATAAGGTGCTCTGCCAGAGGAATATGCCTTTTCTTTTCAGAGAATTAAGTGGGACGCTGATTTTGTTTGTGTTACCCTGCTGAGTGCTGGCAGGACAGCTGTTGTATCACCCCTCATTCCCTCCACCCCATCCCTTCCCTGAAGAAGGGTGCAAATGATCTTGTTTTGAATGCAGATGTGTGTGGAAGTATTGCCAGGGAAAGCAGTTTTCGAAGTTATCCAGAAAAACTGAAAGCAAGACAGGATGGATATACTGACATATCTCGGTAGCACTAAAATGGGTAAGGAAGCCCTCAGCATCTGGGAAAACTGGAATGTCAGATTTAATTTCCAAATAAAGGTGTGCTATATGTATTTGTTGCATGTGTTTGGGAAGCACAGTAGTACGAGTTGCATCCTGTTAAAATAATTGATGTTTTTCTGTTAAAATAATTGATACTTTTCTACAGAATGCTGAACTGTAATATTCTCCCCTTCCCATAGAGAACATTGCATGGAGCAGTAGGCATTCCTTTGAGCATCACTTGAATAGAAAAGTTCTTTAAAACAAAATACAAAGAAAAGGGGAAAACTCACTCTGCCTCAGCCTTCTCATATGCAGCCAATAAACCAGCCTTCAAGGAGACTTCTGAGACTGACTGAGAAAAGGTCGCCTTTGGGCATGGTAGCTGCACAAAGCTGGCTCCTGATTGTAGCAAATATCTGTTGGAAAAAGATATTTTGCTTTCTGTGCAGGGAAGGAAGATGAGTGAAAAACCAGTCAGATGATCCTTGGGAGTGATGAGTTATGCAGGGTTTGGGAAGCTGGAGAAAGCTGGATGTAAGTTTGGTATCTGGCACATTATGAATATCTCTCAGAATTAGACTTGCAATAGCTGCAGAGCACGTTCCCTCTCCCAGAGTAGCTGTGTGAGGGTAGAGGTTGGTCTATCACCAGCATAGCATCACCAGTTCCTACAGCCCCTGTGAGTGCAAGGACAGGGGCCCTGCTAGCTCAGTCATGTCTGGTGATTTCTGCATTGTGTCTTCTTTTGTTTGTGTTCACTTATTTTTTTAGTGTTGTGACATCAAAGGGGAAGGTCAGGGTTGTTTCCTTGATCGCTATTAATGGCAGATACTTGTCAGGTTTGTAGATTGGCTATGATGTCTGTGGTCCAGCTGTATGATAAGAGATTCCCTAAATCTCACCCTGATATGAGCCACATATCTTTAAGGCAGAGATACATGTGATAGAATTTCTTTTCACCCAGGTGTAAACCCTCACCTCACTCATATTAGTTTCTAACACCATTTCTTACTAGTTCATGGTTGCTGCAGGACTGTGTTCGGACTGGCCAGCAAAGATAAGCTGATGATGAATTGATGCTATGTGGTGTAACTTTGACATTCATGTACTTCAGACCTTCCATTCCCCACTTAACAAATGCCATATTGATTGAAGGCTTGACGTCAATCATGATCAATAATGATACCCAAAATTTTTTTACCATGGTCCCATTTCTGACTGGCAAGAGCCTGACAGATATGGGACCTGCCTAAGCCTACATTTGGAATGTGTATAAGGAAATGGTGCTTGTTTTTTGATTTTGTGAGTCTGGTAGGTTTGTGTTATGACTTCTGCCAGATATTCTGGTGGAGCAGATCATCCTGAGTGCTATCATCCATGCAGGACAACCAGGGGATCAGGCCCAGTCAATATGGGTTTATGAAAGGCAGTTCCTGCATGACCAACCTGATCTCCTTCTATGACAAGGTGACCCACTTGGTGGATAAGGGAAAAGCTGTGGATGTTTTCTATCTAGACTTTAGTAAAGTGTTTCTCACAGCATTCTCTGGGAGAAACTGACTGCTCATGACTTGCACGCGTGTACTCTTTGCTGAGTAAAAAACTGGCTGGATGTCTGGGCCCAGAGAGTGGTGGGGAATGGAGTTACATCCAGCTGGTGGCTGGTCACAAGTGGTGTTCTCCAGGGCTCAGTCTTGGGGATGGTTCTGCTTAACAGCTTTATCAGTGATTTGGACAAGGGGATTGCACCCTCAGTAAGTTCACAGATGACACCAAGTTAGGTGGAAGTATGGATGTACTGGAGAGTAGAAGGGGTCTGCAGAGGAATCTTGACAGACTGAAATGATGAACTGAGGACAACTGCATGAGGTTAAATAAAGTGAAGTGCTGGGTCCTGCATTTGGGTCGCAACAACACCATGCAACACCACAGGCTTGGGGAAGGGAGGCTTGAGAGCTGCCCAGCAGAAAGGGACCTGGGGGTGCTGGTTGACAGCCAGCTGAATATGAGGCAGCAGTGTGACCAGGAGGCCAAGGAGGCCAATGGCATCCTGGCCTGTGTCAAAAGTAGTTTGGCCAGCAGGATCAGGGCAGTGATTGTCCTGCTGTACTCAGTGAGGCTGCATCTCAAGTACTGTGCTCAGTTCTGGGCTCTTCACTTCAGAAAGGGCGTGGAGGTACTGGAGTGTGTCCAGAGAAGGGCAAAGATGCTGATGGAGGGTCTGGAAAACACGTCCTGTGAGGGGTGGCTGAGGGAGCTGGGGTTCTTAAGTCTGGAGAAAATGAAACTCAGGGGGGACCTGACTGTTCTCTACACCTACCTGAAAAGAAGTTGTGGCAAGTGGGAGTTGATCTCTTCAGCCATATCTCAGGTGAAAGGATGAGGGGAAATGGTCTTATGTTGTGACAGGGGAGGTTCAGATTAGATATCATACATTTTTTTCCCTGAAAGAGTGGTCAGGCATTGGAATAAGTTGCCCAGGGAGGTGGTGGAGTCACCATCTCTGGAAGTGTTGAAGAGGTGCCTGGATGTGGCACTAGGGGATATGGTTTAAGGATCATTATGGTGGTGCTCAGTTGGACTAGATGATCTGGAAGGTCTCTTTCAAGCTGGATGATTCTGTGACTCTGTGATTCTACAATTCTGCTTAGAGTTCTCAGGGCATTTGCTTGTCTATAGGAGGGTCTGAGACTCCGTGTGGTACAGCTGAGAGAGGCTGATTGCTGGGAAAGCTCCCAGTATACATTGTCTTACAGATGTTGTATTTACTTGCTTCTAGTAGCTTAAGGTAGTGTAAGAGCCTTTGGCTTGGATATGAAAGCAGCAGGTGGGCTGCTCTCAGCCAGCACAGGTGGGAACTACATAAATACAACAGGAAATATCTTTGAGAGACACCATTTTCCAGCTCCTAGTTCTTACAGGAGTCCAAATTCAGCAAGATGGATCCTGGCTTACTCCAAGCCTTACTCCATCATTAGTAGTAGCATGTTGCCTCTTTGAGGAAAACCCCTTCTTAGCTCCCATTGTATATTCACCATGACTGTGCCACACCTAAATGCTGTAAACCACTGGACTACTGGATTAAAGCTGGCAGAGCCACCACTTTGCTTTCTGTGAAAGCTGCTCTGACTGATGTGCTCTGAGGCAAGACATGACTGACTATGATTGACTATAGTACTTCACACAAAGTAGACACCAACCTGTCAAGGCATTTGTGTGTCAACACTGAAAGACAAATCCTGAGACCACTTCACTACTAGATCCTTTTGGGTTTCAAACTAGCAGGTCCGCTGGGAGCGAGGACTTGGTGGATCTTTGATTTAGTCTTGGATGCTCAATCTCGTGAGCATTTGACCCCACGATGATGATCGTCCCTGGGGAAGCCATTCTCCACAGGACATCGTGGCTGCGGGAGCTTTTCAGGTTGTGAGTGCGGCATTAATTGTCCTGGAAGTGCTCCAGTTCCAGTCACTTTGCTCAGCTAAGGATTTAGCCCTGTGTTTATGTAGTCGGCAACTTCAGTAGAGTTTAATGAAGTTGGAACTGCCTTTTAATTTTCTTCAGTAGTCGGGCTAGAGTTACGATTATAATTTGGACCTGATTCTGAAAAGAATCTTAGGTCTTTGTGATCAGGCACATGATTTAATTTAGCTGAATTTAATTTTGACACCAGCAAGATTCTCATTTAAAGTGCACATTTCGAAGTGTATAAATCTATAGAAACGACACTGGCTCAGAACCTTTACCAGGCAGGCTGTCATAACTAATGCCTATTAGCTAAATTAATGTAACAACGTGCACTTTTAGTACTCAGGAAAGAATCAGCTCCTCAAATATAAACCACAAAGACCTGCAAATGGCTATTTAATTAAACTAATTTATTTTCTTTTCAGACTCTTTTTCTAAAATTTCTTTCTTTCCTTGGGTAAGGTGTTCTTAAAAGATACTGAATTTAAAATACTAAAATCAAGGAAAGGCCAAGTTATGGCGTGATGAGTATATTAAAGCTTACTCACTACTCTGTTCTAAGTGAAACTCTATTTCCAGTATAAAATGCAGAGGAAAGTGAATTCATTTGAAAGTGTTTCTGTGGTGAAAGGTGAACACAAAGTCTTCACTGGATGCTGATATATGTGAGTAGTAAGTGGGAAACATGCTCTTGAAATCACTTTTTGAATTATCTGTAAGTTCTGTGAATTTCTATGTTATGTCAGAGCATCTTAATTTTATTTTTGGAAATCTGTCCACTTTGCTTCACAGTAGCCTTCAAATGCTCTTTGTTTTTACGTGCTCAAGGGAGGCCCACAAAATACAGGAAAGCTGGTGTGTGTTTGGAATTTATGTGACTTATTGCAGGTACCTTCAGCCACTGGAGAGCTGTGAACTTCTTCTGGTCTCTGCCACTGAAATCCCCTGATGCACAAGAATAAGAGCTCTATACTTCCATGCTGTGGTCTTGGTTGAAGAGCAGTGTCTGGAGCTAACCACAATGCTGTTTGATGACTGATGAAAAAATGCTTTTGGCAGAGAAGTCAGAGCGGATACATCTACTGTGGATTTTTAGTGCTCTGAATCATTAATAATCAATTAGCAGCAAGTATTTAACACATTTAATAAGGAATGCTATGGCCACCATTTTGCATTTCCTCAGAACTATAAAAATATGGGTTTTTTACATAAAGATTAGAAGATCAGCTTTGGGTAAGAAACAGAAGTCTGTAACCATAAATAAATATGTAGCATGTCCATTGTGGGCTTTACAAGTGTGCTAAGTACATTGAGTTAATTGGTAATTAATTCAGGGTAAAGTCTACAGATAGTCTAAACATATTGATTGCCAACTTCTCCTTTTTCTGGAACAGAATCACTGTGCAATGCTGAACTGAATTAAAATAAAAGAGCACTACAGAATATCATTGCTGCTGCAGACTGAAGATATTTTTATGGCATGGCATGCTACTGGAATAGAGCAGTAGTCATCAACCACTGCTTAGAGCATGCAGCACATTTTGTGTTCTAGAAGTCAGGAAGATCTGTAGAGAGTACACATAGTTAAAGAAGATAGGGTGACTATAAAACTGTGATTTTATTATAATTATAAATGGCCATGGCCAGAATAAACCTGCCACATCTGTTAAAGGACTGATTTTCAGAAAGAAAAAGAAATAAACTGGCTACAGAGCACATGAACTCTGAATATTAGAGGTCTTAGCTGGGACATTAGAAAATGCAAATAGAGACCAATGCATGTTTTGTGAAACTACAAATATCAGAGGAGGCATAAAGTAGCGCTCCAAGAAGTTATACATTACCCTGTGATTTTTTTCAGGAAGAGTGAGTATTTGGCATTTTCCTTGTAAATGGACTTGGAACTATTTGTGGCTCAGCTCAATAAAACGTAGGCTGATGAAAATTATAGTTTATGGTGTCCTTCGTTTTACATGAAGGTGATTGTATTCTTTGCTGCGTTCACATTGAATCATATACAAGTCTAATGCAATTCAGTCTCAAAAGGTGACACTTGTCTCACTTAATTTTATAAGCCCACAATGCAGAAGTCTACATCCGATTTGGTTGTCTGGTCTCCTTTATGACTGTGGAGACAACAGAGAGTCTGGAGGTGCTTCTGGAGAATGATTCATCTGCTCTATTTCAGACATCTATTTGAGGAGGAGATGAATTATGCCCCAGGAGCACCTATTTCTCCTTGACTGTGGAGTTAGACAACCAGCTCAGATGAAGATGTTGGTGCTGTAATAGCCTAAGACCAAGAAAAACGAATCCCGTGTGAGGCGACACACATTAACACCATGTGCACCCCAGCCATGGCACACATCCCAAAGCCTCTTGCTCTGCAGCTCTAACACACATGCTTGCCTAATCAGCTGGATCTCTGCTTCCCCTGGCACTAGTGGCGAAGTTTCCTCTCTTCCCACCGTAGGTTTCAAATACAAAACTCCAAGGGCACCGATGATCGTAAGTCCACTGGCTTGAGAGGGTCCAGCCCACTCCTGAGGTGTTTCCTTCCAGGGATCCTGAGGCTGGATCCCTTCCAGCCTGCAGTGAAAGCAGAAGGGACTGCCTGCACCTCTTCAGGTGATGGTTAAACCATTGTGGGTACTTACACAGTGCTTTTGGGTTGCCACAATTTTCAGAGCTATCCACTGGCCCAAATTATCCCATATTGAGTAGCTGTCACCATCCTGAAGCAGCATTTGTAAAGTGTTTTGATGGAGCAGGATTTTGGGAAGTTCTGTGGGCAACAGTAAATAAAATAACAAACAAAACAGAACTTGGCTGCCTGACTTATCAAAATACCTTGCTAAGACATCTGAAATATTGTCTCTTGCACAGCCCTGCTCCTCAGAGAGATCCGAAAAGGAGTTCATTTTCATACTCAGTGTGTACTTTTGCTGCTTGAGATATTTCTTTCTCCTTCTCATTAATGCTCTTTTCAATCCCACAGGGAGAGTGCTAGGTAAAGTGACCAAGAAAAGCTTTCTTGATGCTCTTCCCAACTTCATGAAATATTAATGCTTATTGTATTTGAGCCTTCTGTTTATTTAATATTTGTCCAGGGACAGTATAAGCTGTCCATATTGCTTTCAGTCAGAATTACTAATGTAAGAAAAGGGAACACTATAACTTAATACCTACCATATTAATATTTTTCATACAACAAGACAAACAGAAATAGTCCAATCTTGTTACAGCTCATTCTTATTTATATGTGCATTGAAGATGAAGGGGTGAATGTTGTTCAATACACGTTTTCTTTCTTTGGCTACTGGGATCCATACATTTTTTAAGATAAATGCTGGAGTTAGGTGCCTACAATGAAGGGTGCAACATCATTCTGAGTATATGGTCCTTCCCCCATGTAGAAGAGCAAGTGGGAGAACACACCATGGTCTTCTGGCTCCTCAAGCATCTTCACAGTGTGTGCTCTCCTAGACAGTGTGGAGCTCTGGGAAAGAACCTGGCACTGGATTCTATAAAAGGTCCACAGCAGAAACTGTAGGGTTTCAGCTCCAGATCTGGTTTCCATTTCTTGGTGAAGATGAAAGATGACAACAAAATCAGACTCCCGGAAATGCTGCTGGCCTCCTAGAAGAGCTGGTATCAGCACTTTTTTCTGCCTACACTGGCACTAATAATAAGCGATTCACAAGTACATGTTCAATTGATCTAACTCAGGCCAGGAAAAAGCCTGATCCCTTCTCTCCTGAAGGGAGATCCCATTTCTAAGGGGGGCACCTTGGAAAACACAAGGCTGAGGACAGGATGGTGTCATGAATGCTTATCCCTCCATCACATATCCCTTGTAGGTATTTGAGGGTGGTGAAAGCGATGCATGAGAGCAATAGGTGGTAATTAAGTAGCCTAATTCTTCAGAGATCTTGGGCTTTCTGGAGATTACTTCAACCTTTGGAGTAATGGGAAGTAATGATCTTCAGTACTTTGGGCACTGAAAAGCCAGCTCAACTTATCCTGAGGCCAACATCAAAGTTAGATGCCGACTCTACGAGGATATACTGTCATTTACTACCTTCTTTCATCCCAGTGGTATGCACATCCTGTTCTACTGCACTTGGAAAAAGGTCTGTCATAAAAGAAAGCTTTGGAATTAATTCTGAATGAATGCAATGGCAGGGATTGCCAGCCCTGGTAAATTCTTACTCCCAATCATGCTTCTAGGCTGGAGCTTTTTTTTTTATGTATAAAACTTTGAAAACTTTCCTATATATAATGCTTTGGGTGTTGTCATATTGGTGTTACTATTAGTAAATTCAACAATAATAATAGAGTAATACTGTCTGAGCTAAATACGTCACTGTGACTGAGGCTTTTTATTACTTTATGATACAAATTTGTATACAGTCCTCAGCTGTTTTCCCCAAATAGATGCTGAGCTTGAATATGTGGGCCAGTAAACTTGCACAGTTTCTCCAGCTGCCTTGGCAAAAAAATTACCTGTGGGAGCCAATGAAACATTTATTACACATTGCTCCTACTGTGCCCACGATGACATTTCTTCAGATGTGGCTGTGCAGAGACTGAAGATATACTTATTGGTTCAGTTTGTCATAGTATTATTATAGAATAGATTATCTTGTGCTACGCGAAGTGGGATAGAGTCTGGTAAGTATTTGATTTTTGAAAAGTTGCCGCATAGTGTATACTTGCCTTTCCATTGTTGGCTGGGACTCTCTGTCTTGTCTGTGCCTCTCTAGCATGCTGTGGATGGCCTGGGACCCACAGCAAAATGGGTTTTCAGTGCACAAACTCTCTGGAAGTGTGGGGGTTTTTTTGTTTGTTTTTTTTTTTTAAATTTTTTATTTTATTTGTGCTGTGAAAGTTTGCTAAAACACTTGTGAGGTGCTGTACTGAGTCTGTGGGTGGGTGGGGGGCAGTTTTAACAGGCTAACAGTAGCAATTGTGGGGAAAAAACCCCACCATTGGTGGGAAAAATCAAATTATTTGTTCAGTAGTACTTTGCTGTTTACACAGGCAAAAGATAGCTGGCCAACCACAGAGCTTGTTGAAGCAGTAAAAGAAATTGTTTATTGCATAGACTATCCAGTGAGAGAAGCAGATGCATTCCATCCAATTGTCCGTCATTTTGACAAGGAATAGTTGAGGATAATAAGGAAATTGCAGCAAAATGAAATTAATTCCTTGCGTTTATCTTCATCACAGTGGACAAGGGGGAAATACCTGCTCTAGAGCTTCTTTTTTTGTAGGTAACAAGAATGAGAAAAAATTTAAAAATTAAATTGATCACTAGGGCCAGATGGTATTCATCCACGAGTTTGGAAAGAATTTAAGAGTGGTTCCTCTGTAAGCAAAAGTACATGAAGTAGCACTAAAGCCAGCTACCATAAAGGAGGACTGGAATTTTGCCAGAGTTATAGTTCCCTTATTACAAAGAAATTTTACTTTACCTCATTACTAGTTAAATTAGTAACAAAAATAATTAGGGACACGTACAATGCTTAAATGATCACCAGAGGCAGAGCCTCTCTTTTCCCAAATTACTTATGGGAATAGACGGTGTGGCAGGTAAGGGCGAAATGGCACACGTGAACTTTGGTGTAGCCACTGACAAAATTCCCTACTGGCAGGTGAGAGGCTAAGTCACTTGCAATGTAGAAACTAATTATGCCAAAGTAATTAGGGAGAACAGGAACAAATCCTCAACTCCGCAACTGGAGGGCATCGTACCGAGTCAGCTCCAAGCTGATTTAATAGTTTGCCACCACCGAAAACTGGAGAAGTTAAACAATTAGCTTGTGCACTGTGTTCTTGACAGCATGAAAGTGCCTACGTGCCCTCAGGGATTTGAAATAATTTTTACTCGCCATCTGATACAATACTTCTGAAAAGTAAAGATTGGGGGAAATAGGTGTCTCTGAGCAAATATTTGGATTTTGGGCTGCAGTTGAGGTTTTTGACTGGAAATATTTGCACATCCTCAGGTCTCCTGAGCAGCAAGGGATGTTGCTGGCCAAAATTTGCCTCCTCCTCTCCCGTTGCTGCAGACTTCCTGCAACGCTTTTGATGCAGAGTGCAGGGAGGAAATCATGGAGAATCATGGAGAATGCTGCCTGTCAGATAAGCTGTGCTTTGCCAGATGCATTTCCAATTCTCTAAGAACCTGTAAGTTCCAGACCTGTGCCTCCTCTCTCCATTTGAGTGAATCCTGAAATCCAGTCAACTTTTGACTGAGGCTTCGGCTCTTCTTGATAGTCACCAGTTGCTTTTCCGTAGGTTTAGCAGGCTTGGTATCTGCCTACATTTCTGTAGGGAACCCGTAGAGAGAAAAACCCAACAATAACAGGGAAGCAGCTTCATTGTGAATGACCCAGAGATTCGCTCAGTTGGTTAAAGCATGGTCCCTGTATGGGCCATTCATTAAGAGTTGGACTCAATGATCTATGTGAGTCCCTTCCAGCTCAGAATATTCTGTGACTGTTTCAGGTGAAAATGGAGATGTTATTGAGTATGAATGTACCAGATAGAAATATCCACTGAATTCCCTCCTTGGAGCTATTGTGACTATTTTTTTTTTTAAACCCCTTCCTCCCCATTCTTTTCCGCCCTTCAGCTGTGCCATAAGGGTTAGGATGAAAGTACTGTCTCTTGTGTCACATGCTCTGTTTTGTTCCCCCAGCACCATGCCTTTGGTGGGGCACAGGTGATGTTGTGGCAGTGTTGTGTTCATGAATAACTCCTCGGACACTTTCCATTTTCTGAAGAGCTGTTCCCTTGCCAGTAAAATGGGGGAGCAGAAGTGGCAATGAGTCTCACTTCTACTTAAATCCCCTCTCTGACAGGTATCAGTAGTGCTCTGTGTTTGGATTCATGGTCTGTGCCTGGGGGAATGGGGCAGAGCACAGATAGCAGCGAGGTGGAGCACTCCATCAGAGCCTGGATGGGCTGTCTCAGCATGGTCACTGGTGCGTGTTCCCCAGATAGCTTGGTCATCCAAGTCATCTTCTTTCCCAGCTTGTCCTCTGCCTCTAGTCTTAAATACAGCTACCTTTCTGCCCACAGGTGCCGAGGAGAAAGCAGATGGGCCTGGAGTATCAAGAGATGGCAGTAAGAGGCAAGGAGAGGTGCTGTGTTGGTTGAGGGGCTCTCCTCTGCCAGTGTCCCCAGGCTGCCAGTGACCTCTGCTGCTGCATCCCTTTCCCTGGGCAGCCACAGCAGCTGGAAACCACATCAAGCACACCTCTTTGCACCCATGTCCAACAAGATATCCAGGGCCAGCTTTCCTTTTGCTATCTGTGCTATGGTTCTGGAGGTCATTGTTGACTCAGGTTACCAACACTATTTAAAGGATGGGGGATTGATGTGGCACAGCCCTGTGCACAGTGCAGACCAGGGTGATGCTCTATGCTGCATAGACCTTATCAAGAAAGTGAAAGAAAACATCAGCTTTCTCCAATTATCTTGATTACAATTTGCCTTTTAAGGTTGCAGAGCTGTAAACAGACCAGAATTGTTTAGCTAGTTATTGCATATGTTTCTTTACCACACTGTGAAAATCAGTGGTGACAAAATGTGATTATTGTTGTTTGATCATGCTAAAAATTTTTCTGTGGCAGGGGCAAGCCTCTGTATGCATTTGAGCCTGGCTGTTCGTCCACATCCTAATTACATGTCCTAATTATAAGTAATTACAGGCGCAGGCGTAAGCTGTTTTTCTGCCATAGATATTCCAACAAGATTCAGACATATTGTCAACATGTTTTAGCAGTTTAATTGCAGAGCTGGAAAGCAAAGAGTTGTGAGCTTTATTCTTAGTGCTGGCACATCCCTCACATCCCCCTCACCCAGCTGTAGCTTTGTAAAGTCATGGGGTCCAACCCAAGCTTGTCACTGAGGCTCCCTCAGCAGCCTAGAAGGAGAGGCAAGTACCCTCTGCACTGCAGATCAAGGGAGTCTGGGTACCCAGCTTGGGATAGGCACTGAGCTTTTAGGTAGGCAGCTCTGGTGGGATTAATGTCCCTTGCACTCACAGGTCTGGAGCAATGCTGTTGTGCCTGACCTGTGCATCGCTGCTCCTTACCTGCTTGTGTATATGCTGTATCCCAGCTGAGGTCTGCTCACCAGGTGGTCTCATTGACACTAACAGCATCCTAAGTAGCCCCTGAGGACACTCCCCCCACCGCCCAGCATTCTTCACTCTTTCCTGTGGATATTTTTCCAAAGGCAAAAAATGTGTTTCCAAAGAGAGGAAGAGTTTTAAAATTATCCACAACCTGAATGTGCCTTCCTCCAATGTAAAAATGGCGTGTCAGAATATTTTTTCTGATCAAAACATGTGGAAAAAAACATTTTCTAGTTTTGTCAGTGGCAGTCTGGAGTTGCCTGTGCTTCTACGCTCTGCATTGCTGGTGACTGGTTCACAGCACTGCAATCCTGAAAGGATCTGCCTTCTCTCTCAGCTCAAGTGAAAACTGTTTTAAAATTCGTTTTCATATATTTTCAAAATACATTTGTGCCACGGTATGGCTGGCATCCTGAATTAACAGCAAGGTGTCCTTTTTGTTTCATTTTGGATTCTGGAGAGCTTAGTGCTGCTTGCTTACTGCTTTGTCACAAGTCATTGTAGCAAACCTGCAGTTACCAAAATCATGGATGGCACAAAGCACAGGAATTGCTTTTGTTGCGTTTGTTTGCCAACTCCAAAAAATTCTTGCTAGCTTCTGTGGTACTGAAGAGCTTTTCTACCAACATGCCCTACAAAAGGTTCAAAGACGTATAAATTATGCACTGTACTATGATCATGTAGCTGAAATAAAAGACAACAATTTCTGCAAACAACCTGCATAAAACTGCACTGTGCCAGTTTCACAATGGTATAGTGAGACTTAGCGGTAATTAATATTTCATACATGGCTTTCCAAACCTTGATGAAACATTTCCTTCTGAAATGATGGACGGATGTTCCTTGCAAAACGCTCTCCCGCCATCCAGAAACACACCAGGCACACCTTGGCATGAACTCCTCCATTAAAGTTTAGTTTTCCACAGTCTACGGTACTTTATCTTTCTGTCTTGATAAGATCAGTAAATGTTTTGCTGCAGGAGAGAGGGCAAGGCAGCTGTATGGAGGTTATGCACAGAATCCAAATGGGAAGGGAGAGATATAGAGTATATATAATGCATTATGTACACAGAAAGTAATCACGTACGTAGTTGTTATGGGCAAAGAGACAATTCCAGCTCTTACCGGGCAGACATTAAGTGCGGAACACCTGCCTATTGCATCTATAAATAAAACCTCTGCGGTTCCTCCTTTCAGCCTGAGCAGCCCGAGCATGTGTTTTCTGGAACAGCTGTCTGCTCAGGGAAAAAAGCAGAGAGTCACCCTGCGGTGGTAACTGTTTAATTTACATCGATAACGACAGGCCCGGTGCACGCCATCCTCCTCGCCAGCTCTCAGCGTGGTGGCAAGGGAATTCAGCTGCTAGAGCTGGAGGGAGGAGATTCCTCCTTCCTTTTGAACGCTCCCCCAGCCGTGCCGAGGAGCAGAGAGGGCACAGCGCTGCTCGCTGCTGTGTGCTGCCGCTCCCCAGAGCGGTCCATCCCAGCTAGGAGGATGTGTTTGCTGGGTCTCTGTCCCAAGGAGCCCCCCGTAGCCATTTGGTCAGAACCTTTAGCTATCCACCCTGACAGGTGAGGGGAGCCTTAAGTACATTTTTTCTTTGTATAAACAGCTCTTTGCTGTTTTGCTTTACAGCTCTGTGTCTCCAAAAACAGCATGAAACCTCTCGTTCCCCCCACCTTGTCAGTGCAGTGTTGGAGAATTGCTGTGGCTAGTGAGGAGGAGACCTGTCTTCCTTGTCTTTCTTTTTTATCAGGTACCTCTGGGAGGGCACCAAGGAAATCTACATTTCTAAAATAGTTTTATTTTTCTGGGAGAGTATGTACCTATACCTGTTCCAACATCTACATCTACATCTACACCTACACCTCTGCCTGTACTCATACCTATACCTATACCAAAGTCTATTTTATTTCTAGGGTTTCTTTCTACAGTCTGTGAGGGAAATACAAGCTCCACTTTCCAACCTCTAACACAGTGCCTAAGCATGGCAGCTCACAGAAGGCAGGAATACCCTGGCATGCTTGTGTATGGAACTGACACATTCAGCTGCGATTCTGAGGTCACATTATTGGATCCACTCTCATACCAGAATGGCTGGAGGGAGTAATTGAATCTATGATAACAAAAATAAATACACTTGGCATTTGTAATTCTCCATCATTTCTTACCTTTTCTTCCTCTCATTCAAATTGGATGTCATCCAAACAGGTAACAAAATCAACCTCATCTGACTCAGATGGCCAGTTATGATCCATCAAGATTATCACTGAGTAGCAGAAATGAGCAAATTTAGAGAAGCTCTGAATATTATTGTTGACTTTTTGGACAGCACGTTATCAATAACACAATATTTTAAGATAATTGAGATTCATGACTGTGTAATTACTAGGCAAAAAGAGGACTGGAATTTGTGAGGAATGTGAAGATTTAAATAATTTACTTTGCCATGAGTATTAGAAGTGATTTTCTTCCCATATGTCTACATTGGAAAATACATGAATTGTTTTGAATTTGTCCTGTATAAACAAAAAGCACAACAAAACAGATTAAAAAGTTTGACATTCAGTCTGTACATTTTTCCTAAACCACTAGCTTAATAAATATATTCTGATTTTAAAAAATACGAGCCATGCGATACAAAATTGGAGAAGTCATTGGTGCTATGTAAACATACAGATTCATTGAATTCAGATGGTGTTATTCTGTCTTTCAGTGTAACATATAAAAATAAATGCTTGGTCATTTTAGAAGAATTACCTATCAAATTAATTCAAGTATTATTTTTGTTTTCTTCACAGGGAAAAATTTGCCTTCAGTGGTGTAGATCTCCATTAATTCTTTCTTCAGATCTGTTTTCTGAGAGGTGGTTAATAGCCTACAGAAACAAAAAATCACATATTTTTCTGTGAGAAACAGTGTGTTTCATCAAAATAGAAATTTGCCACAGGAAAAAAGACTTCGATGAAATTGTAACCATGAAAAATGAGAAACAAGGGCTGTTTCTCCTTGTGGCTGAGTCAGTGCAATACATCACAGGATGCTCCTAGACCTCTGCTGTGTGGAGAGGCCATGGGAAATACAGTTTGCCTGGGGAAGAGTATTGGGAGGACAGGAAGATGAGGGGAGTCAACTCCCAAAAGGCTTTTTGGCAGCTGGATTGGACACAGAGATTAATGCTGACTCAGATCAAAACAAAAAGTTTAACTTCAGGCCAGTGAATAAAAGAGGAAAGCTTCGGTTTTGGAATGCCAAAAATTGCTTAATTTTAACCCAAAAGCTCCAAAATGCCTTAATCTTGGGTGTCCAAAATTTCTGTTCCTTCCATTCACACGTTCTACTTTTCTGTGTCATTTCTGTAGGAAACAAATCCAAGGTGATAAACATCTCCTGCAGCATGGAAATACTGTGTCTTTATTCTAGTTCCTCTGTTGTTAAATGAGTTTAATAAAAGCAATTGAAGCATTTTCATTTTTTAAAAGGGAAGGAATGACAAATATGAAAAGTTAACTGCTCATGCTATTTTATTCCTCAAGATAGAGGATATTCTGTTACTCTGGGATGCACAATATTCACCTTCCCAAGGCTGAAAATGCCAATTTGCTTCTGCCTTGTGTCATAGATGAGCTATGGAGCAGTTAAAACTTTACAAGTCAATCGGAAACAGTCTTTTCTTCCTCATTTACCTGCTGATGTCTTGAAGCACAGGTTTCTAGAACCTGCACACCAAGCTTTATACAATCCATGCATACTGATTGTTCTCTCAGGCAATACAGAACCACACAATCATTTAGGTTGGAAAAGACCTTCAAGATCATTGAGTCCAACCTTTGACTGATCTCCAGCTTGTCAGTCAGATCATAGCACTAAGTGCCACATCCAGTTGTTGACTGGTGGCTCCACCACCTCCCTGGGTGGCCCATTCCATTGCTTGAAATGCATGTAAGAGATTGAAGACTCAAGTAATTTTCTTGGACTCTTCAGTTTGAATGGGATATGCTGGATCTAAAAGACATGAAGAGGTCTCCTGAACTCTGTCCACACAACTGTGCTGGCCAATGACACTCCACAGCAAATGAGTAGCCACTTGCTACTCTACAAATAGAATGCGCCCCAGAGGTAAGGCATGTTTGTCAACAGCTGACCCCATTCTACTTTCAGCAGGGGTTTTTTTAGTGTCCTCTATCCAGGCAGGGTGGGTACTCAGCAGTTTTCAAACAGTATCAGTTCAAAAATACCTATGGGAGATTTTGTGCCTGTTGCTTTCACAGGTGTATAAGGCCAGAAGGATTTTCACCTTCTGCACGGTAAGAGACGCTTCATCCAGTGTGTCTTGTATTGCACTGGGTAAAAGAAATACAAGAAGGATTCCTTGTGTCAGCAGAAAGACCAAATAACAGAACAGCAAATATATTATGGGAGACAGAGATTCATCAGCTGATATTGCCAGCTATGTCTTCCTGTGTGCTACGTCTTCCTATAGACTTCATAGGAAATCTGTAGGACTTTCTTTTATGTCCTTCAGCTTGTGTGGTGACAACCTCTAAAATCTTCATTTCAGTGTTTCAAGTGATGGAACCATGTTCCTTTATACTTTCTAAATGGTTTTGGGAGTAGTCTGCTGTCCAAAGAAACTTCTGTCTCCCATCAGTCCTGGTCTGTGGAGCTGCTTTTTTCATTCCATATCTCAGACTGGTGGAGGGATTTACAGGATATGTCTAACAAGTTAAGGAATCAAACTCAGGATTAAGGGGCACAAAGTGCCTTGCACCAAGCTATTTAAGGCAAGTTCTTTCCAGAGCACACTGGTTGCATTGCACAAACTCTGGCCTTCATATAAGCCTGCAGCCTTAAACTATGGCTGTTATTCCATGTGTTTTATTTCAAAGTGCCTGAGATCCGATGTACTCAGTAAGGTTTGTGCCATAGGCCAGTTGAGCAGTGGTTTCATGGCACAAAGTGTGGCTGTATGTGTCCAATGACCTGGTCCCTGTAGGTGCAAAGTCTGCTGATGGTGTGTTAAGCTAATGCTGATGTACTCTTGTCCACACTCCCTCTGGGACCTGTCCTTGGCATGGGTATCCCCAGTACCTCTCCCAGGCATGGTGTTAGGAGTGAACTAGGGGGAGGGTTCAGTGCTTAAGTTCTGATCCTCTTCTGTGTAGGGTAAAGGTGTGCAGTGTAGGCACTGTTGCTGTTCTAAATGCTCACAAACATCTACTGGGATTTTTTTCTTCCAGCCAATTATTTTTGCCAGTGCTCATGGACCAATACCAGACTGGGAAAGGCATGTAATCAAATTCCAGCCTGGACTCCCTTTGCAAAGCTGGGAAATCCAGTACTTCACAGACTCTGTGTTAAGGTCCATTTTTAAAATACTTTTTGTGATAACAGCAAAACTTTAGGGTTTTTTTGCTTCTTACCCTGAATACAAGGGTTATCTTTTTTTTTTAGAGGAGGAAAGGGTTTAAAGACCAAAGTGCACCCACTACCTGCCCAAGTCTTGTATTAAACAAAAGCTCCCTTGAAATCCTCATTGCATTCATTGTGGAAAATTAGATTATTCTCATATCAGTGAATTTCAGCTGCAGATTTCTATTTAGTTCATTAATTTGCCTTGAAGTTGGATGGAATCAGGAATATATTTCTCACTTTGATTGAGTAATTAGGGTTGATACTTTTTTGCTTTCATGTTACTCCTTTTAAAACTCTTTCAGCTGTGTTTTTGAAAATAAAGTGAGTGAATTTATCATATTTAGACATCAGCAAGCACCACATGGCAGAGACAGCTACTCTGGAATCCTAACGGGCTCTCAAGAATTATCCTCTGTGATTATCTCCACGTCTGAAGGACCATATGTCACAGGCTCTGCAAATGGCATCTGGTTATATCACAGAAAGAGGTTTCTTCTATCTGTTTTGCAAGCAGCTCAACCCAAACTTGTGAACAAATCCCCAAATATATTGAAAGGAGCTGGATTCATTTGAACTGTGTTACTGAAACTGATGTATTCCATGAGCTGGATGCATGTTTTCTTTAAAGCCATTCTAACTCTCTTATTATTTCATGTTGTGTCAGAAAGGACACGTGATAAATCAAATGAGTAGCCAAGCCAATATACCAGAAAAATAATTATGAATGACCTTTGTATCTTCTAGCTACAAATGTTATCCAGAAAGGGTACAACCCTTTCAGCTCCATGATAGACCAGAATACCTCTAATCTATCAGAGTAGAAATCTTGTAATGGGAAATGACTACCATCTCAGCAAACAGTGCCATAATTAGTCGAACAATTACTGTATTGATCTGAAATTTCATAGGTCAGGTGGATGGCCCATCTTTGAGAGATAAGGGATGGTGATGATTTTTTCCAAGCTCCTTCTTGACTCAGTCTAGGTGTCCCTACAGACCTTCCTGGTGTGCCTTGTGACACAGGGGGCTGCATGGTATTGCTCACCAGTTCTGTGCTCTGATCTACAGCCCTGCCTACATGTATCACTAGTTGATAACACTGGTGATCTAATCACAAAGCTCAAGTGATATAAAAATCCTTCAAACCTTCATTAGGAAATACTTTATTTCACATCCTCACTGATGGAAGCAGCACACTCAACACCTCCTCATATCCTACCTATGTAGCTTTCCTGCAGGCTTCCAGTCCTTGTGGCAGAGTTATGCCAGTAAGAGCCAAGGTTTTGGCCTGCACAGAAACACACAAAGTTTTCCAGATGAAAGTGGTCAGAAGAGTGGATCTGACTTCAATGGCACTCTGAGACTGAGGCTGGGGGACCCACACTGATATCAGTCTTCTGTGGTTTTTATTGTCCAAGTAAAATTGTAGATCTGGAGACCTCCAGAAAAAACAGGTGTTTTGGACAGGCTCTGCCACATGCTCTGACACTACTAGTTTGGCTCCTCTGATATTGCGCCACATCTGGGTTCTTGCTGCTGAGAAAGCAGCAATGTGGCCAGAAGGAGCAGTGGGAAGAATCATCCCTGGGCTTTGGGGCCACATTTCAGCTCCAGCCCTCAAGCTAGGTCCTCTGTGAGCTGTGGTACAGCTGTACTCATCCCTATGAATCTCCCTTGCTGATCCCAGCCTTGTGTCCTTGACTTGGTCCCAGAGGTGCCCTGTCCCCGTGGACATCCCCAGTCTGGCTCTGCTGGTCACCTCTGGGTGTGGGGGACAGGGCTGCTGGGGAAGGTCGCTGCTGCAAGCTGCCCCACTTCCCCTCTGCTGCCCAACCCAGCCTCACCATGCCCTGACAATGGGTATTCAGGGGTAAGTGAGCAGACAAGCTTAGGTTGAAATACAGTAAAAGAAAACCCACATGAACTGGGTAAATCCACTGGCTCTTAAGACCTATAGTGTCTGTGTAAGGCAACATCTATGGGGCTTTTAAATCTCTCCTTAGAGAGATTTCGAAATGGGGAAGATTACTGTAGCATTTAAAATGACGTATTTGTGGAGATTTACATATTTCCACAGCTCTTTCCTACTGGCAATATATATATATATGTATATATATGTACATACTCCAAGGTGGAAATGTTTACTTTGCTCATTATTGTGAACAGCTCACTGGTGTTTTATCTGTCACTGTATCTAGCAAATGCTGCACTTAGCAGTAATTGTTATTTTAATGAATATTAGTCTGTATGATGCCTCTTACATTTAATGTTAGGCTTCTGTGACTCACTGGTACCGAAAAGTGACCTAGAGTTGCATTAACAGCCTGAGTAATGTATGGCCTGTCATCTCTAATACATTTTGATGCATTTTTCTGTGTTTTGCTATTTTGGGGATTATGTCTGGTTTTACAGACAAATGGCCTAATTCTCAATGCTTTGTCATTTATTTGTATTTCATGCCAATTTTTTGCACAGATCTAAATTAAAGAAAGGAAAAAATATACTGCAGAATCTCAGTGTCTCATAATAAAAGGCTAAAGCCAGACCTCATAACTCTTATTTCAGTCACTCACAAAGGGAAACGTTCAGACCACTCATTTAAAAATATTTGTCATTTTCTCACTCCTGGTAATTTACTAGTGATTTCTTATTGTCATGAGGAAATTTCTAATATGTTTACATTTGCTCCACCACACACAGACCCTTTTGTACAACAGGTTGACATCTACCTGTGTTTACTGATAACTGGTCAAGCCCAGCATGTGTCCACCCTCTGAAGGGAACTTGGCAACTTCTGGCCTTACGCTATGATCACCTTTTCGTATAAGGAGCTTAGAGAGTCCATTCAGAAGTTATCTCAGAGGGGCCAGAAAAGACGATTAAACAGCTTTCAAGCTTCAGGGAAGTGCCTGGTGTGGTGGGCTGAGGCTCAGCCTGTGGGGGATGTATAAAATAAATTATGAGGGCAATTTTTGAATTAAAGTATTCAAGAGCTATGTGTGCTCCTTGTCCCCTACTAGCAATTCATTACTGATCTTGAGATTAGCTCTGTGTGTGTGTGTGTGCATTTGCAAGCATATATATGTGCACGAACATTTGTGCAAGAGTTGTAATGCCGTGATGTACAGTAAGAAAGAATGGCCCTTGGGTTTGATTTGCCCCTGAGAATCATAGAGTAATTCTGATACTGTTTGTATGGAAAATCACATGTTCCCCTTCACTATCATGTCGGCAACTTCCAGTTTCCAACCCTGATGTGATAAAGTACCTAGTGTGGGCGTGCTGGGCTCCTGCCAGAGGCATCCTCAGTCCTCAATATCCCTCAGCCAGCTGCTGTGGGGATCTGGTCTGCCCTTTCTTACCTCTGGGAGTCAAAAAATGTATACTTGAATCTTGGATGGGAAAAAGGGTAGGTTGACTGGATGGACGACAGCCACTGGATATTACTTTCAGACAGGTATTTGTTATGCTGTTAGGACTGGATGCTAAAAACCCCAATATGCCTTAAAATAACTGTATTCTCTTTTCAAAGCTGCTTCTTGATAGAGCTGACAGCACAAAAATCTCCAATTAAAATTCATGTTCATGTCACGACATGATAATGAGAGGTGAACACAGTGCTAAAGACTTGGCAACACATGAGTCCTTCTAGAAAGTCTTTATGGAGATGAAAATTTAGCCCAAAAAGTATCAACTGTGAAAAAGGTTTGGAATATGGCTGGGAATTCTGATGTACATTGATAATGTATAGGTAATATGGCTGATAAATATAATACGTCAGGAATTCAGACACACACACATACATATGTTCTCACTGTTAGTCTCAGGTGGGCACGTATATATTCTGGTATATGTACACAGAAACTCAATTTTTGCTGACTCTGGAAAATGTATGCATATTGTTGAAGTAAGCCTTGCCTAATTAATCTCATTAGTTTGGGAAAAATAAAATTTCCAGTTCAAATGTAGAATCAAAGGCCTCACATTACATTACCCATCTCCCCAAGTCTGCCTTCATCCAATAATCAATCAACAGGTTCAGCTAGAAGAAGGCTGAGAGTAATGCCAGCTGATGAAGATGTTCTGCAGGAGTCATGAGCGTGGGTAACAGACCCCAAGCCATTCAGCCAAGGATTTCTGTATGTACAGCTTTTAAAGACAAATTCAAGAGCATGGACAAACAGTACAAGCAGCAGAGATTCCACTGGCATTTGGAGCAACAACAAGGAGATTATCAATAGTACACTCTATAGGATCATCATTGTTCACTGTCAAGGATCAAGACAAGATTCTGTACATTGAGGGACTCAACGCTAATTCCAGAGCACGTAAACAGAAACCTTCTGCCTCGTTCTGTGCATTGCCAGTCTGTGTGCCATCAGAGTAACCTGATGCTTAAAGCTTGCTTGGGAAGGAACAACCTTAGGAGCTGTTGGGTGGGGCTGAGCCCCCGGGGACTGGGAAAGGTGATTTAGGCTTGCCTGTGTGCTCTTCCTTCTAATCTGAGAAGACTGATGAAAACTTTCAGCTAAGATTCTGTAATGTCAATAAAACCATCCAGGAACAATTGTTGCAGGGTAGGCTTCCAATTTTCTAGAGAGCCTTATGTTTAAATAAGGATAGAAAAATAACTTTTTCAGAAGCATCATGGGAAGGAAAAGACAGTGAAACAGCCATTCAAGACTCCACGAAATGGTCTGATTGGCCAATCTAGATGCCTAATCAAAAAAAAAAAAAAGGAAAAACGTGTAATTCAAGTATTAATAGTGGATGTCTGAATTTGCACTAAGCAGAACTGTTTTTAATGGCTAAATAGGAAATGACTATTTTTTTACTCACTACCTGCCTGGCATTTAGCATGAATAAATTCAGGCTATGCATCTTGGCCTATGAATGCAACATCACTTTAAGAAGTTTATTTGTGAGTCAAGCCTCTTGTTCTGATGCACTCCCAAGCTCTGCAGTAGAATCACGACTGCCATCAAGTTATGGCATTAATCACTGAAAATCTCTTGCTTGGTTATGATGGGTTGCTCTGTTTTTTTCTAATGCACTGTTAGTATTTGGACTTCTATGCTGTTTTCATCCCAACCTTTCTCTCTAACAACTTCTCACTAAATGACTTCTGAGTGAAACAGACATCTCTGCAGTACATTCCTTTACTTTTCTGCCAAAGTAAATCTACATTAACTCCACAGAATTTGGTGAAGTTGTTAAGTCTTTATGAAGAAAGAAAAATGAAAATACAGGTAGTGACTGTAGTATATGGTATATTGATGTATGATCCACTTTCAGCTGGTATGGGAGTATGCCCATCACTATGTCACACTCATAATATGGTTTGAATGTTGCAGCTAAAATGGAACGAATTATAACCAACACACTTGGGCTAGTGGTGCTAGCTAGCTGCTAGCTATTTTTATTAACCAGTCTTTCCCTGTTTTTCCTCTTCCTAAGGAGAAGATTGATGCTTCTTTGAAAAAAAAAAATAATTATGAAGCTAACTCAGTCTCTGTGCATTGAATTATGCATGGAGCCACTGTAATTGCACCTATCAATCAATGCCTGCAGAGAAATGCAAGGCTGGGCGAGTAACGGCTGTGGGTAAACACACATTTAGTCATACAATGGTTATGGTAACTGAGTGTGCATTTTGTATGCACAGTTGGATGAACGTTGTTATGACAGCTTTCACAGCTGAGTTCATGGCAGTGCTGTGCAGCACAGGAATATTGCTTTTCTTCTGGGATTGGACAAAAAGGAAAACTGCTCTTCTATTTCAGTCTTATACTTCAAGACATATTCTATCTTAGAGATTCACAGACAACCAGAATCTTGAGAAGCCACCCTTAGTCTGTCCCCTCCCAGATATATTTACACAATTCTTGGCAAATATTTACCCAGTTCTTCAAAATCTCCAGCATGAAAGTGTCTGTAGCCTCCTGAATTACCATTGCAGTGACTTGGGAGCTCTACTGTTAGAACAATTTTTCCACTATTATCTAGTCCAAATCTTGCAGTAATTTGGGCCTAGGTGACTTTCCCTAGGCACTATGACCATAGGGAACAGGGGGATCCACCCTCTTTGCAACAAAGCAAACTGCTAGTTAGTGGTGGGAAGATCTGGAGTCAACAGAACAACACCCCCAACCTTAGAAGAAAACTGTAAGTATTGTTAGCTCAGATGCTGCTTTGTCGGGAGATGGTGGCCCTTTTCAAGCATCTTTAATCTTTCAGGGTTTAAAATTGTCAGTCTAGAAATGTAGCAGGCAAAAACACAGATAGACCTTCTGTCTGCAAAGCGTGTGACTACACAACTCCAAGCCTTATCAGACCCTTCCTAGATGTTTTAAAAAACATTTCATATATATTTCATACACTTGTGTCAAGATATAGACAGAGAGAAGGATTGTTCCTTCACTGTAATAGGCTCCAGTGATTTCAGTTTAGCAATTCCCTTTGTGGGCGCCAAATTTAGATGCCTAATGTGAGATATTCCTGGCTATGTTTAGACTAATAACTGAGATAGGAGAGGGAGGTTCTCACACACAAACTTCGCTCCACTGAGGTCTGCTAAAGGTGTTTAGTGTCTCTGATTTTTGAATCTAAAGCTTTTTGAAACATGCTCATTAGAAGATTTCAGAAAGATAAGGGATGCCTCGGTGGTGCTTTCTTTGTGCTGAGTGTGCAAGTGCACTGCTTACAGACGGCACTGTCAGCAGTTTGGAGGCTTGGTTCAGAACAGTGTGGTGTGAGAGGGGATGCACTGGAGTTTGTCTGATCTCAGGGTGGATTGTAGATGCCTGATACAAGTGGAAAAGAGCGATTCCAGGATGGAAAGGCGGCCTTAGGCAATACTGTGGGGTGAGAGAGGGCAGAAGTGCTTGCACTGGCTGCACAACAGCAACCTGGCAGAGCAGGATCAAAATCCCTGTTAGCAAACAGTTCTAAGGCTGCAATAAGGGATTGCTGAATGCTTATATAGGATGAGTAAGGGTGTACCAGAAATGGCAGAAACAGATGCAAGTCTGTGGGTTGAGAGCCAAGAAGGACAAAATGTAAGACATCTTTCCACAAAATTCCATCATTCATGAAGCAGGATATACAGTTGTTCATGAAGCCTCTTCTCAAGGAGAAAGGTGTTTAAAAATTTATTTCTGCTTGAGGCATTACGTTATGCTTTTCATAGCTAGTGTGAATACAAATACCAGTTGAAGGACATTTATGGTCATTCTTATTACTGAATACTCTAGGAGGATGGGGTTTGCCTAATTTCACATTCGTAGTCTCCACCCATTCAGAAAGAATTTGCAAATCCCACTCTTAAGCGATTTGTTGCATGGCTGTGTCCAGTTACTCACACTGGTGTCAACAGCAACCTTCTCCCAGATGTGTTTCTTTAGTCACCAGAGTGTGTTTCTTCCCAGAGCCATGAGTTACCACTTCATATATTTGTTGCTACATGGAATATTAATACGGTAATCATGTCTGTCTCCTTAGGGGACTTGTATTTTATGGCAGCAATTCAATACTGTTCACTTTTCGGAGTTAAAAGAAATACAAGAGTTGAAGATTTTAAAGTCTTTTGCTAAAAACCAGGCAAAAAGCATACCAGGAATTGGTTCAGAAAAAAACAAGAACCCACAAAAACCAGAAAGAAAAATATAATTCAAGATCACCAAAAACGTGGGCTATTGTTCATGATGACTGTTGTTTTCTTTTTACACACTGAAGAAAAATTGCCTTCTAAAAGATATAAAATGTTGTGTTTCTCTGATAGGGTCCTGAATAAATTGCACAGCCCCAGAGGGTATTAAGATGTGTGCCCAAGGCTGGTGCTGCAGGGTGCAGTGGAGTAACCCTGGCTGAGCTCAGGGGCAGAATTGTGTGAGAAAGAGCTGCAGGAAACTTTGTTGGGGCAGGGATACCTCCACGAGCTTCATTTCAGCCTCAGCCCTTGCCCCCTGGTCCCTGCCCAAGCTTTTCTGCAGCTCTGCCCACTGCTATCCACATCTTTCACTGATCTTGACCCCCAGCTTGGCCTCGGAACTGTTCCCTCCCCACGCCTGTGGTCCCAGTCCCCAGCCCAGCTGTGCTTGCCACTTCTGGAGCAATGAGATGGGGCCCTGGGGAGAGGTCTCTGCTCTGACTTGCCCAACTGCCCCCCCCCCCCAACCTTTGCAGCACAGTGCCCAGACTTTTTCTCCCTATAACTAAGGCACTGCTGGCGTGAAAAGGCAGACACAACAGCTGTATTAAAAAAAAGCTCACAATTGATTTTATTCCCTTTTAGACTGTAAAAATAATTGTAGTCAGAGAGCAAGAGAAAAACCACATTTATAACCATTAGTTTAGCCACGGCATGGCAGCAGCTCTCTGGGTCCCTGGTACTTTTAAGGTTTGATCCTGTAAATGCTTACACATCTGCCTATCATGCAAGTAATCCAACTGCATAGATGTAAGAATACGTGTGTGTGTGTGTGCATATATATATATATGTACTTAACTTTGCTGGAAGTGGATCTTGTTCCATGGAGAATATACTGCCTAAATGGTCCCAGGCTAATCTATGTCAATATTTTAAGCTCATTTTGCTTGATGGCAGATGGAGAAAAACAACTTATAACATTAATTTTCTTACTGGATCTCATCTGACAAAATCCCCAGTTACTTTCATCTTGCATGAACCATTATTCTTTTGTAGATATGTGCCTAATAAGCTTAAATTTTGAAAATGAATATTTACACT
This sequence comes from Pseudotriccus pelzelni, assembly GCA_035584735.1. Classification (NCBI taxonomy): domain Eukaryota; kingdom Metazoa; phylum Chordata; class Aves; order Passeriformes; family Tyrannidae; genus Pseudotriccus; species Pseudotriccus pelzelni. The sequence goes on along the minus strand of JAWMRA010000001.1, from coordinate 102,026,758 downwards.
TACTAATAGCAAGGGAGAGTTAAAATCAAATACGCTGCATGGTCTTCTGGGGAAGCCAGGAGTAAAGCACTGCTTTCAATAATCAATAAGTCAACCAAGCAAATCTCTAGACTGTTGTTACAAGGGAATCTGTCATCAAGCAAGGCGAAGATTTGTCTGAGAAACTGCTAAGTAAATGCTTCTGCCACTTAGTAGTGGTTTGGTAGTTTGTGTTTGCTACAGAATAAATTGCAGGCATGCACATATTTGTTTTGTATTCCAAACAGAGATAGTGTCTCGACCAAAGCACCCCCATCTAGTCCTCACTGACTTGGTCAGTTTAAGGATGGGAAGATAGGCTCTATGTTCCTTGTCTCAAACTCTTCCTGTACTGCTCCCTCTTTCTTTTCTCTGTGTCTTCTGCATTTTGTATCTCTCAGCATTAAAATACTAGGATAAATTTACTTGACATTTTTACAGACTATCAAACAAATAAATGGTCTTATACCTCACTGATCTGTATCCACCTATGACAACTAATAACCCCCAAAAGGGACTTCACTCCCCAATAAATGTCCAAATGCATGGCAAGAACTCGAGTATCTATTTTCAACAGTATCATAATTTTCTTACTAAGTGTATCTGAAAGCACCAGAAAATAATAGAAGTCTCAGTACAATAAGCTTCATTTCTAAAAAAAAAATACATTCTGTGCTGCACTGTTTTTAGCTTTTATGACTGTTCTTGCTCATTTCCTAATTTTGTTTGAATATGACCTTAAGGTTTGGGACTGAAATCCTTGATACCCAGGTAACTGTCCCAAAGGGTCACGTTTGGAGGCTCAAACATGCACATTGTGGTTTCCTCCAACCCCTCTCCATTGGCATTTATGTTCCTTTTTCTACTGCTGTTGAGATTTGCTTCTGTCTCAGAGGGAATATGAATGACTCATTGTTTATCTATAAAAAAATCCTTTTTCATTCTGTATATCATCTCTCTCCTTTTGGACATCCTTCCCAGCAAATGTGGCAGGTGCTGTGGTAAGAGAATAGGGATGCAGACAGGCTGCTAGCATGACAATGCTGCTTTCAGTTCTTGGACACATCTGCAAAACGATCAGATGAACAGGGTGGACCCCAGTGGCAAACACAATCTCTAGGATGGAAACTGTATGTTTTATGCAGCTGGGTTGGACCTGTGAACAGTGGAAAACAGAGCTACTTGTAGTAGTGAGAGATACTGTACATAGGGCAGTATTAAAAGCACATAAGGTCTGTTGATATTGTGGCACACAAGCAACAGATTTAAAGATGTAGGCAGTCTCTCTTCTCTCAGGAGATAGAGAGGATCCAAGCTGGGGCAGCAGCAACCCCATCCCTAGCAGAGCCTGTTGACAGGTAGCAGTGTAATGTCTCTTGTGATGGTGCTGGCCTGAAATGTTTTTGCTTGATGCTGGAGCCTATCTTTTTCCCACTCCTCATCTAGCCTAAGCTGATGGCTTTCTAGTGTTGGCATGTATCAGTGCCTACTTGTTCTGCCCTTCTGTTCTGCTTTATCTAATCTGTGTACAGGAGATACAGGTCCTCCTATTCATGACCTTTGCCTTTCCCTTGTCTTATACCCATTAACAGCTAGCTAGCCTCATCAGAAAAGGCTAATTCCTTTATATTGGCAAGGCCAAAGCTCCATGAAATCAAAGGTGAAACTCCCATTGACTTCAGCTGGAGCAAAAGTGGCTCAGTTTAATCAGAGAACTTGAGGAGAAAAGCAAAACAAAAGGCAGAGTCAGTAAGTTCAGCCTACAACAAACTCCAAAATGATCAAAAGCTTACAAGGATCTCAAACCTTCCTAGACAGTCACGCAACACCTAAGAGGTCATGGATACCCTCAGGACTGAAGCCTGTTACAGCCACTACCCACCTCAATAGATGCTGTTCTGATTCTAATGCTTTGTTCAAACCCGGAATGTGTGGGCACTGGCTAGCTACCCACTGGTTGTGATACAATTTCTTATTCAGTGACCAGTATTCATGGATTCAGCTGCTGTACAGATTTCCTATTTCCTTTTAAAGTCATAATTTCTAAACTATGTCACTTTTCATTAAGATGACAAATGCTGGCATTTTGTGGGATGTGGTATTGATCACTTCAAGCTCTGCTATGATGGCTGGCAGCAGAAGAACAACACGGGAGCTGACCATGCCTGGCTGGATCAGACAGCTTCCCTAGGGTTTGTTTTCATCCTGCAGTATAGTTCTGACTGAGTGTGAATAAAATCACTGAAAAGGTAACATGCTGATTTGCTGGATTATCTATCAAGTGAACAGTTCAAAGCAGAGAAAGGGCCATCTCACAGAAGTAAGAAGCTCTGACTGGCAGGGGTAATTCTTTACCTGTGAGAGTTTCATTGCCTACTGCTGCACAAGGGGGTTCAGGAACCGAGCAGTTTCTCCTGGATGAATGAAGGAGCTGGAGAATCTTTTAGCAGGAAATATCACATTTTGCAGTCCCAATTTTTTTTTGTGCTACTGAATGTGGACTTTATTTTTTAATTCCTTAGAGTTCTTTTAAACATACTGTATTAGCAGGCCCTGATGAGGAATTCAAATGGCCAGTAACCCTCTGGTATATCCTTCTTGCAAAAACTCTGTGTTAAGAGTATCCTATACTATGGAGGAAATGAGATATCACCTTCCATACCTTAAGATATTTAACATCACAAAAGACAAGCAATTGGACTGCCTTCTGCTCAGAACTGCTAAAATGGTCAGGGAAGAGAAATAGTTCTGGTGCTTCATATGAAGCCAGTAGCCAATTTGTTTCCTTGCCTAACTGTTCTTCATCCAACTTTATATATATACTCAATGTATATTTGCCCATATATATGTTCAAGCTGTAGAGAAAATTTAAGAAAATAAGTCCTTTTAGGGGATATATGTCACCTTCTGGATTGAACTTCTAAATAGTATTTTTTATACCATTGAAAATAAATGGTCTCTGTCCTCATCTAATGAGAGTAACCTCCCATATAAAGCTCTTTGGGATCTATTTATGAAGAGTGCCACATAAGAAAGTGCTATTGATTCCTATTTATTAACTCTGTGTATTTTTGGCAGTTATGTATTTTAGTACCTTTAGACTGAATGGCTAGGCCTCTTAATATCATGGAATCATAAAATGGTTTGGGTTGGAAGTGACCTTAAAGATCACCTAGTTCCAGTCTCCCTGCCATGGGCAGAGACACCATCCACTACACCAGGTTGCTCAGAGCCCCATCCAACCTGGCCTTGAACACTCCCAGGGATGGGGCACCCCACAGCTTCTCTGGGCAACCTGTTCCAGTGTCTCACGATCCTCACAGAAGAATTTCTTCCTAATATCTAATGTAAACCTGCCCTCTTTCATCTTTCATCAGCTATTCCCCCTTGTCCTATCCCTAAAAATCCTTGTAAAAAGTTCCTCTCCATCTTTCTTGTAGGCCCTCTTTATACACTGGAAGGCAGCTATAAGGTCTGCCGACAGCCTTCTCTTCTCCAGGATGAACAGCCCCAACTTTCTCAGCCTGTCTTTATGGTAGAGGTGCTCCAGCCCTCTGATCACCTTTATGGTCTCCCAATACCGACTTCTGAAGAACACCCGTTGTCACTGGCCTACACTCTGGGAGTGTGGCCATCCAGTCAATTCCTTATTCACCAAGTGGTCAACCTGTGAAATACCTATCTCTCCAGTTTAGAAACAAGGATGTTTTGTGGGACAATGTCAAATACCTTGTACAACATGTTGCTATAGGACTTGTTTTTCAAACATGTCCTAATTTTATCTCTTGTGATTTTTTTTATATTCTCCCCTTTTTTTTTTAAAACTTTATTTTTCTTTTAAATCATGCAGAGCTCTGAGATTTAAAGAGGTCTTCTGTAGAATAATTACCTTGCCTAAAAGGAGATCAACACAGAGTTTGAGAATGAAAATTCAAGGATAATAAAATGTGAAGGCCACACAAAATTTCCATCTCTGAAACTTTGACTCTTCCTTTACTAAACATTAAACTAATTCTTGGTGACCAATGATTTACTTCTCTGTAATTTCCACTCTGTTGTTACAGGTTAAAATAGTATCAGGAGAGCATGTGGAGGTAAATTCTAATTTTTGAAGTGTCATAAACAACATCTAAGAAATAGGTGAAGAGAACAGTTCTTCTCTGTGAGAGACCCCATATGCCATGTATGGTGCTATCCCAGAACAGTCAGTAACTTTGGCTTGTTATCCCTTCTCTTAGTTCTGATGGCTGAGGCATGTGGCACACTGGGGGGTCCAGAACCCTGGCACTGTTCCTAGCAGGAAAAGCAATCAGAGTGGGTGGCAGAGGGGAATCAGCTCTGCACAGTTTTGCTCTTGGTTGCAGCTGGAAACACTCTGAAATGCAGAGAGAATTACTTAAGCAAACCAATTACAGGACAAAAAGTCTCCCCCCCCAATCCTAAGCTGTGATAACAGTCATTCTGTGTCACTCTGTGTTATTCAAAGATGAAAAAAGAGAGAGAAAGGGGAGGGAAATTTGCTTTTGAGATACGTATTTACTGAAAATTTTCAAACCAGCAAGACTTCTTTTCAAACTCTAAAACTGAAAAACTTTGTAAATATTTCATGGATCCGAGTCTCTGTTTAGCTAATTACTTGTTTAGAAAACAAATCTGTGAACTCAGCTGCTGGGGATACCCATATGAAGGTATGGCCATATTGCTTTTGTGTTGCTCACCAGTGAACAGGTATTGTATGGCCTGTGATTTTCAAAAATCAGTTACAATTCCTTCTTTGAGAAGTGATGGCCTGTGATTAATTTCAGGATGTTCTGGAGACTTGGCTCCTGAGCTGCAGTGAGACTGCTGTGCAAATACAACATTTTTCCATTGAAATAGGTCAGTTCTCCAACAGGATCAGCAGCCTGCCTAATTCCCAGACATTAAACTAATTGGATTGTCCAGATACAAGATACAACAATCTTTTGTATTCTTAGAAATAACTGCGGAATTACAACTTTCCCATAGGTTTAGCAGTACTTTCCACCCGCTCTCTCCATTAAAAGAATTCAATCCTATTTCATCAGATAACCTTGAGAGAATGAGGAAGGTATTGGCTTTGCCTCTATCTTAATAGAAGTCTGATATGAAGGTTTAATTAAGAGAGAGAAAATAACTAGGAATAAACACAGGATTTAAAGCAAAATAGACTTCATAAAAGTGATGTAAGAATCACAAATGTGATTCAAAAGGTCTCCCTGCTGAGACAGAGCAGAGATTCTCACTGAAGCTTGAGATAAGATCTGTCATAGCTGTTTTCCATTTTCCATCTCTGATGCCAGTTCTTATCCTCCCTTTTCCCTTCTTCTGTCTTGGCTTACAAAGCTAAGAAGAATCTTTTTTTCCAGCTTGTTTCTTTTTTGAACTTGGTGCCACTTCTTGTATGGTGTTGTGGGACTAAAGTTTTGCTGTTGGATGTTTTTTTGCACGAGTTTTAAACACCTGAAATTCCCACTAATCCATCTCATAGGCCTTTCGTTGCATTAGAGTAAGTGAAGGAGAAGCTGCTACACCTGCAGTTACCCTTCTGTGTTCTGCTAGGGATGTTTTTTGTGTACTGTCCTACCAAAGTAAAAAGCAGAGGGATGTAGAGAATAGAGAAACTTGAGTTGCCTGATCTGATAATACCTGTCTTGTCTGATAACTTTGGAGTGTGCTTGTCTCTTTATGCATTCATGTATTAAACCTCTCCCACCAAAAGTTTAACTGTACAAATCTCAGAAAAATTTCAGTAAGTTATCTTGCACTCAAGGGACTTCAGAGTTCACAAAGTGAAATCCATCTGTCTTGTTTATTCATAGATGCATCCTTCACTTGAGCTTCCCAGGTTTTGGGCAGTAGGGCTTACTGAAGTAGTCCTAGGAAAAATTCTGTTTCACTTCATGTGGCAGGTGTGACATTGAAAACACACTAAATTTCATGGAGATAGTCTTTAAGGTATGTGTATATAACCCTATGCTTAGTCAACAATTAGTCCTTCTTTCCAGAATTTTAGATTTAGGCTTATGAAATCTCCTCGTGTTAGGATACTTTGACACTTTAATTTGAGTCTAACAGCATTATACACATCTTTGTACTGTGGTAATGTACTGAGATAATGAGAAGCTATTATTGGGATTCCTACATGATACTACAATGATACAAATATATTATTTGGGTTCCTAGATGATGCTACAATAGATATGAATGCTAAAACATGTTTTAAATTCATCTTTGGCTAACAGACTATTTTGAAAATGTGCTTGGCCTCTGAAGGGGATGTTTTTCCCAAGCTAGATTTATTTGTTCTAAGAAAGAAGTTTTAAAAGCCAGTGAAATATTCCCAGGATAATTCACACACAGCTGACTGAATAATTCATCATGAATAATGTATTTAGATTTTGCCTCTCTCTTCATAAGGAGATTAGGATATTCTCAGATACATTCATTATTCAAACTAATACTGAGTTTTCTCATCCCCTCTATCCAAGGGTTTGATTCTGTCACCTTTACTCAAGTTGAGTAGCATTTTCTGTGGGGAATCTCGCAGATTTTAATGGCAGTTCCTGCACAGCATGGTACAGGGGAGAGCATCTGGACGCAAGTGAAAAGGTTACAAGCACTTGTGAATATATGATAGTTGTACTTCGAAGCTCCTCCTGTATGGGATTGCTATGCAAATCCTAGGAGATACTTTCGTTAGCTCTTGTAACTAACCATCGCAACCCCAATTTATTAAACATACAATTCCAATTTTGATTGCAGCTGAGAGGCAAGCTAACATCTTGCTTTCCATGAGCAGTGGAGCTTAACTTTGAATACTTTGCTGTTTACAGCAAGTAAACAAAAAAGATCAAGAGCGAAGGCTAAAAGAAACGTGCCTTAGTGGGCAGTCATTCAAAATATTTCTTGCTACCAGTATTGCTTCTGGAAACTGCCCACAGGCACTTTTTCAGCTTTGAAAAAAACCACATTAATCATCTCTATGTCTTCCTGTTACCTGTGACTGCAGTTTTTTTGGCAAGTATTTTTAACATAGACCTGGCCTTCAACTGGGCATATGAGGCTTCCTTCTCAATTTCCAGCAGCAGAGGCTAAAGGAAGAGCTAGAAGGATGGATTAGGGTACACCTCCACTGCAGCACACCTTCATGGATGCTCCGCAGCTACTACTACCATCCCACTTTGCTGGAGAAACTTTAGCCTGGTGGCTCTGTAGGCTGATGTTTCCCACCTCCTGGCTGTGTTCCCAGGTTAGGGTTCTCATGTTCCTCCCACCAAGACAATGCTTGAAAACCCTGCTCAGCAACCATGTTTTGGTTGACAGTTTTGTTTGATAGCTACCTGTGGTGGGCTGAACTGAATATTTAGTCTTTTTGAAAGAAAAGTGTAACTTGTTCCTAAAAATCATACCATTTCTTCCAGTGACTGGGTCAGAAAGTCTCTCTTTGAACACTCTGCCAAGATTTCTCCTTGTTCTTGGGTCAAAACCAAAAGCTACCTCAGAGGGGAAGACTTTGGACTAAATATAGCTTGTATTCTTACATAAAAATGTAAGATGTTTTATGTAAGAAGATTATCCAATATTTTATACACCTACATTTTCTCTATGTGGGGAAAATGAAAAGTTCTGCCAATGTGAAGTATAAAACCTGTGATAAAACCTTTGGAGCAAAGTGCTGTGCCTCCAACATGAAGATTGCAGTCTTCTGTATGATGGAGAAAGGGAACCTTATCAATAAATGTATTTGCAACAGATATGCTTGCAGCGTCTGCACCAGAAAGTGGTTGCCTGGTTCTATTAAAGTTCAAGCCAGACTGGAGTTGGCAGGTTTAAAGTACTTTGAACCTCGTCCAACACTAATTTGATGGACAGGGTTGGAATAAGGCAGTTTATTCTGTGACAGTAAAACAAATACAAACAGTCTCCTGGCTCTCTGATGCTGTTTACAAGAGCATTAAAATGATTTGCCACTAATGATACACAGTTGTAGGATTGCAGCACTATATCATGAGGGTAATGCTGCTGTTACTGAGGTGCGGATCTAGAGAGATCCAAAACAAAATGCCAGCAGAGCAACTGATCTATATACAATGCCAGAAATGACATTCTAGTAAAACAGAGTCGAAGTGTTGCTGCTGTACTTCTTAAAGGAGAGAAGATAAATGCAGGAAGCAATTCACATTGGCTTTACCTGATGCTTTAGTGATGTATTTGTTATTATATACCTGGTATACATATATCTGGTTTTAAATCTCCTCTTTGCATGCCTTAAGTACCTTATTCCATATCAGGTTCCTCGCTTCTTGTGTTACTTCATGTCATGCCTTCTATATAAAAGACCTCTTATAAGGCACATTTATGAGGACATTATAGAGCACTTGCAGATTTGCTAATTTAGCCTTGATACTATAATGTATTTTTAAAGAAAGTTTGAAGCTTGCTTTCCTGTAACCACCACATTTTTCCTTAAACGAAAGGCAATAAAACAATGTTCAGGAAGTATTTATATATACATACATTTTGCATAAATGCTGCCTCAGAAAGCAGAGAATTTTATATTTACCCTTTGGGCTTTTTCTCTGCTATAATGGAGGTTCTCATGTGACAGCAGTGTCCCTTCTCCTTTCCTTCTGCATTAGGTGGGAATGCAGAAGCCCCTGGTTTCTTTTTGTTCAGGACAGAAGTTGTGTTAACCTTGCAAATGCAGTGAATGTCAAATCGGTAAACTGCTGACTTGCCTAGCATTTGTCTTTTCAGCCTATTTATGCCATAGCTGTATGTTAAAGAGCACCATAAAGCACTTATGATTTGACCCATTCTGTGCAAATGAAGCAAAATCTGCAGATAACACAAACCATAATTCCAGAAGTCAGTAGGTTGCAGATCACTCGCTTAGTATTTTTAATGAAAGATGAACAATAAACACTCTTTTATCTCATTAATGATCTACTTATTATTCATATTAACAGAACTGGGACCTGCAAACTCATAAATATCAGTAGATGTTGTGATACTGGCCTTGCTGTGAGTGTTTTATGGGTTATAAATTACTTTAAGTTATCATTAGACACGGGTTTCAGTGGAACTGCACTGAAAAGTCCTCCCTCCCTCCTAGTTTTTAAAGGCTTCAAATGGCTATAATGATGCTGAAAACTGGAATTGATGGAATTGAAAACTGTAAAATTGGAATTGATGTGTAACTCGGAGGTTCACATTTTGTGATGTTTCCCTCTTGTGCCTTCTGCAAGAATTCTCTGGTTTTCTTGTTTCAAATTTTTAATGTGATTTCAGGGTGTTACTGTTCCCTGAAGACTGAATTTTTGAGAATCTTTACGAAGATTCTCAAAACCATGGTTGCTATGGAGGCTGTGGAGAGGAGGTATGGAGTGGGGGAGACATTTAAATTGCTGTTACTAGAGCTCATTTGTGTACCTGATCCATTCACTTCCCAAAAAATCTGATTTGATCACTGATGTCCCTATGATGTACCAGCAAGGCAAGGATTAAACTATCGCATCATTAAAAATCATTATAAAGTTAAGGCATTCTTAGGCTTTAGAAGATGAAATAGGAGATTTCAGAATTTAGGATTCCCTTTGTCTTTTCCTTCAGTGCTTTTGGGTTTGTAGTGAGTGTTCTGAATGTAACTTAGGTTCATCACTAGGGGAGGGGGGAACCGATAACAGGCATGATTAGTCATAGAGCCAGTGGAGTTTCAAGAAACTTGGCAACCAAGCAATGAGGGAAAAAAAGTAAGGTTTTAACTGAATTTTTCTGTGCTAACCTAAAGCTTATTTACAGCGACATCACCCATCAAGAGACTGCTCCCCCCACGGCTTTTCTGTTAGGCAGACTGCCCCGTGCCAGCACTGGTGGCTTCACAGGGCTTTTCATGCTGTTCTAATCACTGGCCCCTGTGCACAAGAGGAGGCAGCCAACAGCCCATGACGACACCTGCTTTTTTGGGTCCAGCAGCAGAAATGAGAATTAACTCTGCAACAACTTGGATTTTGTTGCTTCAAAAGCCCAACTTCGGATGCATTAATTAAATTTGCACTTGGAGGGGGAAAAAAAAAAGCGTCTGCTATAACCTAGGAGTGTTATTTTGGGTTCTGTGCTTTCTCATTGCTTGTAATTGTCAGGATTAAGAACGGTTCCTGGATTCCATCTCCTTTATCTAGTTCAGTTTGTTCCCAGGATTTACACTGCGCTAGGTTGCTGCAGCTTGTATTCATTCCCCTTGCTCTGTTCCCTCACCATACATTGACCAATCACCAGGATTAATGCATTCCTGAAAGGTAAGGAGCAGAAGCCTGTCTCCTTGACAGCAGGGGACAAACTTATAATAAATACATAAAAATAAACATAAATAGTTACAGCCAGCAGCAGATTGTGTTGGCAGTAAAGAAGAGTTTGCTTGATGCTTTATGGAAATGAAAGCTCTATCTTCTGCCTTCACTGCCATCATTATGAGAGCCCTTTTAATCTGCTCTCTGAACATGATTATAATTTCTATAAACATAAAATATGCTGCTTTAACTCTGAGTTCCCTCCCCCAGATTAATGTCATTGAAAGTAATAGCAATTAAAATAAGAGGCTGTCCAGGCAGTCACTGCAAGTGCAGATTCAGATAACAATAGAGCATAAGTTCAGCAGCTGGTATTACATAGGCAGGAATACCATTTCCAACAGCCTCTCTCCACATCAGTTGCTCTTCCCCTGGCATCTGGCTGGTGATGGAAGTTACATCATGTGTGGCCATCCAGGGTAGGAAATTATTTTGAATAGGTCTTACAGGCCCTTTTATCCTATGGGACTTGACAGAGGTGACTGATCTGAAACTGGCAGAGGCTCAGTGCAGCAATATAACATGGTACATGAATTATTGCAATATGGATTAAGTGCTATATACAGATATAAAATGACTGACTGACTGTAATTGTTCAGCTAGGAATAAAGTAAGTAGAATGTTGTGTGGTAAGTTTCATCTGTCTTAAATTATGCAACCATACAGCACAGAAGCAAACCAACATAATGGTAATATTGTCAAATGGACTATCAACCTCTGGGAACTTGCCAAACCTGGTCACGGTAACGTCCAGCTGTCTTCTGTGTCAGATAAAATAATTTTCTGATCCCAGGTAAGCTCCTGAGGGACTAGTGGGAGCTTTTGACTTCTGTGAAGCAGAACATTTGGAAACTGTGAATGAAAGTTTTATGCTTGTAGACATTGCAACTACCCTTGCTCTCAGTTTGTAAATGTCAGCTCCAGCCCTCAGCTTCCCCACAAGCTCTTCATGCTTCTCTGACAGCAGGGAATGAGAGTATTGCTGGTGTAGCTGGCTGCCTCCCAGTTTCTGCACCATGGCAAAGTGGAATCCTGCTGATGTGGGTCTGCAGCAGCAATTCTCTATCCCCCTATAATAGTTAGGTAGTGCGAAAAAACATGTTGGAGAGGAAGGGGCTTCACTGGAATAAATTATCTGTCCATGCCTTCTGGGCCAGCTTCTTACCATGATAAACTGAATAGCTTCTAGCCAGAAGGAGGCAAAGTGAGGAATGAAATGACTTTCTCATGACTTTTTGTCACCCTTACCTACACCCTTATCTACAGTGATAACAGCCAACAATTGGCAGCAGTTTTAGTTACCATTTTAGCTTGTTATCTGTTTACTTAGCAGTTCTATGTATCATTTCAAATGAGGTGTTGTTATTATAGATTTTGAATTACAGCTTATGGCAGAGATTGCATTGAGTAACTGAGCAGCCTTTCCCTTTTGCAGTGTTAGGGGTTGGCTTTGTGAACTGCTCTTCGTAGACAGATCATTCAATCGAGAAAACACGTTGCAGGAGTGTAGTCTTCTCTGATGGTCCAGTTCCACCATTAGGTGGCTAAATAACTTTTACAAAAGCCCTTGTTTATGTAAAGAATAGATATTCTCATTACTTTTTCCATAATTCAGACCTGACATTCATCCTAACTTCCCTGTTACTTGTAGGAACTGTGTTGTGGTAAACAATATGAAATAGGGTAGGCCTGTGACTTATCTTCAGAAGATGCAGGTTAAGACAATGTCATAAAGTGTACAAGGGGAAATATATTCTCATCGTATCTTCTCTTTCTCCTGTTTCAGGGTGCCACATTTTTGATGACGTTTTTTGTTTTCTCATCTCCTCACCGCAAAAGTGGTGGAGTTGCAACAACGCAACTTCGAGGCAGGGACACAGGCAGAAATTTTCCTGTCTTTGTTAAAGCCACAGTCAGCATGAACAAGCTAGTGCAGGAGCAACCTCCTGAGGTGGGCTGTAACAACTTTCTGCAGAGAGCAAGGAGGACTTGGTAACTACCTGGTCCTTTCTTTGCTCCAGGAATAGTGCAACTACATGCTGTCCTTTCCCTTGGGCAGATGGCGATTTGGACGATAATCTTGCAGTGAGTCCCTCCTGCTCAGCTTGTTCATAACTGTAACTGGAAAGTATTTTCCATGTGCTTGTGCTGCACTGACTTCCAAAGCTATGGGAAGAAGGGCTGTATCGAGATCAAATTTAATATAAAAACTTAAAAATAGCACTGGGAAGATAAACCTGGAATAGCTCCCTCCATCTACCGTGTACTCTGCTTAGCACTTCCTTTCACCCCGCAGCCCAGCCCATCACTCCCATGTGGTGTTACCGTCGCCATAGCATATGTTAGTTACTGGACCAGTGCCATTGGTAGCACGTAGTTTTTGCATATAACCCTTCTGATAAAATTCTGCATAGTTTCTTTGCTGTGACTCAATAAGTTGAACCCTTCTTGTGGGAGAAAGATGAAAGAGTTCAGGAGACAAATGACTAAAATATCTAAACCTTGTGATGTTCTGCAGGTACCTTGATTAAAAATACTTCAGACTTGGTGCTGTTGCTGTATGTGAGCCAAAGGGGCAGGTAAAAATCTTTATCACTGGTAGATTTTATAAGGTCACCTGTCATCTGAACACCAGCCACAAAAAATTAGCATATTAAAAAACGACCATTAATTCTTTTCATACACCTTTTAATCTTCATTTGACTCCTGATTTATACCACAAGTTCATGCAAGGTTACAGATGGGGACTTTCAAAATGGACCATTTATCTGGCATTTCATGTACACAAGTTTCATGAACTTTACAATAGTCATGGTCAAAAAGTGTTAAGAAAAATCCTCAGGGTTCCTCTTGTTCTTTGCATTCTTCAGAATAAAGCTGTCAGTATTTCTGCAAACGAACAGCACCCATTCTGATTTCACTGAACCGAGAGAAAAATTTGAGGGTTTTTTTTCCCCCCGTGCATTTTTTTTAAAGCCCATGAAGAAACAAGTGAGAGAAGTGAGGTAATCTTATACTCAGAAAGATAATTGCCGCAGCAGTACATAAACCTCCTCTTCTTTAGCTCAGTAACTTGAATGCTTGGAGAGAATGGGTTGTAACTGCCCCTAAGCTCAGTGAAAGACGCTTCACTTTCTCAGTGGTACTTATTAACCTGAAGATTCATCTCTCACATTGTATGTGAGAAAGGTGAAATACTTATACAAAAAAGTGAGGGAAAAGGAATTACTGCTAATTTATCAGTGCACATGTGACATACAGCATGTGTGTCTCTCATTCACAAGAGAGCTTTTAGTCCTGCTGAACAAGGGAAAGATACAGGAATTTGCCTTGCAGGTCAGTGTGCAGGGGGTCTGAAGATCTGATAGGCTCTGAAAACTTCTACCTGTGGCATATCTTGACACAGAAACTCTGGATCAAGCACACAGCACATGTATTGAGTTGCCTCTTCTTCAGGTGATGCCTTTGATGTTTTATGACAATTTTTAATGCTGATGCAGCAAAACAACCTCAGAATGTGCAAAACCATAGCAACTGCTGCACAAGGATATATCTGGAGATAAAATATCCTTATCTCTTCTAATTTTACTGCATTTCTTCCCTTCCAAGACAACGATAGCAGTCCCTCTTACAAGCAGGGTTTTTTTATTGGGATAGGACTGGAGTTTCAGAAGAGACTCCAGCCCAGCAATGTGGAAGAGAGAGCACACGTGGTGAAACCTGATGTAATTTTGCTGGGATAAGGGAGTGCTGCCCAGTGTCTGGTGTTTTTTTATTGGATTAAAAAATTTATGGTGCAGAAACCACTATTGCCAAGACTCTGCTGGGTGCTCCCCAGTACTGTTGGCAGAAGGACATGGGATTGTGATGCCTAATTCTGGGCCACCAGAGCCAGGACTGTGGCCTATGCAGGGACTACACCTGTTTGTCTGTCTTGAAAAAAACTTGGAGCCAGGTCTTAGTGGTTTTCCTGATGAACATTCTCTTGGAAATTTGTATGTTTCTGTGGAGACTTTCAGTTTAACAGATAGGGCCTTTCTGAGGGAGAAGAATATCTGCTCTGACATTTCCCAGCTGCTTTAGTTGTAAGTGCTGCAAATCATGGTTTGTAAATCATTACTGTCAGGACTCAATACATTAAATTGAATAAAATAACACACATTTCTTGCTTACTAACACCTTCAAAATACACAATCATGCCTCATTTTTGCTTTTTGAAGCAGGAAATATACAAAACATCTTCAAACTTTTCCTTGGGTAAAAAAAAGTTAATTTCAAATGTTTAAAAGAAAATTAATGAATATATGATCAGAAATTGTCAAATTAATTTCTACTTTTACTGTAAGACACTATTTTAATTTACAGCTTGAGTACTATGGGATTTTGGAAATAAAGCAATGCTGTGGCATGGAGAGATGCCCCCTTTCTGCTGCAAAAAAAGCTGCAAAGGAGAAGACCTCAGTCAAAGAGAGCCAGGAATGGCACAAGAGATCAGCCCCGAGGCGAGTGGGGGCTGGCAAGCTTGGCTAGCTGCAGTTACTTTAATACAGAGCTTCTGTCAAATTCCTGGAATTGATCAGTTGTTAACTCTAAGGAAAACAGTTGTGCAGCAAAAAGGAATGGAGGCAGTTTTTGAGTGGTGTAATTTCTCTTGTGATCTTCCCTCATGCTACGGATAGAACTACGGCTGAACTAGTCAACACAATGACGTCGCTCTGCCTCATCAGAAAGCCTTTATAAGCAGAGGAAATATGCCCGTGATTTCTCCACCTGCTTCCCAGAGTCCCGCATAACAAGGCCAGGACACAGCAGTCTCTCTGGGCTCGCCGGGACTGGCAGTTCCTGCCCAAATCACAATTACTCTTTTTGAAACAGGCCCCAGCTTCATAGATGAGCGGGGTTTGCTGTGCCCAAAACTTGGGGAAACCTGCCCAAAGACACCCTTCCCCCCGCCGGTCCCTCGCAGAAAAAGCTACTCGTTAATTTTCCGCCGCCCCCGCCGCGCTGGCAGCGCCGCCGCCCCCGCGCACCCCTCGCCCGCCTCCTCCCGCTCCGCCGGGGATGGCGCGGATGAGGAGACACCCGGGTTTCCCTGGCAACAGGTGCCGCGGCGGCCGGGAGAGCCGGGAGAGCCGGGAGAGCCGGGAGAGCCGGGGTTTCCCCGCTCGGCTCCGCGCCGCCGGCGGCCCCGGGAGCGCCTCGGGGGCCGGGCCGGCCCTGCCGCCCCTTCCCCGAGGGGCAGCCCCGGCCCGGCCCTGCGGCCCCCGGCGGGACCGGCCGGGGGTCCGGGCGAGAGCGGCCCCGCCCGCGGCGGGAAGGTAAGGGCGTCCTGCCGGTGGCGGGGTCGGGGCGATGGAGGGGAGCTGGGGCAGCCCTCGGGATCAGGCACAGGGGCTCCTCCCTGATCACCTCCCGTGGTTCGAGGACTCGCGGGGAGGGTGCAGAGCAGCCCAGAGATGAGCCCGGTTCCCCTGGGGCTAGGGCTCGCAGGCTTCCCCATCACTGACCCCCGCCTCTGCCACCTCACTTTGCCCGCCTAGGGCATCTCTCAGCCTCTGCCATCCCGCTTGGCTTCGCCGACGGCCTCCTCGTGCCTAGGTGGCTTTTCCCGTCCCCACTGCTTCCCACCACGCCCCAGACACTTTTCCCGTCCCCACTGCTTCCCACCGCGCCCCAGACACTTTTCCCGTCCCCACTGCTTCCCACCGCGCCCCAGACACTTTTCCCATCCCCACTGCTTCCTGCCTCCTCCCCATCCCCGTGTGTGCCCTCGGAGATGCTTTGCTCATGCATGGGCCTGGGCCCACTGAGGTGGCATCTTGTCTCTCATCTGCTTCAGCCAGCCAAGGCTTGCCCACTTCCCTCTTGATTTGTCCTTGTTTACATTTGTCCTGAGCAAAGGCTGGCAGGTCACCAACGTCGCTAATGCCTTTCCCCCTTGTCGTCGACACGGGAGTGGCAGTGCCTGGTCCGTGTGCTCCGTTGTAGCCCCTGCCAGGCTTCCAGGGCTGTAAGGGTGGATGCTTGCCGCTTAATCCCGGCTTCTTCTGCCAGGCATGGACGCATCAGGTTGCGCACAGGTTTGCTCTAATAAGGCTTTGTGGCTCCTGGACCAGAGCTGGCTCCTGCGTGGGCGGTGAGCTCATGTCTGTCTGTGTGTGCCCCCGTAGACAGACGTGCCCGCGGCTCAACGCTCTGTTCCCTTGGCGGGTTGTGGGTCCCCTACCAGAGGGGCATCCCCCAATATTCGTTACTGGGTGAGGTCAGACAGAGATGGGCAGTACTGTGAGTCTTGCCATGTTGTGGCCGAATACCTCCTTTCCTATTGCTTTATTTTCTTCTTGCCTTGAATCCCAAAGCTAAAGCGTAGGGAAGGGCAACAAAGAACAATGAATGCCCTGGTACATATTCTTTAAAAAAAAAAAGAAGCCCCAAACCTTTGCAAATCCAAAAAGCATTAAAAAAACTCAAAGAAAAGTTCTTAAAAAAAATTATCCTCACGTAAAATTTGCCTATTTGTTTTGTAACAGTTATCCTTCAGTGGTGCTTGCTGCTAAGATTAAATGTCAAAGTGTCTTCCCATAAAATTTATCAGGAAAATGGGGCTGATTGGTGACTTCAACAGCATCACAGATAACAATACAAAGTGACCTTGGATGTCAATTAAAAGAAGGCTCTATCCATAATTTTTTATTGCACACAAGATCTTTGGACTCTTCTCTGTCCCTGTGTCTCCTTTGTGTTGTGTTTGCAGAAAATGAAAAGAAATACAAAGCTCCCCTAATGTTACAAAAACAAAAAGTTGTTCATAATTCTGTGGCCAGTGTGATAGTTCCTGATAATGTAAAAACTCAATTGAAAATGGAAATAATATGCTGCCTTGCACTGTTCCTCCAAATGACTTAGAGGCAGATAACTTGATAAAAACATTTCTGTCACACCCTCTGGTTAGTTAAGTGTAGCTGTTCTGTTTCCAAAAATAGACAGTCCCTCAGTGTGCCTGAAGTCTGCAATATGGAGGTCAGTTCTGTGTCATGCATAGCCTTTTCTGCCGCAGCTATTCTGCCTCAAAATTGTCATGGACTTCTGCTCTATTTCTTTAATTCACTCATAATTTCCCATTGTTCTATAAAGTAGATGCATGCTTGTAATCAGAGAGAGACAAGCCTGTAATCAGAAAGTAGCCAACAATAGTTGTTTGATGCCATAAAAATAAAAAATGTTCAGCAGTTTGAAATAAGGGAAATTATCACTTTTTAATGGCTCCTGGCAAAACTCTGTAACTAACTTTCTTAAGAAATGTATCTACTAAATAGTGAATAATGAACCAATACCTCTATAAACTCTGCACTAGATTGCTTCTTTGTCTTATTTTTCAATGAGTTATAATGTTTTGGCTTTCTAGCATTATTGACATTAAATCAGCTTGCTGACTGTGGGCATGTCTTTACAAAGAGAGTAGCCAGGAATTGCACAAAGCCCAGGAGGAATGTGCTGGGGTGGGGAGTTGGGAGATCAGGGCCGTTCCAGAAGTAACAGGATGCTTTTCCTTGTACTTAGCCTCAGGCATAGATGTGGCTTACTCCTTCCCTCAGTCAAAGCAAGGAACTTCAGAGGCTTAAGCATCCACTCGGATGGCTGCTAATGAGACTGTTCTGTCTCTCCATACATTTCAAAATCTACATGCCATATTTCAGTCTCGGGCCTTCTGGGCATTTGTGTCTAATTAGGCTGGAGGGCCTCCAGTTCAAGATTACCTGTGCTGCTTGGTGCCCAATTCTTTTATATGACTTTGGCAATAAAGCAGATTACCATGGGTTTATGTGCAAGCAAATTAGGGACAGATGTAAGCATTCTTATAAGCCCTGTTCCCGCTTTTGTAGCACGAATTGAATTCCACCATCAGCTGGTTCTTTCTACATAAAACATGTAGTGTGCTGATTGTAGCATATTTGTAACTGGGGGTACTCTGTGAGATGTGAGGCTTTGAAATACTTCATCTTCTCATGCAATTTTTTTTTCCAAATGAGAAACAATGCTGCTGCAAGAAAAGCTTCCAGATAGAAATAATGAAAAAGAGAAAAGGACTCTGGGCATAGCTATATATAGCACAGCAACAAATGTTTTAAGTTTGTTTATGTTTTCATAACAGCCTGGAGCACATTGGAGAAAGCAGAATGCATAGTACATGAACTGGTGTTTAACACTATGAAGTAATATGCCATTGTTTAGGATTGATATTTTCTACTGCTTTAATTAAAAAAAAAAAAAGTCCTTGTGCGTTATAGGAGGAATATGGAAAGACTGCTCTGGCTGTCTCCTTGTCAACATGGAATAAATAAATCATACTGTAAACTCACAGAACCACTTTATGATTTCGGTTGGAAGGGACCTAAAAGATCACCCAGTTCTGACCCCCTGCCATGGCTATGGCCACCTTCCACTAGAACAGGTTTCTTCAGAGCCCCATCCAACGTGGCCTTGAATGCTACTGGAGATGAGGCATCTACAGCTTCCCTGGGCAATCTGTTCCAGCGCCTGACCACCCTCACAGTAAAGGCTTTCTTCCTAATGTCTAATCTAAACCTACACTTTTGGAGCTTAAAGCCATTCCCCCTTGTCCATCACTACCTGGCCTTGTGAAAAGTCCCTCTTCAGCTTTCTTGTAGCCCCTTTAGGTAGTGGAACCCCATCTCTCTCAGCGTCTCTTCGTAGAAGAGGTTTTCCAGTCCTCTGATCATCTTGGTGGCCCTCCTCTGAACTCACTCCTTCTTATGCTGGGGATCCCAGAGCAGCACTTGAGGTGGGGGTCTCATGAGAGCAGAGTAGAGGGGGAGAATCACCTCCCTTGACCTGCTGCCTGCTCTTCTTTTAATCTTAATTCTCCAGATTGCTGTCCTCTTTAAAAGTGCTAGATCCAATTTTAGGATGTTATCCCTCGTTTTTTAAGCCAAAACTTGAAGTGAAATTCCAATTCCAGTGAACTAAATGACAAAATTTACTGAGCAATTGTTTCATCTTAGATTTCAGTAGAGCTGGATATGTATTCAAAGGTAGTTGCCTCCGTGAATGAAACTTAAAAACATTTAGAAATGTGTGTTAAAGTGCACTCCAAAAATCATCAGATTTTTTCACAGTTATAATTTTGGAATCAGGAATATTGTGTTTGAAAACAAAATTCTCATTAGGAGGACTTAAGAATAATAGTCTCCTGATATCCCAACACTTGATGTTTGCACGACTTGGAGCCATGGTAAACTCATTATTCCTAACATTGCATATATTGTGAAAAAGAAAAAAGGCTGCCTGAATATCAAATAGTGACAAATATCTTCATCCAACAGAAATACTGAGCAGCTGCCCCTTTATAAGCCACTTTTATTTTAAAGGACTTTCTTTCCTTTATGGAATGTTGAGACAGGTGGGACAATCACATCTGAAATGTCTCTGGTTTTGTCTCTGGAATATAGAGGAGTAAGCAGGGAGGAGGCATTGCCTGGTGACGAGAGCAGCCAGAGAGCTGTGGTCCTGAATGCTTGTAAGTGGGTATAATGGAATGTGTCCTGTTGAAGGTGCTGTGCCCTATTCCCTGCCTCTCCAAACTTTGGTGAGAGACAGCCTGAAA
Source organism: Pseudotriccus pelzelni (assembly GCA_035584735.1). Classification (NCBI taxonomy): domain Eukaryota; kingdom Metazoa; phylum Chordata; class Aves; order Passeriformes; family Tyrannidae; genus Pseudotriccus; species Pseudotriccus pelzelni. The sequence goes on along the minus strand of JAWMRA010000001.1, from coordinate 102,006,745 downwards.
ATGCCTTTGGAGTCTGTGCCTGGTCTTTGTGTTGGAGCCTCTATCTATTTAGGAATACAATAGCACACTTTTATGTATCGTATGGTCATTCATTTTCATAGAAACCAAAGTGACTGCTCAATAATAGAATGTGCCTCCAGAAGAAGCAGAGTTACTTTTCAGGGGAAAAGTAACACTTGTAAACCCCTTTTTTATCCCAAAACATTCCAGAGATCAACAAAAATCTGCACGTGTTAACCAAGTGTTTGGCCCTGAAGGAAAAAATGCAAGTGATCTTGCGTTAGAGAGCAATCTTAGGAGATGTCAGAAACCACAAACCTGAGTTCAGTTGGTCTTCACCAAGATAGTTTTCTGGTGAAGTGTTTCAGAATTACGTTGTCTATCAGATATGTGTTCCAAATGTAAAGGAGAGGCTAAATGCCTTAATAAGTTATGAAGGCAGTAGCCTCATTTATCAAAAAGATAAGAGGAACCCAGATGACAGAATTATCAATATTTTGCAGGGAGAAAAAGCATATGATAGGATGAAGAACTGTGCTGCAGTTGGTTAGTGGCTTTACCTTTTGATTTCAGAACACTAACCTCAACTCTGAAAAAGCATTTGGGGAACAAATATTCTTAGATACCCAGTCTGGACTTTATGTGATGCTGCATATGAAATGCAAGTGGCATTTTAGGATTTTTTTTGGGGGGTGTGTATAAAATTGGAGTAGAGCTCTGTGGCTTAGATCATTCTACTTTTTTTCAGCACTTTCTGAAGTCATTGTGGCTGCAGCTTGGCTGTCATGTTCTTCCTTTAATTGGAAACTGGCCAAGGGGATGGTTGGCAAGCCTGTTTTTTGGAAGCCTGGACATTATCTTGCTGCTTTGGGGCCTCTGCAGTATTAATAAACAATGAATAAACTTCCTGGCATTTCTTTAACAACATTATGGTTATAGAACAATCCGTTTAAGCCTTCAGAGAGTAGCTATTGCAGAAAAACAGAAAACACAGTCCAGTGACATCTAGCAAATGACTCTTTTTCTTTGGTAAAGTAAAAAAGGCTTTTTTGGATCTTTGCACAGCAGAAAGAATAGTTCTGGGACATAGTATAAATAATAAACTACCACTGATAAATATAGCACTTACACTGTAGAGTCTTACACATACTGGTTAAGAATCTCTTTTCCTCACTTGATCTGCATATGATATTCATTGAATTTTGGATCCTGATCTCGAATTTATGTTTTGAGATTTTTTCTTGAAAATGCCACTGAGGTTGCCATCCAGTATGTATCTCAGTTGGCCAGAGCTGAGAGAATATCCCTAGATTTAGTGGGGATGTACTTAACTTTCCCTGGACTGGGGGCTGCAGGCACAATTGCTCTGCTGTGTAACAGAGGACCCCTATGAACACGTTCTGTGGGAAGCCACTGTGTGGTGGTGCAGCAGGGTGAGCCGGGAGTCCCTCTGGTCTGCTCTGTGCTGCTGCTCCTTGAGGAGCTGAGTGGCGTGGCCTGTAAGAAGCCCCCATCTGTGCCATGAGCCTTTGAGCAGCAGCTTCTCATGGGTGATTTTTTTTTTCCCCACAGCAGGGAATGGAACTCTGAGGGATGCACGCAAGGATTTTCCTTGGCAGTGTAGTTGTGTGTTGAGTGCCACGGTAGATGTAGTCAGCAATACCTCAGCTTTTCCTCTCCTACAGCACATCTCTCTGTGGCGTGCAGATCACTAATGAGGAGCTAATTAGGCATAAGTGATCATGATTTTATTCTGTTTTCCTGTAATAAATATATTCAAGTCCTTATTCTCACTGATTTATGAAAATGACCAATTTCATAGTGCTGAAAATAAGTTTTAGAAAAAAAAAAAAGGTAAACATTTTTTTTCCCCTAAGAATGTTAAACTTAATGAACAAAAAGTCAAAGAAAACCCAACAAAGAAAAATTATTGCTATGGAAATCCCCAAGTGAGAAGGTAGGGGTGTGAATGTTCTATAAAATAAAAGTTAAGTACTTTAGGAAATTGATAAAGGCACACAAAAATCTCAGTGGTGAACAGAATTATGGATGAAATAGCTTTTTCTTGCCCCTTTTCTTTTTTTTTTTAAATTTTACAGAGGCATAGTAAGAACAAAAGGAGTCTGAACAAAAGAGTGGGCAGTTGTTGGGTGAAAAATGTTCATTAGAATTCAAGCAAAGTATTAATTGAATTAATTCTCTTCTTCATGTGTCAGTAAAGGACAGTAAAATGCCAAGACTGTACCTGGGCTGATGGTGATGATGAAGCATGTAACACCCTCCTGCACCTTTGCTGTGCTGCTCTATGAGCTGCTGCTGTGCTGCTGTGTCAACTCTTACTGTTAGGCTTATTTAAACAGCTGGACCTGACGACTAATACCCAGAAGTTTTTACAGAATTCTCTGGAGAGTTCTGTGGTTTATGAAGCTTGAATTTTTCAATATACTTTTGAAACACAAAGAAATTACGGCAAACTTGGGAATTTGTCACCGATGCTTTCAAAAGGAATCTTTTGGATAATTGGAAGTCTATCAATTTGGCTCTGGTCCTGGAAAATGTGAAAGAAATTCTCCTATTACATTTAAGCTTCCTATCATTCTTTCAGACTAGTCACCCGTGATTTTTGGAAAATAGATCTTATCAACCTGACTCTTTATTCCTTTCTTTATTCTCTTTTTTGAGAGATAAGAAATACAGCTTGATCAATGCCATTGTGTTGAAGTAATATATAATACACTTCTGTGAGGCATGATTTTTTGATCAAGTGACTAGACTGAAATGAAATCAATTTGATGCTTCTTAAATGGGCTAAAAGCTGGCAGACAGACTATGAAACATGACTGTAAATGGGGAATCCTCACAGAGTATGTGCCTTTCAGCTGGATCCTACAAGAACTGGTTATTAGCAGTGACTATTTTGCACTTTACTGATGACTTAGATGGTGAAATATCAGTTTTCCACAGGACTGTGGTGCATTTAAGAGAATAGCTATCTGGTGCAAAGTGATCTGTCAGTGTTAGTAAAGTGGGTGCAAGCTGTAGTATACCATGAGTGGGATTTTAGTGAACTACTGTGGTTCTTGGACGAGTAATGGCAGTACTGAGTAAGGGTAGAGAAATATTTTGCACACGTACATTGTATTGATTTTAAGGAGAAAAGGGGTTAGATGATGTCATAACAATAAAGGACTTGGAAAAATGGAATGCCAAGGTCACTATCTGCTGGATTTACCAGAGGGAGCTGGCCCAGTATCGTGTGCTCTGTTTAAGTACCAGTTGTGGTTCATGGTATGGGAAGGCATTGTTCAGTGTAGCCAGCAGATCTGAACTCTCAGAGAACACCTGCCATGTAAGGAAATATTACCCTAAATTCAGTCGTTTTTGTTCGACTTATGGCCATTTCCAAGAGGACTATGGCTCTCTCTCTCCATTCATTTATTTGTTTCAAGAACTTTGAAGCTTTATACAGGCCTCTGATGTGGATGAAACTTAATGTAATCTTTTGCTCTACTCAGATTTTATATTAAAGAATTGGCTTTATGTTGAAGTTTTTACTGCCAGGAATGAAAGCAGGGAAAGTCATGCGTATACTTCAGAACTTAAAAGATGCCTGTACTACCTTCTCCTGTTGCTCTGTAACCTTGGTACTTGAGACTTCCTAAATTGCCAGGACAAAGATACCAGGAATTTAATGCACCTATTCCTTGTTCTTTGATGTAGCTAGTTTTGACCTGTGACTAGAGCAGCTGAAAGTATTGCTCAACTGAGGCGAGGTTTCCGAATTGGCTAAATGCAGTGAGGGGCGAAGATGGAATTTTTATAATAGGCTAGATGAGATTCTGCGCTGCTTTTGACAGAGGTTGTACCAATACCATGGTGTAGAGTTTTCACGTGACTGTGTTTATATTACTTCCATTTGAAAGAATTTTGTGGCTCTCTGCAGAGCTGTGATTGATTAAGATTATACTGGAATTTCTTAATGTTAAAATGGTGTGTGACAGAAAGCAAAAGCAACTTTAGTTGTTTTACAATATTATAGTATTTACAATATTACAGCTTAGACATCATGGTCTGCCCAAGGGATCTCAGATGCACAGAAACAGGTTCTGCTCCACATTCTCAGGAATCAGAAAAATTTAAAGTTTGATCTTTAGAATGTCCATGGCATTGAAGTACAGCCCTGAGTATCTGCCCAGTCTTTGCTTATGTTATTTACTATTGACAGGTCTTTGAATGTAATGCATGAAAAAGTTCTGTATCTCGAACAGTTAATGTTCACCTGCATGTTTGTCACTGTTCTGCTAAAGCAATGAAAAATGCTGTTCAGTTGAATCCAGGTATTTCATATAAAATTAGTAAAGTTAGTAATTATACATACCATTTCTCTATCACTTTTGTCCATTGGAATAATTTATCCTTCCATCATACTAAAACTGAAAATAATGAAGCTGCCTTGCTTTGTAGAGGACTTTGAAATTACATGCCCAGATCACCTAGAAACAGAGCCAGGGGTAGTATCTGTGAGTCTCAAACTGCTCTTTTATCCAGTGGACCATGCTGATGACACCATTAAATACAAAATTTGATAAGTGCAAATGCAAGTGCAAAAGCATAACCAAATTTCAGGTCTTGCTGTATGAATATACTAAGAATGTTTTCAAAAACTGTGATGATAAATTATTTTTCAAATAGACTTTTTAATTATTATTTATAAAAACATAAACAGAAAATTTGACCCTCCATGCATTTCTCAAGAAGAAATTTATATTTTTTCCTGTGACCATAAAAATACATCTTTCCTCCCCATTCTAGTTACTGTTTTGAAAGCCTACCTTTTGTTAAAGTCAATTCCTAACTTCAATTTACAGCCTACAACACGCACAGTCTATATTCTCCAGCAGCTGCAGCAACACTTACATGTTGGAACTTTTTGTAACATCAGTGGAACTCTCTTCCTCCTCTTTGAAGTCATCCCTTAAAATGATCCTTTCTCCCCAGTTTTTGCCACAAATTGAATTTCTTATAAGAGCTCGTAATTTCCCAGCAAGCTTAAAAAGAACATCCAGTTGCTTTCTTTTGCCCTTCACTCCCTGTTTTGTGCTGAGCTGTGCCCTCCTGTTTTACAGCTGGATTGAAGGTGTCTCTGATAAAGGGCTGTCTGTTGTTCAATTGGGACTTAGTGTAATGTTCTCTCAGTCCTCTGTCTAGGTCTTTCAGTGTTACAGTCTACAAATTACCACCCTCATTTCTTTTTGTGTTGCTCTATCTTGCCAAAAGAATAAACGTGGCTGTGTCTGTCTTGTGTGTAGCCAGGACTATCAGTTTCCTCCCTGAGAAGATGAGAGTGCTCCTGCTGTGCTCGTGTCTGTATTCCAGCACACTGCAAACTCACCTGAGAAAACTTCTGTTCACCTCTCTGATATCTCTGTTCAGAACGTGTTGATTATTAAAGCACCTGTATGAAAGATACTGACTGCTGAATGGCCAACCTTGATGGAGAAGAAATACATATCATTGTCATAGGCATACACGCCAAGAGAGAAGTACTAATTAGGAGATTCCTGGTTGCAGTCCAGCTCCCAGCCTTAGGTGCATGAGTATTTTGTATGACCAGTAGCTATTTATGGATGATTCCTAAACACAAGCTCTGAAAGGATTAGCAAGATGTATGGTATGTGATGCTTTGCCCTTTCCACAGCAACCAGGGTCACAGTCCTACAGAACTGCAATGATATCATAAAAATACTCTTTTTTTTCCTAAGCTTTAAAGATCAGCACTATTTGTCATGGAGCAAAATGGCATGGAAGTTGAACTTCTGTTCCCACAATTGTATTTGAGAAGTGCTCATGAATCTTGACAGACTTATGAGTGATTATAAACAGCTGAAGGAAAACAATAGGGCTGTGCTGGCCATGGGACATGGGTGGGCCCCACCGTCAGTGTATCTGTGCTGATGAAGTCTTGTGTGGCAGGTAGAATATGTCAGGGAGCTGGGACAATCCCATTGCAGCATGTTTGAGCTTCAGTTCCAGCTGTTCCTCAGCTGCTCAAACGCTTTATCTGAAGAAATGCTTAAATAAAGTGCATTGTGTGTGGTTTTTTTGAAGAGGCTGAACTGTGTCTTCCCATGATGCCAATTCATGTCTGAGAACATTCTGGCTGTCATAGCTTTAACCCCAACCCACTCTCTTAGTTCAGGGAGGCACATGTTGCCAGTTCAAGGCTGGTTCACAGAGGTGTAAAAACAGATGGCTCCATGTGTATATGTGTTCATATATATGTTTATAGCTAAATGTTGTATTAATATGAACATAATTAACTGAGGAAAAGATAAGTCCTGGAGAAGTTGTCTAGGACTAAAGGTCTTCCATGGCCAAGAGCAGAAAAGCTTACAAAGGGATGAATTTTCCTGATGCCAAGACCTTATTTCATAAAATATGAAAAGAAAATACAGAATTGGAGAAGAAGGATATAAAAAACCAAAGTGGTGAGATTGTTGCCAGTGGTATTTGAGGATAGACTGATAAAGGAAAGAAATAATTTACTGCCCACTTACAAATTGCAGAGGGAATGAAATAGCTATCCTGCAAGCCCTGATATGACAAAGACACTTTTTTGTCTGTAACTAACTAAAAATCTACTGCTGTTTTGTGATTCCAACTAACTGAATCAAAATCAGTGAAACATTTTGCTTCTTTCTTTTAAATACAATTGCCTGCAGGTAGAAAATGTTTCCTGATGTCTCCTAAATTCTTTAAGTGGTGTTTCTGTGAATATATGGAGATGTGTTCTGCACAGAGGAATACTGTAGTCTGAAATCTGTGTTTTCGAATCATGTTGTCTGACAAATTCCTTTATAAGACATGAGAAGCTAAATAGTTACATTGACAAGGCTTTAACTTTAAAGATTATTGGGTTATTAAATTACATATATATAATTTTTAAGGAAATAGTATGTTGATCTGTAGGTAATTGAGAAGATATCAGTTCTGTAAAAAAAGTGCATTTCTGGAAATATATTAGTTAGGGCTAAAAAGCTGTTTATATACAAACTCTTTTATATCCCACATATATTAAATGTGGTGTACTCTGTCTATAAAGATCTTTTGCGGCTTACTCTTTCATCTGAACACCATGTAATAAAAAGTTCTGCTGAGATGAAATTTTGTGTAATTGAAAGCCCAAATGAAGAAGATGCCTAGTAGGAAAGGAATAAAATGCACAAGCTATGAGTAAATGGAGATGCTGAAGTTAGTATATGAGGTGCTTTTTATTTCTACAAACTGGAATGATAATTTCAAAGAAGAAACTGCAAAAAATGAAACGAAATTACAAGCACTGTCACACTCAAAATATCTATGTGAAAAAAGATGTGAAAGAAAAGATGAGATCACAAAAGAGGTACTTTTGCTAGAAAAAAGAGGCTCTGAGCAGACTACAAGTAAAATCCAAATGCGGTGAAGAGTTACTGGCCTTGAGAAATTAGGTATTTTAAACAGTGAAGGGAATTTCATAGTCCAACAGTACTGGATGGGTGGGAAAAATTGTATCCTATTTATGGCATTTTAATTTCTGTATCAGCCTAGGTATGTAATTTTCAGAAAAAGAGGTGTAAGCTGATTATCTGGTAATTCAGACATCCCATTTTGATGTTTAATTTGCAAATGTTCATGAGCTAGAACATTTCACTAAGCAGCTGATAGCGTGAGGAAGAGTTAAAGCTGTGGGTTCAGCCTCCTGCTGTGCAGGCAGTGTGTTGGGAGAAGCCGCTGCTAAAGAGTAAGACAGATCTGGAAGTCGGGCTCCTGCTACATCAGCTTGGAACGAAATCAATACGTGGATGAGACGGGGTTGTTGTTATCCCTGTTCTTCAAGGAGATACATGCATGGCAAGGATTTGATGAGTGGAATTGTTAAACTGTATCTGAGCAGTGCTACACAGGGACATAATACTTTGTATCCCCTAGTCTCCAGGGGGAACTACAAGACAACAGGATTAACTGTCAGAGTGGATTTGCTCTGTAGACAGAAACTCTTGTCTACATGATTGGAATAGATAATTGATGGAAGATCAGATCATGTAGACTTCTGGAACAGATTAGTTTTTCACTTTTGCTCATTACAGTCTTTGTCATGAAAACAGATATACTTTATGCCATTTTCTGGTCTCCTTGTACTCATTACACTGGGAGTGTTATCACTTTTGATTTTTCCGCTTTTTACATTCCTAAGACCTGATATAATTATTTTCTCATAATAAATTCTCTGTTTCAGTGTCTTTATAAAGATATTAGCATTGGTGGAGTTTGGTGAGAAATCATATTGGCAATTGCACACTGACAAGCTGAAGATGGTATTGTTTAAAGAAATAATTATCTTAGGGTGCCATTTCCATTAAGACCTATGTAGCTGGCTAAATGTAAGAAAAAGTAGTGATCGGGACTTTCCATAGACACTGAGAAGGGAAGGAGCTGTATTTCTGTAGTCTGACTCTGAGCATGAAAGAGGTCCATCTGAGTCTCTGTATTGCTAGAAAGTCAGCTAGCTTTAATCTCCCAGTGGCAAATGATGAAGGATTTAATATAAGCTTTCGGAGAGCAATCCAATGGCTACTCAACTGGGTGAAAACCAATGAAATTTAAAATGACTGGAATAACTTTCTATTTGTGGCATGAATTGTCTGTCACAGGCATGCAACCTTAAAAAAAAAAATCTTTAAAATTAAAAATCTTTATAAAGGGATAGTAGGTTTGAAGAATAATTAACAGACAGATGTACTTTGGTTTCTGCTGCACTGAATTTCTCATTTCATAAACTCTCATTGTCCAAACATATACCTTATTTCTAGACTGAAACTATCTAGTTTTAATTTCTAGATTCTGCATTTTTTACAACTTTTCTGTTTTTTATGTTTTTCAACTTCAAAATAATGAGCAGGGATATCTATCCCATGTATACATGGTTTGTAGGAGGCACAGATTTGTTTGGGTTAGGTCATTCAGCACCTTCAGTTCCCACCCCAGTCAGGGTCAGAGGAGTTAAAACCCACACAGAATTCTTAATCATTTGTAGTTGCTAAAGAATATTAATTGGATGAAGCTTTACACCAAAGATCAGCAACACTTCCTTCTCTTCGGTACCTCAGGTACCCGATGATAGCAAATGCCCTTGAAACAAAGTTAGACTGAGAAATACAGCAGTGGATGTCGTATGTTGGTACATGTGTGCTTCTAGAGCTTACTGGTATCCCAATAATTGGTTGTTGCTGAGTTATATAATGTCCATATGAAATACATCTCCATTCTTATAATGTTTTTGGACACCTGTGGTGATGTTACTGTTTGACATTGGCCTTGTAACAGGCTGGTTTGTGCTTTCAATTTCATGTCCATTAAAAACAAGCCTTAAAATGGGCTGCCCCCTTTTGGGGACAATCAGACTTTGTTTTAGTGGTTTCAAAAAGCAATCACAAGGAGAATTACCAATAAACTAGAGAATTCTGAGCAAAGCAAGCCGCTGCAGTGCAGAACATAATTCATAGAAAGCATTTGACAATAGCATTTTTGATGATTCATTCTCCTGACTCAGATGGCAGAGAGAACCAGGCATGGGAACAGTGTATCTTTGCAATAAAAGAATGAGAGATTGCAGGGACGCACTTGTTGTGATGACCCTGGAAATGATAGCAGGTTATTCTGGTGGCCATTCTGGGCCAGGTTGTGAGGGGTCAGGATGAGAGAGAGACAGCACAGTCAGTAAATTTATGAATACAATGTAAATTATTGAAGGATGTGGGGCAAATGTCTAGCCAAGTATAGCTGATGACTTTTCTTATAAGTTTGTCTGGTAAAGATAATTGCACATGCTGTAGGGCATGTAATATTGTGTGACATCCTAATTTTTTCATAAATTGTTCTGTGAGATGGGGGCAGTTCTGCACGAGATTGTTTTCATAGTGTTGTAACTTGTGTTTGCATTACACTGTGACTAACTAGCAGTGAGGTCTGCCTGAAGCTTCATGCACTGCTGAGCTGCAATAAAATCTCTCTGCCCCGTGAGCACTCCAGTGTCTGACATTGTGGTGGTTTTAATGGGATTATTTTTTCTTGTACAGGGGCTCCAAGTTGGATCTCCCTTGTCTGGCTGCATCTGTCCAGCTTGCTGGATTTCAGTAGACTGCTGCTGATGCCTGCCTCTTTGTCGAGTTTAGCTGAGGACAGCCTGTCTGTTTAAAAGCGTGGGGACTAAAGTGCCAGTGTTCTGACAATCCTGTTTTTCAAGGAATCCATCTTAAAATGAAGGACAGCGAATTAGTGTAGCTCTTGGTAACTGGATTAAAACTAGCTACCTTCAAATGAATTGCTATGCAGTGCAGTTTTCCCAGGAAGGACCCTAGTTTGGAATTTTTTAACTTGAATTGTGGTGGGAGCAAAAACAATGTGCCTTGAGCCTGGGTTTGCACATCTTACATCCTGCATGGTCCAGGCAGATGTGCCTGACAGCGCCCTGCACAGCACACCTCTAGTGACATGCTGAGTTGGGGACTGTAAGTATTCCAGAAACAGAAGGATGCCTTTTCTGGGGCAGCCGTGGCCCCATTTTCAGTCCAGTCAGAAGCCTTTTTGCTGCCTGCCACTGAGGAGACCTTCAGTGAGAGGGTGACCAGGTGTGGGATGCACAAGTGTCTGTGGTAGCTGTGCTCAGGGCCTGTGCAAGAAATGTTCAGAGGTGCTGTGTGAGACATTTTCCACTGAGCCCCAGCTTTCCCACACTCCTGATCCTGCTGAGGGTGTGTGGTGGTTCCCGTGTGTGCCTGGCCTGCTGCTTGGGGCCACCCGTAGCTTGACTGCACTGTGGGTGCACACAAGCTCTGGCCAAGTGACCTGGTGATGTGATGGCAGTTGTCCAGCCCTGCCACTGGAAGGAGGTGAGAGCTTGCTTGGCCTGGGACAGCCAGCACCAGTGCTGTGAACAGACACCTGAGGTGGAGTGCAAGGTACTGATGCTTTTTTCTTGCTGTTGCCTCTTTGAACTGGTCTTCAGAGGATTGTTCTGGTTTATTTTTGCTGGATGAAGCATAGAAAGGTCCTTGAAACCCAGGGAGAGTGAAGGGAGATGGGCTGATACAGATTCCTTCCCATCTTTAATTTTGTTGTTTTCACTGCTGCCTCTGCACCTTTGTGCATGCAAACTTCACAAATGCCTGGCAGACTGTAAGCTTTACATCGTCTTTCCTTCAAAGTTGGCTTAACCTGGCTGGGGAGTCTTCCGCAGGGCTATATGAGTCACAAAAAGTAGCAATATGCTAAGTTAAATACAGTAAATGATTTATCTCCTCTCCCTCTGGTTTGTGTTTCGAAATGTACGCTGCGCGGTTTGGTAGCTTCCTACCACTGCTGCCAGGCCACCTGTCCCGCACCACGGCCAAGTCTTTGTCTCCAAAAATACCACTGCAGCTCAGACAAACAGCTTGGCAGCCATGCCAGGGAAGACCTTTAAAATGATAATCTCGTATCGCCACAGTGGGAGAGAAAGATACATTACATGTCTGACCCAACACTTCAGAACTGCAGAGCCACGTCTAAAACGCAGGTAGTGAACTGATCAGCCTCTGGAAACAGGCATCGTGTGACATCACAATAGTTAACATAGTACTACTGTTATCTGTGATATAGTCTGATTTTTTTTAAAAATCAGTCACTTGAGTTATTAGCATTGGTGAATTAGGCCTTTATCCCTTGCCACAAACCCTAGAGCGAGTCCAGAGAAGGGCAACAAAGCTGGTGAAGGGGGTGGAGCACTTGTCCTACGAGGAGCAGCTGAGGGAGCCGGGGTTATTTAGCTTTCAGAAAAGCAGGCTGATGGGGGACTTTCTCACTCTCTACAACTACTCTAAAGGAGGATGTAGCCAGGTGGGGGCTGGAGTCTTCTCCCAGGTGACAGGATGAGAGGAAGTGGCTTCAAGTTGCATCAGGGGAGGTTGCATCAGGTTAGATATTAGGAATAGTTTTTTCATGGACAGGGTTGAAAAACATTGCAAAAGGCAGCCCAGGGAAGCGGTGGAGCCACCATCCTTGGAAGTGTTAAATATCGTGGATATGGCAGTTGAGGACATGGTTTAATGGTGAAAATTGTGGTGGTGCTGAGTTGACAGTTGGACTTGATCCTAAAGGACTTTTCCAACCGTAACAATTCTATAATTGTATGAAACCCAGTGCTTTTTCTCTGCTTACGCTTTCTCTTTTGCCTGTTAGTTGAAGGTATTTTAAGTATGTAATGCCGTGTGGGGCTGCAGACAGACACTTGAGTTTTCAAAGAAGTAGTTTAAATGTAAACAGACAGTGAAGTGGGTGACCCACTGAGATTTAGGTCTTCAGAAGCAGTAGGGTTGCCTCTGTGCTTATGTTGCTGTTCGTGTGGTTTGTATAGACTTGGCCCATATATTTCCATACCCAAGCTAGCCCGCAGCAACCCAGGAGATAGCAGGGAACCTGATGCTGGCAGCACCCTCCCTGGATAGGACTGCTAGTGCTGGGCTCTCCAGTGCCATGGTAGTGGTGACCCATCTGCTGGCCCCTGGGAGCTGAAATCACAGATGCTGGGACTGTGGACACTCCTCTTGTGTTGGACATCAAAGAGAGAGCACGAGAATGGAGCCGCAGTCACTTGGGATTTATTTGCTGTATTTTTAGTTGGGTGTAGCTGAACTTTTTCCACAGAGCTGCAGGATGAAAAAAAACAAGTGGGATGCAGCTCCTGCAAGGCATCCTTGTCCCTGGTAGCCGCAGCTTCTGGTGTGCAGTGGAGGGACTTTAGGGATGACACATCCTCGCTGATGGGCTCTGCAGAAGGCGTTACTTTGCATACCTTCATGATGGGCTGTGCAATACCCTCTGGGTCAAGGCCAGTATTGATTGTGAGAGAGATGTGGCAAAGACACTTTGTAAGTGCACAGCATTCAAGGGGACAACGTGAGGGAGGCAAAATACCTCAAGTGTCTGCCTACGTGCAGATAGAATAAAGAAACATGCCTGTTAAAACAAAAGGTCTGGATTGCTTGTTTGGTTTTAAGAAACTTTCCCTCCTCCCATTGAAAGAAGCCCTTGGGGTGAAAGGAGTGCAGTTGTGAGCTTAATATTGTTGGCGTCTGTTTCTACCAAGGTTACATAATTGCTGTTTTCCTGGGAAATGAAATCATGGAAATAAAAAACTAAATTTGCCAGAGCATAAGCAGGCACAACTTTGATTTCAGGCACCTGTCTGTGCCAGTATTTAATTTGGCACAGGAAACATAGCATCAAAACGAATGTGAAGCAAGTAGCACAGAAATAATGGCACTACTGGCATTCAGACAGGGAGATGTGAGAACAAATACATCCCTCCCCAGCATGGGAAACCTCGCAGTACACAGTGTGCATGGGGGATGAGGCCAATGACAGGAGCAGGCAAGGAGAGTCCTGTGCAGCAGGAACGGTGGGGCAGTTGGAAAATACACTTATGGAATCCCAATAAACCACACTTAAATGAATTGGATTGAGAGAAGGGCAAGCTGCAACCAAAAAAGAGAATCTGAAAGGCTGCAAGGCCTTTCCTCTGTCTTGCCTTAGTAATTATCTCTTGTTTGCAGAGCTTCCATTAATTGGAATGCATTTCCTAATGAAATTAGGCTGGCAGCCAGTATTCAAGTCTTTTTACTGCTAGGGAAAATTTGTTCTTTGAACAACTCAGCCATTGATTTTTATTTGTGTTTTCATTCATCATGAGACTGTTACGTGCCAAAAATTCCACACTCCGTCATATTGCCTTGGACAGTCTGAGTTATTTGATTTATTCCCTTGCTCCTGTGTCTCAAACCCAGAATTCTACAGCAGTGCCTCTGTAGTTACTTTGTTGTGTGGTTTTCACACATTGCCCTTTTTCTTTTTAAACAGTTTGACTTTGTTTTAACTACCTATTTGTTGGGACAGCATGAAATGCATGGCAGTGCAAAGGCACTACGAATCCTAAATTAAAAAAATAAATAAAAGGTCTTAAAATATAGGTTTGTATTTGTGACATTTGTATTGTGTGATTTTTAAATTTAAAAAGATTTTCGAACTTGTTTATAGGCAGCACAGGAACTGGACTATATCAGTGCAGAAGGGCACATTTTGAAGAGAGATCTTTGCAAAGTGAAACTGTCAACAGTTTTGCTGGAAGGGGTCAAAACCCTGTTCAGACCTGAGACAGTGTTTGATCTGTACTTTGCTTATCTATTTGAAGAAGGGTGGGACTGGAGACAGGAACTACAGCATTATTTGGATGTAGTGTCTTCACTTCTCCAGCCAAGTCAGGACTGGCTATTGCTCATGTGTGCAAACTGCCTTGTCTATCTTGCTCGGCAGGGTATGGTTTGATATACTGACAGTATCTGTATACACACCTCACCCATCAGGCTGAATTACTTCAAAAAATTAATCTCTCTGCTACGTCCTCCCTGCATGATAATATCTGTACTGATCATCCTCCATAGCAAATATGAATCTTACAAAATGCACGCAGCCATTTTACAACAGACTTTAAGAAACTGATCCGCTGATCTCCTTTCTCATTCAGCACATAGCAAGAACAGTGAGCAAGGCTGAAGGTTAGATGAAGGGAGAATGACTTGAGCTACCTCCAGCTCAGAATGATCCAAAATATGAAAGTGGCTTTAAAATTAGTTTTTGAAAAGCAATATGCTTAAAGGTTCATCTTAGTTTCTTTGATGTCTGAGACTTATATGAATGCACTCAGTTTACCTTTACAGATTGTCTCAACACATGCTAGCTGTTGTGAGTTTGTTTAGGGACAATTTTTTTACCACAACCCCCCCCCAAATTGCTTTAAGATGAGAGAAGGTTTATGCAGGCAAAAGAGATCTGATTGGGGAGAAATAATATTAGGATTTATTACTGTAAAAATAAAAACTAAACAACTATATCTACAACAATTCTAATTAAGCAAAGGCACTATGTATTCACAGAAACACCCCTTCCCCCTTTGTATCAGTCTAGGAGGAGAAGCACTTTCCACTTTTAAAGCTCCAGGTCTTGCAAGCAATTCTGCAGCATTTTGTAAGTTCCTCTCTGTTATCTCTGAGACGACATCTCCGACTCGTTGCAGCTGGAACTGTTTCTCTCTCTGTCTCTTTCTCTTCTATGTCGACCTCAGGGCTGGGCCTGCCTCCCTCCTGGGATAAGGCTGGGGTTACCCAGGTCCTGTAAGGTCTCCC
>JAWMRA010000001.1:101978425-101991391 GCA_035584735.1 Pseudotriccus pelzelni | reverse complement strand
AAGGACAAGCATTAATCTGACTCTCCTGTCTTCCCATGGTGACTTTGTTCATCAGAGATGGCTAAGAAAAATAGATTATAAAGTTGTGTGATTTAAGAATGATACACTGCAGGGATACTCACAATCCTTTATCTTTAAGGAATTCCCCATCCTACTATTTTCTTGTGAGATGTCAGTTTACACCACAATTAAAATCCTTAATGCTTGCATGTGTCTGGCAAGTGAGCAGGTGTGAAGTGGTACAAGAAGCAAAGAGAATTCAAGTATCTAAAATGTTAGAAATAATCTGGAAAAAAATATATTTGAATTATTAGAGCAAAATTAATTCCTCTTACCCAAACTTGTTATTCCACAAAATAATGATAATAACAAAAACAACAACAACAGTAATGAAACTTGTGAAAGAAAACCAGTCACTAGGCAATCATAGAAGCTGATGGCAGAGGTCTTATCAGCTATAACAGGTCACTTCCCTGAAGTCATATAACCTGAGAGAAGGTCAGAGAGAGCTGTGTTCTCAGCTCCTCTAGCTGAGGAGCCCTTCTGCTAGCTGCACAGAAAAAGGTATCAAATATAAGCATCTAGTACATGTATCTCACTCTCTTCCAGTCTATAAGGAGATGCTGGTGGAGTTACTAGAAAAATACTGAGCTACTATTCCATCTAGAACTGTAATGAAAACTGAAAATACTCATGAATTTGCCATTAAGATGAACAGTCTGATTTTGGTAAGGACTTTAAGTACATGTTTGTCTTTGAGTGATAAATTGGTTATCCAGAATAGATAATAATTTCGTGGAAAGGGTATACACATGTATGTAGGAAAAGTGTACATTATTTAAGCATTAGGTCAGCCACTAAACAGTATAATGAGTACTTGTGTTACACTAACAGGTTCCAGTCTAAATAGTGAAGAACAATTTGAATCAAGAAGTGAATATTAGGACTATGAAAGTCTTGAAAACTTTGCATAGTACACCTCAAGAAGGTGTAATGTTGAGTAAAGATGCAATGGTAATAAAAGTACTTCTGAAGAATACTCACATACAACCTACACCATCAAGCTTTTCTGAACTTTTACTCCCCTTTTTGATGTTTTCCTATATTCTCATCTGTTGTGCACCAAACCTAAAACCTCTAGCTATACATAAAATATACTTTATTTAAATAAATGTTACTAAAAACAATGTATGTCTTTTCATTTAGCTTAAGCTGTAGTTTGAGAGTTGAAAATGGGTAGTAGTGGTCTTAAAAAATAAGTTAACAAAACCCAGAAACCAGATAAAGTATGTAATACATAAATGCTCCATCCCTGTGCTTTTGTGCTGCATTCTCCTTCCTCCCTTTAAGTTTGACTTCCTGGAGTTCCCCTACTTCTGTGACATCTTATGGTAATTGCAGTTCCTTCTTTCTCCTGGTATACATTCCAGCCTGACCATGAGGGCCGAGAGAAAACTATCCTTGTAGGATCAGTTCTTGCATTTAATGAACTATATTAGCCCATTGAAAGCTGTATGAGTGGGCAAGTTGACAGAGATATAGAGCAGGAGAACAAAGAGGAGGACTGAATGCCAAAGATTCTCAGCACAGTTTGTGTCAAACTGCTATCAAACTGTAACTTCTTATTTGAGTGTTCATGTTGTCTAACCTTTCACACACCTGAAGTCGCTCTGTCCCATATTTGGAGATGATTTAGGCCCTGCCTAACCAACAATTCTTTGTTATAAAATGTATGTCTATTTGTGTGTTTTATACATGTCACTGTGATATTTTCGTACATTTTGAGGGAATAAAATTTTTGCACTTTAGTTGTAAGACCAAACATGTTCAGGACATAATTTTGGAAGGTCCACCATCTGGTGATGCTGAATAAGCATCAGGCCTGCAAGACTTTAAATAGGACTTTGCAGCATGCAGCCACTTGCTGTAAAACAGGTGTTTCATTCTGATTGCCAGCTATTCATCGGAGACATAATCCATACAATTCTCCAAAATTTTGAAAGAAAAGCATAGCATTTAGTTTGCTTTTATGATCATTATGGTCATAACCACACTACATTGTGATTATTTCCCACAAGGTACAAACTGACTGAGAAATTACACATGCACACAGGCTGTGTGATTAAAGAAGGTAGAGTTTGATTCCACTGTCTGCATAGGTAATAGGTAGGAGTGAGAAGGTGTATGTCTTTACTGAGGCAAGTAGTTAGTATTTCCAGTAAGATTTTCTATTAAATTAGTTCTGAGACCAATTTTTTTCCCTATGAATTTACCCTACAATATCCTCTTTCATACCCCCTCAAATCTCTCACTGCAAGTGCTTGAAAGGGAATCTCATCTATAAATCAACTTTCAAATAAATGAAACTCTGCAATAGTTAATGATATAGAAGAAATATAGTATATGGTAATACACTATAGCAATATGGTATAGTAGGACAGCAATTTTGTTTCACTGATTTATTATACTGACATAAGAATACAGATGCCTGGATGACCCTATAACAATTTCTGAGCATCCAAATTATAAATTCATTTAATTAATCTATGTGGAAACTGTAGTAATGACATCAAAACATAAACAACAGCTTTACAAAATCATCTATTCCACTAACTAGCCTCTACACTTTCAAATTAAGCAATAAATGTATCTTTCTCTCAAAGCAATAGAACTAAATGCCATGACATTCATTTAGCAGAGGAAAAGAACAAAAAAGCAGAACAACAAAAAGGAAAAATGAAGTTCTCTTTGATCCATGGTAAAATTTCAGGTTTGGATCAGTTCTCTTTGACCTGAAAACTAACATCATGCATCCCATCAGAAAAGATTTTGACTTGAGGTTTATAATAGTTCTTTGTCTACGCAGGCTGGAAATGAGGGGTGATTCAGATCTTTCTATAGTTTGTTGACCCTTGATGTTATGGGACCAATAAGATGTTTGGAGGTAGAGGCGGAGTACGTATTTCTGACTAAAAGTACATAACTGAATTTTCTTGAACATCAGGAAGTTTAGGAACCCACTTTTTATATTTCAGTCTCATTTTAAATTGGATTTGTTGGTACACTTCTGACTGCTGACTTTATTATGTCAAAATACGGAAAACATCATAAGCTTTACAAGTACAGTGTAAACTCATTTCCTCCTTTACTCAGACTGCTGGAAATGTTAAAAGCAAAACACATTTGTCATGAGAGAGGAGTAAGACAATTTAGGAGATTAACTCCATTAGGGTCATGTAAGCTGAATGATCAAGAGGCCAGTCTTCAAATTGCTGATAAATTAAGGTGTAGCACATCAGGGCAAAGAAAGACATTAGCTTGCATCTATCCTAAGTGTCTACTACTGGTCATTATCAGAGGCAGGATATTGTGCCAGATGAATATTTCATTTGATTCCATAGGGTAACTTTCCTGCAAAGTGGGCAGAAGTAAAATACATGGAGTTTTGTTACTAGTTATAAAGAGTACCTTAATTAAACCTGTGTGATAATAGGACTAGACCTAATTTTTACCTGCTAATAAGATCCGCTGTACTCTCTTCTCAGATTTTTAGAGCCATATTTTAAAGCAACTGTGACCAAAATACCAGATATAAAAGATTTAACTGAATCTCTATGCCTCCATATACTCAATAAGACAGCACATTTGTACCTGTCACCTTAGAGTTTCTGATTTGAAGCCAGAATGTCCTGAGAAAATATAACAATTTTCTCTTGCACAGCATATTTTTTTCTTTCTTTTTTGATCTGAATTCAACCAAATGAACCATTAAGTGGAACAGGCAGAGCAATGCAGCTGATGAACAATGAACTGAAACATGCCTAAGGCACCAAACAGGTTTTTAATTGCTTGACTTTTATTTCTCTAATGTCTATCTCTATAGGTGATTGTGTGACAAGTTTTCCCTCTGCTCTTTATTTTGAATCGGTGGAATTCTACCAAGGCATGGAGCCATGATCTCACAAGCAACAGCTTTGATCATCTCACTCTACATTCCCATTCTGCTCAAATTTTGATGCAATTCTTCATCATGGGACTGAAACTTATTAGACGTCTCTCTCCACCAAGAATTCTGTATACTGCCATCAGAATTTGTGAATTTCTCTTACAAAAGCAATTTGTTCAAACTACAAGCAACTGAACAGACATTAAAAAAAGATTGAAGTTTAGAAGGCTAATGACTCAATGTCTTTATCTTAGAGTAAATCAGGAAAAAAAAAGAGAACTTTTGGCAAGGAATAAGTGAGTGCAAAAGTTTAGCTTGTACTACAGGAAATGCAAGTGACGTCCAGTGACCTGCATCTTATCACTGCTGTCATTTGATAATGTTTGTATCAATACAGCAAAGATGGTGGTGTGAAGGACACTACAACTCCCCTCACCTACATCTTCTGTAGAGAGCTGCTGTGGGAAACACAGCAGAAATGAGTGAAGACAATTGGCTGTTAATTGCTCAGACAGCACCCTGGTGAAACATGTGTAGTAGTCCTGTGAAGAGCTCAGAACTGCACAAAAGAGAGTCCTCTTATTCTTTCTGTCTACCTGTTTTCTCTCTTTTATTCATCATGGAGTACATGACCAAAGGGTAACAGATTGTTTTACAAGGATCACATTTTAAGACTCTGTCCTTGATATACCTTGTGTGGTTGCTCCTCTCATTGCTTTAACTATTTCCTTTTCTTGTCTTGACTGATTATCTCAAAAAATGCTAACATTGGAATCAATGACACTTCACTTATATCTGTTTTTTCCCTGCTCTGCTTTGTGTAACAAATTGTGTTCATAAATTCTCAGAGAGCAGAGGAAGACATTTTTAGTTACTTTCATGTGGCAAAAGCATCCAATTTTATTATGAATTCTTACCAGAACCTAGAAAGTATTTGCAAATAGTAGAGGTATCAAAATGCTTGAGCAACTGAAGACTGATAAGGTTGTATAGTCTCAATTTGTCACAGTCAGTAAAATCCCTTGAGCTATCTTTGTGTCTTACGTTTTGCTGGAAGGAACTCTAACTAAACATTTACAACTCTGGCCCTCTTAGTACAGGCTTATAAAACAAATATTTCATGTCATGCTGCTTCCACTTTCTCAGACTTCACTAACCTGCCAACTCTTTGCATAGTGAAAAATGACAATTGTGGATCAGAACCTAATAAAATTTTAGGTACATCAAACAAGTACATAAAATTCATATACCACTATCCTATGACAAGATTCTTTTTAGATCTGCTGCCTATTTAACTTCAGATACCTTAAGTTTCATGTATCCCTCTGCAACCTTTCACGAAGTTCATATGTTCAAAATTCAATAGTTCCATCTCAGGAACTTCGCTTAATTAAATAAATTAGCTCAGTGATCCAGCTCCTGCCTCGTGTTAAAACTCAGGTTGCCAGCAATTATTCCTTCTGACAAAGAAAAATTTGTTTATTGATGTCTGCATGTTACACCATTCAAATAAATCTGGTTTTAAGTGAAGTGTCTGAGTTACTGCTTGAGACTTTCTGAAAAACATGACCATTCAATCTAATCTCAGATTTATACCTCTGTTCAAAATACACTCAAGTGGGAGATGTTGCCTCTAGCCCTGACTGATAATGACCTGATCTGTGATTTGACATTAAAGTCAGTTACTGGAAAAAGAAAAAAAAAAAAAGGCATCGTTCACATACACTAGCAAAATTGCACTGGATTTTATCTTCTGTTACATCAAAGAGACTTTAGGATTGATTTTCTCAGGTTTTATTGTTATAACATTTTAATTAAAAAAAAGTCTGCAATTTTCTGAATTGTTGATGAGAACCAGGCACAAAAGCTTGGATTTGCATATGAAAGCAAAAACTCTATGATATTTAGCTGTCAGCATTTTTTTCAAAAGGGATATAAACCTGTCAAAGACTCTTTAATGTTATAGAACATACTAGGGTCTTACTTCAGACTAAAATTTATAAAAAGAAAACATAGCTTACTCTGCCCTAGTTGCCTTCCAAGAATGTAAGATAAAACTTGTTCAGCACAGCTTTTTTTGAGTTGAGTACAGTGATATTTCAAGTGCTCAAGGTAAGAAATATAAATGCAATTGATATGTTTCACCATATTTAAATGTGGGGTTTTTTTATTTCATTGTGCACAAAAGTAGATGTGATTATAATGAATTTTCATGTCTCTTTCCTTTAGAGACATTTCTCATCCATGGAGGCACATTTGGCCCTACTCATTCAGGCAGGCATAACTTGGTGTGGTATAGGTATTGCTGTACAGTAAGACAGACTCATTGATATGAATAAGTGCTGTGGGTGTGCTTAGGGACAATTTTTTTACCACACCCCCCACAAATTACTCTAAGGTGAGAGAAGGTTTATGCAGATAAAAGAGATCTGATTGGGGAGAAAATAATATTAGGATTTATTACTAGCAAAATAAAAATTAAACAACTGTATCTACAACAATTCTAATTAAGCAAAAGCACTATGAATTTACAGAAATACCCCTTCCCTCTTCGTATCAGTCCAGGAGGAGAAGTAGTTTCTTTTCCACTTTTAAAGCTCCAAGCAATTCTGCAGCATTTTGTAAGTTCCTCTCTGTTATCTCTGGGATGACAACTCTGATTCGTTGCAGCTGGAACTGTTTCTCTCTCTGTCTCTTTCTGTGTGAAGACCTCAGGGCTGGGCCTCCCTCCCTCCTGGGATAAGGCTGGGGTTACCCAGGTCCTGTAAGGTCTGCCATGGACTACAAGGGGACACTTGCTTTTCCATGGTCTTCACCACATAGTCACAGGGGATAATGTTGAGTCCACCCCTGTTTCCTGTGGGGTCCCTTCCCATGGGAATAGTCCTTGATAGACTTCTCCAATGTGGGTCCACCCTTCGGGCAACAGTTCTTCCATTCTCTGCAGTCCCTTAGGGTCACAAATTCAGCTGCACCAGCATCGATCCCTCTTTGGGATCCCAAGACCTTACCTAGACCATCTTGCTCTAGCGTGAGGTTCCTCTCTCCATGGCCACAAGTCACTTCAAGACTCTGTTTCATCTGGGCCTCCACGGAGTCTCAGTTTCCTCATGTACTTCTCTGCTCCAGCATGAGTTCCTCAAGCTGCAGATGGAGTTGTCTCTGCTCCCCAACAATCTTCCACAGGTGGCAGGGATCTCCCCCTGCTGAAGGGAGGGGGAGAAGGAGCCCCCCCTTCGGACTTCTCTCTCTGGTTGCTGTTGCTGCCAGCTCTGACTTTGGAGGCTCCGCTATCTCTCTGGCTGGAATTCCTTTTGCAGTAGCTTCGTCCAAGTTCTTCTTTAATTTTTTTTTTTTTTCACTCTCTTACATGTCTGAGTCAGGGGGGCTTTCAGTGCTATCCCTGCCCCCAGCCCAGGGCCAGGGAAGGAGAGAAGCCTGGTCCCCACTTGGGTCCTGACACCTTTATCCTACATGGCTCCCAATTTGATCTGCACCACAACCTTCTCTTCTGTTTTCTTAAAGATGTAATTGGCAAAGGCATTACCAAAACTCCTGCTTGGCCCTACTCTGGAAATTCACCTGGACAAACTATTTCCAATCCCCAGGGAGGGGGGACCTTTGCAAGCCCACGACACTAGAATAAAATCTCTGTCACCCACCATCTATAGCAACTGGAAGTAGGGACAAAATTAGTATTATGGGGCCTGTGATTGAAAACAGGAGAGAAAAAAAACCCAGTTGAATTCTGTACTTTTTAGGACTTTACTACAGTTTCTGGAGCAATGACATTCTTTTCTTAACTTTCTAAAGCTTCAGACTATGTGTGTATATTAGACTTGTATGCATATAAAGGAACTCACACAATTGGTATTACTTATTTTAACAAATATAACTCTCTTAGGTGTAGTAATTCTTTCTCCTTATGATTCAAGCAGTTCTATTTCCTATCCAGAAAGTAAAAAGTGCACTAGTAGTCATTTCCAAGAGACAGGCTGTTACTGTGAGAAGTTGCACTGAGAAATTATGCTGAGAACCCCTTAATACCTTGTGTATTATGAATGGTGTGAACAATTCAGTGGTGTTGCCAACACATGCCTCTGGTGAGAAAGTCAGCCAGAATCCCTCAGCTGCTGGGCTGAGGCTGTAGACTCTGCACAGCTGTGATGAAATTGTGTGTACAGAGAGTATGTGCTTCAAGAAGGACTGATGGACTAGTTTAGTAGTCTTCTGTGTGATGCTGCCAGTTAATTTCTGGCAAGTTGAAGTCCCCAGCGAAGACAAGGGCAGTTGATTTGCAAGTGTCCCAGAGCTCCTCAGTGGTATCATCCTAGCCGGAGGTCTATAGCAGGCTCCCACAATGACATCCACATTATTTGTTTGCCCCTTGATTCCTACCCAGAGGCTCTCGACTGTGCCTTTGCCAGCTGTGAGCTCCATACATTCTAACCCTTTCATTACATACAGTGCCACCCCTCTGCCTCTTCTACCCTCCCTATCCAGCCTGAGGAGCCTGTGACCGTCCAATATGGTACTCTGTCAGTCCTGTGACCGACAGGACTCATCCCACCAGGTTTCACTTATGCCAATGGTGTCAAATCTCTTGGACTGGGCCAAAGCTTTGAGCTCCTCTTGTTTGCTCCTCACACACAAGTATTTGCCTCAGGTTGTTGTAAGTGTTCTCTGAAGACATACAGCAGAATTTTTCCCTCTCTGGCTGTACAGTCAAATCCTGGTAACCACTTTTGAAACAATGTGATTATCAGCTACCTAGAGTGCAGTTCATAACGGCATCAGATATTACAGCAGCTTGAATGGGCTTTTTGGTCATACATTACAAACATGGGGGGCATTTTCCTCTAACAGTGGACTTGATAAAACTCTCCATTGCAGTGCTCTCTAACAAGTCCTGGTACTTCTGTGAAAATTTCAAATAAATATCTTATTCAATCAGTTCTTCAGGTTATTGATTACTGACCAGCTAATAGTCCTCAGCACGCTTCCCATCTATAATGATGAAGATATTCTGTGTATTTCTTTGTATTATTAATTTCCTTCTGATCTTGGGATGCTGTAGAAAATCTAGCAGGCTGTAGCTCATAGTTGTAGTCTTTTCCTTCATGTTAAAAAGCAAACAAACTGGCCACCTCCTTTCCTAAAATTGCAGTAGTAAGATCAGAAAGTGACACAAGGTTTTCAAGGGTTGTTTCCCTCTCAGTGTACAGCAGGCTCCTGACTATCTTTCTCTTCAAAATGAAATGGCTACAGAAAAGAAGATGTACAGATGCTGAAGAAAATAACTGTGGAAAGAACATGTAGTATCTTAATGATGCTAGAAATATATTGCTACCGGGAAGTGTGCTGTTTGTGGTGTTGAAATGATCAACTCTCTCTTTAGGTTCTGAAATTCCATATCTACTGATGTGTTTACAAGAGCAGTTTCTGCTTTCTTCTCTGACCACGTCGTCCCTATCTCAAATATGTTATGCATAAATATGGAAGAAGAGGGAAATACAGATACACACAGCATGTGGGTTGTGACTGGATTGTGAAACTTAACTAGCATATAAACACAGTGCCAGAATAAGATCATATTTGACTGCTGGAACATTTACTTTTTCCCAGCAAAACATCTATTTGCTTTTTATTATTCTTAATAAGTGGAGAAAGAATGTAGATTTGTGTTTTGCCTGCCTGTCTTTCCCATGAGGGGTTTATATTTTATAAATAAAACAATAAAATAAGCCAAAACACGTTGTTTTGACACAGTGCCTGATTGTAAGAACATGAAGTTGCATCTAAGAGGATTCAACACCAGGCTGTCCTGGGGAGGAGCAGCTGCCACTTCCCATTGCAGAGCAGAGTACAGGAACGCCCCAAGGCATCGTAGGAAATGGCAGGGATCCTGTGGGATCGTCTGCAGCAACGGATCAGTCACACAGGGCTTGGTATCAAACTCAACTTTTCTTTCTAGGGACTGTTCTGATGCTGTTATGGCAAGTGCCTCATCTCCTGATTCTCCCAGCCTGAGAGATAGGTAGTTAATTTTTAAATAGTTAATAGTTCCCGCACCTCTTTCTTCTTTTTTGTCCTAAAGCAACTGTCTCTACTTGCAGTTCTTCCCGCTGACAGTAGTTAAAGGGGGGTGATGGTGGTGTGTTAGTCTGTATTTTGGTAACAAACACTAGTACGGATTCATCAGGGGAATAGCAGGTTCATCTGTGCTGAGGGAGAAAGTGTGACAACAGTGCTGGAAGAGCTCTGGGCTGAGCCTTGCTGAATAGAAAATGGAGACTTGAGACCTGCCCCAGGACACCTCCAAAGCTTTATCTGCTATCTGTTCTCTGGCTGGGCTCTTGGTATCGATCAGAGTCACAGGCAGTGGTTGCAACTTATCTGTCATTCATGAGATCTCTCTAGGCTGACCAAAAAGTGTACAGTGCACCATAACCATGTGTTTTCCTCACTTGTTAGCATGGTGCCCAACACAGCTGTGACTTGTGCCAAGTATCTCTCTCCCAAACACCTTGAGCATCTTCTAGGAGCCAGGAGAAAATACTGGAAAAATAAATTTGTCAGTCGATAAGCCTGGTCACACCTACATTACAAACCTGAAATGTTTTCTACTATGGGAATTCTTTTCAAATCCTTCAGGCTAATGATGCTATAATGGTGTTTTCACTGGAGACAACACCATGATATGCAGGAAATTTTTTTCCTTGAAGAGAGTGATTGGCTCCATACTTCTCCAAGTGGTGCTCACTGGAGAAAACAACAGCTTTTTGGATATTAGAGGTATTACAGTAAGGCCACTGCTAAACTGCTCCATGCTACAGCTCTGTGATGCCTGTGAATGTTACTCTTTTTCAGTGTGATTGGAGTCTCCTGTGCTGCAATGTGTTCTCCCACCGTGTATCTGCATCTGAAACAGCCACTGTGGCTCAGAGTGGCTTTTTGAAACTTTGCTGATCAACAAGCAGTGAAGGTTTAGAATAAAGTTAAAGACGAGGTGAGAACTGAGTTTCATTTTGCACTGGAGACCTCCCTTCTGTTGCTGGGACCTTTGCATGCCTGGGGTATAGGCTATCCAGACAGTGGCTCCTTTTCATCTTTTTTGCTCCAGCATTTTAAGTTGTAATAATTTCAGAATATTAAAATCATGTGTTTTAATGCTTTCTCAGAGAGTGTTTTGCAGGCCTCCAGAGAATGTATGTATGGACTTGCAGATCTGGGGTAGACTCAAGAAGAATGCTGAGCAGCACAGAAATTGTGGGAAGCCAGAAATATGTTCAGACACACTTTTATGGTTTGTCTGAGTGTCCCCTGTGGGACGGGATCTGAGGGGTTTGTAGGCTTACACAGACATTGTTTTGATACCACAGCACAGAAGGGCTGAGTCTGCTGCATGTGCTCGTGTGTGTGTGCGTATATTAGCTGTGCCAGAGCCTATAGGCACTGTCTTTAAAACCCTTGCATGAATAATGAAATACTCTTTGAGGTTTTTCTGCAGTCCTGCAGCAGGGAATTGCTACTCCTGTAACCTTTATTTGTCTTCTTGGAAGGAATTGTGTGCAGCATCCAATGTAGTGCTCTGTCATCAGGATTACATGCTGATACTGCCTAGACAGCTTTCTCTACTTTTCTTTCTTTCCTTGTATTAGCATATGGAAGCTACAGATTTGAGCCGCTGAAGTGGCCATCTTGTCCACTCATTTACCACTTCATATCCTCCTCCCTCATCAACCAGTTTCTGCTGTGTGGGAAGCCTAAGCCCTTCCAGAGCAGAGGAGTTATGACAAAACCATCAGGCAGCAGGTTGTAACTGCCATTTAGATGCTTTTGGCTGGTGGTTCCTCTGGACTTCTGGGAACGCTGGATGCCTCACTGGCAAGCTTTTTCCCAGAGAGGAGTGAGGGGAGGTGGGGCAGGCACAGAGGAGTGCTGTATTGCATCTCTTTTTCCCAGGCAGGCAGAGAGGTTTTAGTACCTGTAAGTACTAAAGACTGAGCAAATGTATAATTTTTCTTGTAATTCATTCATATGCAGGCCATGGAGAGGGAGAGTTCACAAAATCTCAGAATATGCTGAGTTGGAAGGGACCCACATGGATCAGTGGGATGCAGTCCAACTCCTAGCCCTGCACAGAACCATCCCCAAGAGTCACACCATGTGCCTGAGAGTATCATCCGAATGCTTCTTGAACTCTGTCAGGCTTGGTGCTGTGACCACTTCCCTGAGGAGTCTGTTCCACTGCCCAGCCACCCTCTGGGTGAAGAACCTTTTTCTAATATCCAACCTAAAACTCCCCTGACACAAATTCGTGCCGTTTCCCTGGGTTCTGTCACTGGTCACCACAGAGAATAGATCAGTGCCTGCCCCTCTTCTTCCCTTCACAAGGAAGCTGTAGATTGCAATGAAGTCTTCCTTCAGTCTCCTCTCTTCCGGGCTGAACAGACCAAGTGCCCTCAGCTGCTCCTTGTTCAGTTTCCACTCAAGGCCCTTCACCACCTTTGTTGCCCTTGTTTGGACACTCTCTAATAGCTCAGTATCTTTCTTATATTGTGGTGCCCAAATCTGCTCACAGTACTCAAGGTGAGGCTGCCCCAGTGCAGAGCAGAGCGGCTGGCGATTCTTTACCAGATGCCCCCCAGGACCAGGTTGGCCCTCCTGGCTGCCAGGGCACTGCTGACTCATACTTAGCTTACTATCACCAGGACCCCCATCTCCCTTTCCATGTACTGCTTTCCATTATCTCATTCCCTAGCCTGTACATCCGGGGTTGCCCCATCCCAGGTGCAGAATCTGGCACTTTCCCTTGTTGACTTCATATGTTTGGTGATTGCCCCGTCCTCTAATTTGTCCAGGTCTCTCTGCAGGGCCTCCCTGCCTTTGAGGGAGTCAGCAGCTCCTCCCAGTTTTGAGTCATCTACAGACTTGCTTAGTACCTCTTCCAGTCCTGCCTCCAAGTCCTTTATGGAGATCTTGAAGAGCACAGGGCCCAAGATGGAGCCCTGTGGAAC
>JAWMRA010000001.1:101920534-101970082 GCA_035584735.1 Pseudotriccus pelzelni | reverse complement strand
TTACTCATCTGGTCAGAGGGGCTTCAGTGCTGCTCCTGCCCCCGGCCCAGGGCCGGGGGAGCAGAGAGGCCTGGCCCCCACCTGGGGGGACCTGCCACGTCTTCTCTCTTACATGGCTGCCAAAAATTCTTCCACGCCGCCACCTTCTCTTCTGTTTCTTCTTGAAGATGTAATTGGCAAAGGCGTCACCTAAACTCCTGATCGGCCTTTGTCCGGAAATTTATCAAGACAAACTATTTTCAGTCCCCAAGGAGGGGGACTTTTGCAAACCCATGACAGGAGAAAAGCTTATAGTAAGCACTTTGTAGCAGCTTAGCTTATTTCCTCTTTGTCATGCTTTGATCAGAATTCTTTCCACTGAACTTTCTGGCTGAGGCTGAAAAACTTGCACGGCACAGACAATCCCACTTAAATTATATCTTGTAACTGTCTCAGTCTAGTCTGTCTCATATCTCCACTGAAGTGGCTCCCAGGAGTTTCAAAAGTTAGTATGATTGAAAGAATATTATTTTACCTGCCTTGCCCTTTAAGGAATGCAGTGTGAAGCAGATGTTAACAATGAGTTATTCCCCATAAATACTCCAAGGATGCTGGTTTCTGGCTGTTCTCTTGTCTTCTCTTGTACTTAGTTACCTCAAAATCTCAGTAACAAATTCCTGAATGGAATGTGATCTTTACATTAATGTCAGCATCATGGAAACACTAGTCCAATGTATGAAAGAGGGAACAAGTAAGCCAGATATTGCCTGGATGTCTTTTTTTTGCTAATTTTACATTTAAATTTTAATTTCTTAAATGAGATTAAGGGTAATTGTGCACCATATATGTTTGTTCATTAATACATGGTGTAGTAGTATTAATTATGGAAAAAAGAATAAACATTATTCCAGATGAGCTTTTGAACAAGAGGTTGAATTTACATTTTCCTATATGGTCTTCATAAACTTGTAGGTAGAATCATATCTTTGTCTTTTGAAAGTGGGGTAGTAAAGAGGTGGTCTAAAGACATGCAAAAAGAGTGAATATATCAATGTGCATAAGAATGATAGTCTCTTAAATTGCAAATGACTGCAAATACTGATTTTTCTGTACCTGTATGAAGTCCATCATAGTATGAAAATCTGAACTAAAGGGGGAGTAAGAAACACAAACTGAAATAGAACATCAAATTTTCCCACATGCAGAGTCACTGACAATGGTAGCAGTTCCTGAGAAATAAAAAGCTTTTATGAAAACATCAATATGTCTGTTTAGGAAAACAAATATGCATTTAGGAGCTGAAGCTTAGCCATCAGTTTCTGAAAAGTATGTCCCATGGTCCATGCAGTTCTCTGTCTGAGAAACTATGGCCTTCAACATGCAGTTAGAAGCATGGACAGTTTCTCTACTCTGCTCCAGGCAGTTGCAGTAGTGCTCTGTCATTTCCCTCTGGGATATTTCCTTAAGCAACCCATAATTCACAAGCACTCTGAGTCTCAATAGGATGAGTTTGACATGTTTTTGTGGATATTTTGTGTATTTTTAGGGCTTCAGTGGGTAGTAGGGTTCAAAACACTAGAGAATTTACTTACATTTTTGAAAGGCAGTGGTGCCTGATCTGAGCTGAACACCCAGATTTGCTACAAAGCATAACTGCATCATTTTACCCCAGAGGGCCACATGGATTAAAAAGTGCTGGTGTACTGTATGTCTTACACTGCTTCACTTGAAGTTTTGTATATTTTTCTAGTTTTGTATATGTGGAACAATATTTTTAGAGGGTCATATCTCTTTTACTATATTATTTCTTTGGATTTTTCTGACAGCAGCTAGGAGCTCAGATATCTCATTGAACAAGAGTCTAAAATGTCACACAATTTAGTTTCAATATTTATTAAAATTTTGATTTCAGTATCTTAGATTTTCAAATACACAAAGAAATGCATCTTAAAATCTGATGTGTGAAACTTGGAGATGTTCTGTCAGAGTATAGATCGACTTAATGACCTGGGTACGCGAGCTGACACAGGCAGGCAACCGGCACAACTCCCACCTGGAATGCAAAGAGTAAATTTATTTCCTTTACCTTGTCAACTGGGGGATCCTTGAAGCAACACCCAGGCAGAGGTACACAAGCAGAAATGAAGGCACCATTAAAATTGGTCCATGCCTGAGGATCACTGGCTTGCTGTTCACACAGGTTTATCAAGAGTTATGCCCAGCTGCAAGGTCACTTGGATGTTTACAGTCCTCCTCACCAGTTTTCTGCTTTTAACCCATTCCTCCCAGCACTGGATATCATTGAAACATCCATGTCAGGTGGATCATCCACATGCTTCAGTGGAGAGAACTGAGGATAAAAGCTAATAGCTCCACCGAAATTAGTAGATTTTTTTCTTCAATAATCATTCTACAGGTCTCCATATGAGTGAAGTTACACTTAAAAGAAAAAAGAATACAAAGAACAAACAGTATTTTTCATCAGCTTATGAAGATTATTACAATGTTTGAGTGTAATCCTTGATTTTTGCTTAATATTAAAACAGTAATACAATGGGGAGCAAGGATAAACTACTCAAGCATTTAACTGTTCTAAGGATACCAAAAGCAACTAACATAATGATAAAATTGTAAAAAGGAAATCACCATCTTCTTTCAAAGCAAATTTATTTATCTGTGGTTTCTTCCCTCAGAAGAATGTCCGGGGTTTGCTTACATTTTGATAAAACTCAGGCCTAGTCTGAGTGTTTTGGTCTGCCTAAAGAACTTGGACAACTGAAATCTGCCATCTCTTTTATTGCAGAACAAAGACCTCTCCCACACCATATGAGTTTTTAACATCTTCCCACAGGATAAAGATAGTTGGTCTGGGTAAAACCTCTGTGTAACTGTAGTAGGACAGGCTGGGAGCAGCATTTCCCCCAGAGTTTGGAAAGAGGAAGGCTGCAACCAAATATTTTCCTCCTTTTTTTGAGCAGGCAGTTCTCAAATCTCCTCATACTGTCATTTCAAAGGCCTGACACCAATGAGGGTAGACTTTTCAGTTCCTCTCGAAGGGGTTAAGAGAGCCCTGGTGAACGGGTACAGTCTGCAGCAACCCATGAATTAATCTATGTAAAAAGCTTGAAATTTACCGAACCATGGTGAATGTTATTTTTCCATTTAGTAGGTGTGGTTTGTTTACATTAATAGCCTTGATAAATGTTCCAAACCGCTAATTGCTTCCTTCATGACACTCATAGCCAAGTTGACTTGTCAGAACAGAACAGCTGCTGAGATCAGTGGTGGCCACAATCCTGTAACAGAAAATTAGCCTGGATTGACTTATAGGGTGCTCTATAGGGGGTTTCTGTGGCTGGATTTTGGTAGTGGGGGGGCTACAGGGGTGGTTTCTGTTAGAAGCTGCTGGAAGCTCCCCTGTCCTGTGGAGCCAATGCCAGCCGGCTCCAGGACGGACCTCCTGCTGTTGGCTGAGCTGATCAGGAGTAACAGTAACACCTCTGTAATGACATATTTAAGAACAGAAGGTTGCTGGGCAGAAAGAATTGCAGCCAGGGAAGAGCGGAGTGAGAACGTGGGAACAACAATGCAGACACCAAGGTCAGTGCAGAAGGAGGGGCAGGAGGTGCTCCAGGAGCCGGAGCTGGGGCTCCTGCAGCCCATGGGGCAGCCCATGGTGGGGCAGCTGAGCCCCTGCAGCCCATGGGGCACCATCGGGGTGCGGAGACCCCCCTGCAGCCCAGGGAGGAGCCCCTGCTGGAGCAGGTGGATGCACGAAGGAGGCTGTGACCCCATGGGAGGCCCAAGATGGAGCAGGGTCCTGCTGGAGAACTGCAGCCTGTGCAGAGGGAAGCCCACGCTGGAGCTTTCCCCGGGAAGGACTTGCGGCCCCTATGGGGGACCCACGCTGGTACAGCTCATTGGGGAAGGACTGACCTCCATGGAGGAGTGACCCACGGGACAGCAGGTTGGGAAGAGCTGCTGCCCGAGGGATGGACTCACACTGGAGAGGTCCATCAAGGACTGTCTCCTGTGGGAGGGACCCCACGGGAGCAGGGGAAGGACTCCTCTCCCTGAGCAGCAGCAGAAACAATTGACCGTAACCCCCATTCCCTGTCCCCCTGCACTGCTGGGGGGAGGAGGGAGAACATGGAAGAAAAGAGGAGTGGGGGGAAGGTGTTTTTTTAAGAGTATTTTACTTTCACTCTTCTGCTCTGATCCTGTTAGTAATAAATTTAAGTACTATCCCCACTTTGAGTCTGTTTTGCCCATGAAGGTAATCAGTAACTGACCTCTCCCAGCTGTTACCTCAGCTCACAAATCCTTAGCTGGTTTTTTTTCTCTCCTCTGTCCAGTTGCAGAGGTGGGTGAGAGAGTTGCTTTAGTGGGTACCTGGCATCCAGCCAGGGTCAGTCCACTACAACAAGTTAGTGCTGATTCTGAAATAAACTTGTGCTATAATGGTGGTTGTCTGTCTAGGGGCAAGAGAAGTGTTGTGATGCAGTAAGATGCTCAAAAATCAGGCTGAATTTCCAGTGTGCTGTACACCGGGACACAAGTGATGCTTGTGCTGTTAATATATGCATGAAAAAATGAGTATTATTAGTAATTTTCATTATAATCAACATAGCAACAGTATGAGTCTATAAAAAAAGGAGAAAAGGGATTACACAATCCTTGTATTACAACGAAGCTCAGTGCATTAGAATTTTACTTATCCACAGCAGAAATAACCGTGCCAGCCAACAAGTGCAGTTGTATGGTCAAAAAGTTAAATATTGCTCCCTGCTTATATACTAGTGACAGACTCACAGAATGAATGAGGAAACTTGGATATCACTCATAAAAATTTTGACAACTTGACAAGTAAAAGATATAAGTGATGCTTATAGTCAAGCAGTAGTTTCTTTAGGTAAGATTTTATGTCCTTTTTAACTTGTGTGAATATATGAGGATATGTCTCATTCCAAGATCTGTTTGCTTTATGTCTAAAAATTCTTGCTCTTTGATCTGTAGATGATCCAGCATCATGCTGTTATTAAATAAAAATGTACTCTATGACACGAGTTCGATGCTTATAATGTGGCCCTGTTTATGGAATCTTGTTTCTTAAATACTTCATAGTTGCTTCCGTTTGAAGTCTACCTTACCATAATTTATCTTTTAGGCATTCAGCATTATCTTGCAGTGTGGAATTCAAATTTACATTCATCATACATTCTAAGGAGAAAACGTTTGTAATAATGCAATTTCATATCATGTCTGTATTGATTGTGGGGAGACGAATTTTTTTCATGGAAAAATCTTAGCTTGTATAACACAAGTTTCTTTTCTCTCAGGCATAATTAATTTTATGGCAAGATGTGAAAGATGCATTTCATTTAGTGTACTCAGAAATACTACAACTTCAGCTTTTGCATGCTAACGTTTTCCGTTGCTGAAACTTAAAAAAGCTGTGAGAAAGACCAAAAAACCAAAGCTTCTGATTAAATGTACCCCAAAGTTAATGAAAATGTGGCCAATAATGTTCCATCTGAGTACAAAGGCAAAACTGTAATTTAACTTGCTTTAGAGCAATATTGAGAATTTCTTGTATTTTCAGTCATCATTTAAAACAGTAGCATCTTTGGTTGTCTTCTTCAAAGAGGGGAAAAGAGAAATAATGTTCTAGTAGAGGATAAAATATTACTTTTTTCAAATGTGCATGCTTTATAGGCCATTAAGAGAAAACTTTGCATGTGGAAAATGAATGGATTGGAATAACCAAAGAGAGGACAACAGCAACATTGTATCTGTGAGTCCCTTTCAACTCATTCATTTAGCACAACTTGTAAGATCAGCAGCACACTGAGTAATTGGTATTGGCAAATGAATGGCATTTCTGTGCCTACATCTTCTTGATTTTCTCTAACTATTGCATCACAGGAGAGCTAGAGAACAGTACAGAAAAGGGATTAAAATAACCAGGTTTTTATATAACATACTAATTTTTGCTATGTAAAAGGAAGAAAAAATAAAAATGAGACTTAATTTCTTCTATTTTTTATTGAAGCAACATGTAGCAGAGAACCTAACCTGAAATCTCTTCACCTAAATCCTGAAATACTTTGTCTCCAGGCACCATGGGCTCTACCTGCCCAATCACTTTGTTCTCACAATATAAATCAGTGAAATGAAGAAGGCGCATGGACCCCTTGGGATCTCAGGTTATGAGCACCATTTACACACTGTGCCCATTTCATCAGTATGAGACTGGACAGGTTGTAAGCAGAAAGAAGTATTTTGCTACCCAGATTTGCATGTTTTTAAGTTTGTTTTTATTTATTTTTTCCCAAATACTATGAATATGTGTACTTATTATTAATGTCTACAGAGAAATGAAAATCAACTGCAGTACCAGCTATTGAGTTCACACAGCACCTAGTACGTAGTTCCTAAGTAACACATTGCACAGAACTGTTATTGCTCATCAAAATCAAATGAGAAACAGAAAAGTCCCCAAAATAACCGAGGTGCAATTGCTGCAGTACCCCGACATACATTAGTGTCACAATGCAAACACTGAAGTGTTAATTCACCTTTTTCCACACCTATCTGAGATTATACAGATAGAACGGAAGAAACTACTAAAATACTGAAACAACAAAAGTCTGCTAGTTTTAAAAAAGATGGAAATTTATTTGCAAAAATGTGACTTTCCATCAGAGATTCTTAAAATGAAGAAAATTCATCTGAAGTTCTTAATACATGCAGGTTTGAGGTGAAGCAGTACTAATAGTCTCATGCAGGACTTGGAAAGGTTCATTTTGAGTGAAAAAAATTGCCCAAACTCTCCAATTTTCCCTCAAACTCACAATGTTTTCATAGCAAACATGATGGAAAGGGCAGAAGAAAAAGGCAAAAAACAGGACTTCTGAGAATTTCTGACATGTTTTTTCAAGAGTCTGTCCTTTTTCCTCAGAATAGGTAGGATTCAATTTGGCAAACTTTGCTACAGCCTGGAGGTGCCTATCTCTGAGCTATTCTAGGTTGCCTGTGTGATCCATGGAGAAAAGCAGGCTCTTTTAAGGGGTGACTCATATAATCTATTTCAAACACCTACTCTCAGAGAAGATGTCCATGTAGGAGCCAAGGGTGTCTGGCTCAGATGTGTATGTCTACACTTGGCCAGATGAACCTTACCCAGTATGTCTATCCTCTAGACTGCCAAGAAACAAGATAAATTTAGCTGTACAGAGCTCGGTGCTGTCACAGTGAGGTTTTTAAAAGCTAACTCAGGTATTTCTGACTCCACCCCATGTGCAGTGTGGGACTAAGGAAACCAGGGTTTGGTGAAGAAATATCCTGTAGGAGTTGAAGTATGATTTGACTTCTGTACTGTTGAAACTGCTGCTGAGGTCTGACTCCAGTTGTGGTGCTGATGTTTTAAACACCTCTGAAATCCTTCCAGCACAGTCAGAGGTCTGGACATGCTGCCTGTCAGGAGAAGTGAAGAAGCCCAATCTTTTTATTTTGACAAAGAAAAGGTTAGCACGTTATTTTATCGTGGTTTCAGAGTTGCTACACAGCGACATTTTTTGATACAGAATGACAATTTAATCTAGTGAATGAAAGCAGGATGCTACTCAGTCTCTAAAACCAGATAATTTCAGGTGACAAAAAAGAGCACTTTTTACAGCAAGGCTAAATAACTGCTGGAATAACTTTATCTGAGCTTTTATGGATTATTCTTTTCCTTGAAAATCCTTTTAAATCTAGATATGATACAGCACAATGAGTTCTTACTGATTTAATGAAGGAATTAACCAGTGAAATGTTGTGGCCCATGAAGTGAGACTCTGAAGATATCCCTTCTGGCCTAAAAAGCTGTTTAATGGACCCAGTGCAGCACTGGATCTGCACGTCTCACAGTCCTGGGAAATCTGCATTTCAAAAAGGGCTATGCAGCCTTTCCCATTTCCAATACAATCACTGTCAATCACCTGGCCCTATCTTCCTCACATTATGTTCCTTTAATAAGGTTTTTGATGTGAAAATGTGCTTGGTAAACTAGCTTTCTGTGAGCTGGACTAATTTTATAGAAACATAGATAAGGGAGATGCAGAAGCAGAGGGTGCTGGAGCTGAAGGTCGTGACTGTAAGGTATGTCACAGGGCTTAGGTTTGAGGTATTTTGCTTTTACTACCAATTCTCTGCTGAATTTTCTTTTTCACCATTATGTACCAGAACACCCTTAGTAAGCCAAATATAAATCTCCTGTTTAATTTTGACAGAAGAAAATGAATCTTCTCTTCAACTCCAGGCAGCAAATACAGGTCCCTGTGTTAGGATTCTATTCTGTCTGTGCTTCTCAGAGTGGAAGAAATTTGAATTTTTCCTTTGCACCTCTCCCTGGAGGATGCTCTGTTGATAGCTAAAATTATAGGATATGAGTCTTTGCCAAAATTATGTTATTAAATGTGCATCTCTCCCTCACCCTACCTCCCCTCTTCAATCTCTTTCTTGCTCAGACTTTATTGAGGCTAAATAAGATCTTGGTCACATCTGTATTTCTCATCCCATCAGTAAAATATGTTTCTTCTTCGAATAACTTTGGCTTGGGCAGACCTAGAGCATTTCTCTTAAAGCATAGAATTGCAATTCTGTACTGTCTGCTTTGTTTTGTAGGCGTTCCCATTTTGGGTATGTTCCCTTCTCTTCCCTGTTCAAAGCATGCAGGGCACACATCTGAGATGAGCTGTGAAAGATTCCTATACTGTGTTCCCCTACCTTTACCAAGAGGCTAAAAAATGGAATACATCTTGGAAGACACACTGCAGTAAGAGTGCACAACCCCTTGAGAAACATGGAAGCACTGATTGTATCAACAAGTTTCTGAAATGGAAATTTATTGTTGAGTGGAAACATATTTTGTTTTTGCACAATCAGATTTTCTACTCTGTAATTAAATAAAAGCAGCCGCACAGAAAGCTTAAGCATCTTAAAGAAATGATGCATTTTATAGAAGAAAAAACCTGTAGTAGTTAAGATTTAATTTTTTTTTCACTGATCCCAACTATTTCTTTTTCACAGAATGGCAACATCAGTCATCCAACACAGTAGCAGCACTGATCCGCATGACTGAAAGGTTTTGAAAAGCGTCTCATCTAGAAATCAGACCCTTTCCACAAAGGCTTTCAGGTGACATTGCATCTTGCAGCTGTGTCTTCAGCAAGGACTGCTTCTGCACAGGAGTGAAGGTACTGCTCTTCCTCTTCCCTTCCAGGCCCACTCTCTCTGTGTGTTCCCACTTGTCTTGGTCTAGTCCAGTCTATCACATCTCCTGGCTGCTTGAGGGCAAGGCAAGGTTTCAGTTCACTCCCTGACTGCCTCTACTCAGGACTGAGGAGGTGGAGAAGTTCTTAACTAAGGTCCTTTTCTTAGGACCCTAGGAGTCCTCTTTTACCTTTCCTGAATGCCTTTTGATCTGCCTCTGCCATCCAAAGCATTTGTGAAATGTGATGACCCCTCACAATGTTCTTACTCCTTGCTGTCAGCTTTGAAACAGACAGTGATGCTGATAAATGATATCTGCTATGATGTTGCTGGGGTATGAATAATGCTAGAGCTTAGGCTCTGGAGTGGGTTTCTAGGAGAGAAGGGTTTACATATCTACATTTCATGAGTGTAATGTTGACAAGTCATATAAAATAACAATGTACAATTAAGAATAAAATTAGGAGATGTCATATGTTCCTTTTATAATAATTTTCATAGGAGATACAAATGAAGTAAGAGGACAGAGTTAAGTTGTCCACTGTGGTAAGAAAGCAGTGAAACTTTCCAGAGTCTGTAAACTCTTGAATGAAACATATACTGTATATTTTACATCGTACTAAAAAAAAGTGTAATGGCTGCACATTAGCTTTGGAGAGTGATGCAAATTGCACTATTAAAACATAACTGCATTTTTACTCCTGCCAATTCAAACCAGTTTGAATTTAGGAGAGGAACTTAGCTTGTCTCTTTAGCTTGCATATTATTAGCAAACTTTGATAGTAACATAGGAGTCATCTACACTAAGTTTGATGTCTGAGCCCAAGTCTGTTGCCCTCCATTTACCGGCAGTGAAGTGAACAGACAACTCTAGAAGGTGATGCTCTCACAATAAGTTAGCTCAGATAAGGGAGATTAATTGCTCTTTTCAGGTGCTTTTTTTCAATTATCAGCTACAAAAAAAGGAATAGGCTAGGCTTAAATCTTTTTTTGTCTTTGTTAGGCACCTCAAGGAAAGAAGATAAACCCATATTTTGTCATGGATCAGTGAAACTGCTTTTGGGTCATCTTAATTTTTATAAGATAAGGTTAATTTGTATCATTGCAGCTATTTGTGGAAATATGCTTGTTTTGCAAAAGAAGTTCAGGGAAGGGAAAGAAAAGGAGAAAACCTTGAAGTGACCTAATGTAGTTTCCTGGTTTGTTTGGATATCACTCACAGTAACAGCCCTGTAAATACAGAAGAGGGTCCAGAAGTCATCAAGATGCTCAGGGGCTGAAAGCTCCTGAGCTACAGTGAGAGACTGTGGGAATCAGTGAAGAAATCAAAGGACAGGTATAGCACAGAGTAGAATATAACTGCTTAAAGAGCAGGGATAGAGAAGACAGAGCCAAAGTCTTCTCGGCATAGTCAAAACATATAGCAAGGGATAAATGGCCACACTGAAGGTTGGAGGGCTCAGAGCAGATGCGAGGAGAAGCCGTGTTTCTGGGTGAGAGGTGCCCTCTTTGCCTGTTGGAGTGTTCAGGACTGAGCTAGACAAAGCCATGGCAGAGCTGATCTGGGGCTGGCAGCACTCATGCTTTGGGTGGGAAGCTGCTCTGAGTGACCACCAGAGGTGTCTCCCAACCACTGTCCTTAAGACTTTCTTCTCTTTACTCTAAGGAAACCAATCTCTTCCTGTGCAGTCATACCCTCAGAATCTGGAGCCTGACCCTGGTCTCTTCTTCCCAACCCTACTGTGCTTCTCACCCCATGAACTCCTGAAGCATCTGTGCGTTATGGGAGTATGCTCCTGCTATTCCTGGCTCATGGACCACTTGTAAAATGCTCCTAATTTCACGGAATCATTCCACTTAGGGCATTGCCCTGTGACACTTGAGTTCGATCAATACCAATGCGGCACCTGAAATTAGATTTTTCCATATGTAAGGTGGGTGTGCTGTAATGATTATCTTTATTGTCTTTTCTGGGGAAAAATCAGAAATAAAAAGGTCTCCTGAGGGTTCCAGCTTTCCCTATGTGGGAAGGGGTTTTTTAGGATGGAGACAGCTAATGTTTTCTGATCTCTAAATGCAAACTGTGATTGCAGAATCTTAATTTCCTGTTGAGATACCAGAGCTAGACAGTACACCTTTTACAAAATAAGCTCCTTTGCAAGTCTGGTAATTTTGAAACAGTAACTACTTATAAACATGGAAAATCTTACGGAAAAATTAGGGAAAAGAGAGATGCATGGAACTGGAAAGTGCTATTTTAGCATGACTCTTCAGTATGAAAGAGCATTTTAAAATCTCCCATAGCTTGGTCATCTTGATACCAAGTCATCTTGATATTTTCTTCTGTCTTGTTAATCCCCACCTATTTTAGATGATTTAAGCAAATGCACTTCTTTTGAATGTTATCACTTTAATCCCTCTTCACCTTGAGTTCACTACAGGAAATGATATTTTTTCCTGTTGAAAAGGTTGCAGAATGAGCACAGCTTTTTGCTAGTAGAATAAATTTATTTGTTTATTTTGTTATATTAGTGCTATGGTATCTCTTGATTTCCCGGCTAAGCATAGTACAGGGTATATTTTTAAATATCTGTTTATTACAACTTGAAGAATCGGAGAACTGAAAGAACTCTTGTGTCTTTTTCTTCAATGATTCATCAACCTTGTAGACTGTTCTGGTTCTTTGCCATTAGAGAAATTATTTTATATTTGGTTGATTTTCAACTGCATTTTTATTTTACTGATCTATCTAGTGACTACACAACTCGCATACCCCTATCATTGTGCTGTGATACTGAACATTAAGCTTTGTTTCCAGCAAATAAAACCAGTAAAAATTTATGTACCTTAAAGGCAAATAGGAATCTTACATTGTCTGTCTGCACTTAAAACACAAGAATAGTTAAAGTTTTCCTAATCAATTCCTTTTTCTGAGCTTCATTAGTGCAGTCTCATGGTAATCTGTCTCTGTCACACATAGTTTCTTATTTCGCTTCTTAATTATCCCCCTTGTATGAGGGGACTCAGAAAGAGACAAAAAGAAGCAAAGATGGGACTTTTTAACCTTTTGAAATGCCTGGCAGGTTGTATTGGAGGATGAGAAAGGAACCAGAGCCCTGTATGACACCAGACTGGAGGAGTGGTTGATAGGCTGGAGGACAGGCTGGAAAAAATGGCAAAGTCCAGAACCTGGGGCAGGATA
This sequence comes from Pseudotriccus pelzelni, assembly GCA_035584735.1. Taxonomy (NCBI): domain Eukaryota; kingdom Metazoa; phylum Chordata; class Aves; order Passeriformes; family Tyrannidae; genus Pseudotriccus; species Pseudotriccus pelzelni. The sequence continues at coordinate 101,957,646 of JAWMRA010000001.1, read as the reverse complement.
ACCCAAATGTCAGTATAGGCTGGGACAGCTTTGCAGAAGAGGTGTATGGGTCCTGTTGGACAGCACAGCAGAGTCCCTGGTGGCCATGGAAGGAAGGACAAAGCTGTTAAACAAGGGTCATGAGGCTTCATTTGGAGTCCTGTGCCTGTGGATGCTCAAAACCAACTGGAGGTATGTTCCAGAGAGCTGTATAAGCTCCATGCTTTAACGCAGCACCATGGATGTGAGTGATAGCTTCTGTGTGTGCAGAATGGCACCTGTTGGGATGCTCACAAACCACAGGAATCCTCAGAGTTCATTACAGAAGAGTAACAGGGCAGGCAAGAGAGCAAACTGTGGAAGTTGAGTAAAGAGGGTAAGTTCTAGATGTTTTGGTGCCTAAAGCAGATTTTTGTGAACAGCCTGACTCCTACAGCTCACAGATGCAAGTGGTGATGCAGTGAAGAGACTTCTTTTAAAGGGGAAGAGAATATTGCTATCAGGCTGTTGAGAGATCTGAGATTCAGAACGGCTTGATTTCCCCCAGAGGTCTTGATTTTTCTCCATAAACTACAGATGGTGTGTAGGACAACAGTTTCTAAATGGGGTGTCACATCTATGTTTAAGAAGCTAGGAAAGATGAATCTGGGTCAGTTCTGGGCTGAGTTTTGTCAGTAATATTTCAATCAAGATTAAAGCTCCAGAGAGTTTACATTCACTTTTCACTCTGTTCTCAACTGCACCCTTTTGGCACAGTCTGACTCACCACTACACTTTTAAATGTCAATTCTCAACTTGTTAAATCACATCTCTAACTCTTAAGTGAAGAAACTAATTTATTTTAAATAATTAAGCTTCAAATTTAGCCTTTTCTTCCTCCAAAAACTGGAATGCAGCAGACCAAGAAAGACTAGGTTGTACCAGCTGATTGTGGCAAGTGCATAGTCCATATGTGCTGAAGAGGACATCAGTAGCACTAGTAAAGGCTGTTCATCAAACATGCAAGATGAGACCAGATTTGCACTGAGAATTAGCTGAAGATGTGGGGACAGCCACCTCACCTGTGAGCGACACCAGAGGTTTGAGATCGCTGCTTCAGGAGCCATATCCTCACCTGTCTGGCACACTCTGACAGAGCTGCAGTGATGTCCTGTCTTGCTTGTTGCTGCTGCTTTTGAATTTGTTGTGGAGTCATCTGTCCTATCTCCTGTGATGCAAACAATCAGGTAGTGCCAACACCACGAGTGGTGAAAGGTTCTTTTTCTGAAGGGCTCAAACCAGCCAACATAGAGCTGCCGCTCTGTCAGGAGATCGTGGAAGATTTGGTGCCTCTTCCAAGTGCACTTGTGCTGCAGCTGAGCTGCCTGCTGTCCTGGACGCTGTCTGGGAGGGCATTTGTCTCAACAGATCTACATCTCCTCAGCGTGAAGGGGCCATGTTTTTGGTGCACTAGGAGCTGTAATCACTACTGCAAGCCAGACTTTGGCTGAAGGCAGAGCTAAACGAAGGCAGAGCTAAACAAAGGCAGACCAGCACTCCAAGTGCATCCTGACTGGACTGTCCTTTCTTTCCCTAGTTCTCTTTTAGTGTCAGCAGGGTCCAGATTTAAAAGAAATAGAGCAACACCCCAGGGACCTTGTTTTTATCTGTACCTAGACTTCGGCTGGCATTGGCTAGGCTGAAAGTTCTCATGATCTTCACTGCAGTGTTTTGGAATTATTTGACTTTGTGTTTTTCTACCCCCTGCAGTTCTGATGTCTGATGTGTTGTCAGTGTCTACAAATCCCTAACTTTCATTAGAAAATGCTTAACTAGTACCAAACTGTGATGAAACTGTTGAAACCGTGACCCAGCTACATGTGTTGTCTGCCAAACTAGAAAATGATGACAGATAATTCATAAGTGTATTCTGTTTCTCTCAATATTTAAAAATAAAATGCAGATTATTCTGCATTGAGCATCTGATACAAGAACAACTTAAGTGCTGAAACATGTGTTGTTATTCTCAAAGGAACAAGTCTGTCCAGATCATCTGCCTTTAAATATAAAGGATTGTATTAGGCATATGAACTGAAGGAAGGCTAGGGTTTTCTAGTGCTGTTCTACAGGTCAGAACCAATCCAATAGAGAAACATGGCACAGTGTCTCTGTGACTCCCTGCTTCTCCGTGCTGAGGACTGTGGCACAAGCGGTAGAAGCAGAGTCATCACGGTTGGTGGTATAACACACGTGTGCACTAGATTGACTTGGAACAGAGCACCCTCCATGGAATGGGGATCTTCACGAAGCACAGCCTAGTGAGAGCTAGGAGTTGCATGTGTTGTCCTTGGGGAATACTGGCAAGAATGTTTTCTGCACAGATAAGGATGAAAAACATAGCTGTCCTGATGTGAAGTGGCTTTTCTCCCTCTTTTCCCACAGTATGATTTTACTGGAGGGCTATCCCCCGATGAAAAGGGACAGGGAATGTTGGGGGCTGCCTAGAATGGAGAGACCCTCTGGTCCCACCAACACATTGGGATTAGTGCTGTCTAGCCAGCATTCTGGTCTGGGACATGGCACATACAGAGAATTTGGGTGAGATCTAAGTGAGGCTACAATGAGTGCATTGTAGTTGGCCACACAGTGGCCTGTCCTGACTCACTGCATGAAGATATGCACTGTGAGCTTGGATAAGGTGCTCCTGCCTGCAGCCCTTTGAAGGGAAGCCTTTGGGTCTTGCACTCCTGGTCAAGGAGCAGCATCGACTGATATGGGGCTTGGTGTGGCACAGTAGTGGCTTTCAGTAGCTTTTGCAAGACCGAGTTAAGAGAACAATTTTCCACATCATGCAGGACTACAGCCTGGAGAACAGAAAAGACCTGTCAAACTCCATTTTTTATTACATATTCATAACTTGTTAGAGCAGGTCCCGCTCTGTCACAGAAATGACCTTTGTGTGTTATACATCTATTGTTCTTTGCTGCACAAAGTCAGTACTGCCAGCTGCTATAGTCCCTAATGGAGCTGTAGCTGTAGGAGGTTTTGTTTCAGCCCCAAAAGTAAAGAAAGACCTGACTGTTAAGCATAAAAGTAAGCATGTTTATTGCCGGCCTTCTTATGTAGTCTGAGTAGCCACAGAAAGGCACTGTAGGATGTGTTCTGCCAGGAGGGGTTGTCACAAAGAAGTGGAAAATGGTTGAACACATTTCTGTTTATTGAGGAAAGCCTTGTGCAAATATCTCCCACATTTTAGCAAAATTTACATCCTCCAAAATTGCTGGCTTTCTGGAGCCTCAGAGGCTTGCAGTGCTAAAGTCATTGGAACAACAGCTAATGAGTTAATTACAGCGAATTCATTAGTTAAAATTGCAGCCAGAGACTTGAATGTTGCAGATAATTCTGCTGGCAAGTGGTTTACACTGCTGGACAGATCTTTGCCTGGTTTATAACATGGAGTTCTTGCCTGATTATCCCAGGGATTAAGTTCTGTTTCTGTCTCCTTTTTAAAGATCCTTTTTGGTTCTGAAGAGACTTCATATGCGCTGTTAGTGTTGCTCTGTTTCTTTTAAACCTGGACCCTGCTGACACTAAAAGAGAACTGGGGAGAAGAAAGGACAGCTGTTATGCAGTCTGGGAGGAACAGGACAGCCCAGTCAGGACACACCTGGAGTGCTTGTCTGCCTTTGTTTAGCTCTGCCTACAGCCAAATTCCAGCTCGCAGTAGTGATTACAGCTCCTAGTGCACCAAACCCTCCATGCTGAGGAGATGTAAGATCTGTTGGGCCAAACACCCTCTCAGCTACCCATCACCAATCAACAGTGTTCCAAAGAAAAATGAAGCTAGTTCATAGCTTCTGAGGGTCACTTTGTGCAAAATAACAAGGATTTTGTTAACAGAACAAAAATTAGTTGTGTAAGACAATAGTTGAACTCCTTTTTTTTTTGTTGGGCACATACTTGATACTTAAAATGGATATTTAGAAATTTTTTCTTGGCTTTTTTATACTTACTGAGATTGTCCAGAAAATGTGTTTACTTGGTTTCGTTTCGTATAAGTAGCAAACATATGAAACCTCCTAAAACCACCAAAAGCAATTCAGAGATCAGGTTTCAACCTTACCTCAGATGTTTTTCCCCAGCAAAGATTGCAGCTGTGGGTGTTGAGCCATTTGGAGATACTCTCAGGTTTCCCAGACTCTTCCAGTAAAGCTTCTAGCTCTTTTGCCAGGTTTTGTTTAAATACTTCTAGTTAACTTTTTGATTAAGCTCAATGAATATCTTCCTTCCACCTTGGCTCAGCAAGAATAGCATCTCAATTTCTCTCCTATCCAGATAGGTGGACCTTTGACCTGAGGGTTTGATCATTATTCAGGGTCTTGCAGCTTTTTCATTAGTAAAAGGAATTGATGCGGAGTCTGCTTTTTCTCCACTACAAATCTGTTATTTCAAACACCTACCAAATCCCATTTCTCTGAATAGAGTAGGAGTCTAGTTTTGGTCCTAGTCACACACCTCTTTCCAGCCTGCACTAGATCTGTAAAAGTTTCTCTCACATTATACTTGAGATCACACTAATTAAATTTTTATCAGATCCCTTTTTATGGGCTTTCCTTGCTTCTCTCCCATGTGTGTGTGCACAGGGCACATCTGCAGCCAGCACCACTGAGTTGCTTGTAGCATTCAATCCCTGAGCAAATCTGCCTGTCTCATCTTGCTTCTGACAGTTTCAGTTAGTTGCATCTCAGTGTAAGTCTGTTATTCGTGTGCTGAGCTGTTAAAATTCTTCTTGCCTTTGACATTTTGCTGCTGCTTAGAGAAATACCTCAGGTAATGGTGAATCAGGAAGAAGTAAACACTTGTCTACAGAAGACACTGAATTGTCCCAGTCCCAGAGAATCATATGTTCCTTGTGTGTTTAGTTATCCTACTTCTACAATAGACCTTTTATTCTGATTTCTGTAGCAGGCTTCAGAAAGCCATGTGATACCTGCTTGAAGTGCTTGAAGTGTTTAAATCCCAAAGCTAAACTAAAAAGACTTGTAAAGATAAACTAAATAAGCTTGTGAAATTGCTCTATAGATCGATTGTCTCTTAAACATGCCAAAAAAAAAAAAAAGTCAACATTTAACAGCTATAGTCTCTGCACAGTGAGAGAGGCTAGAGAATGGCTTCCATACATGGCTTCCTCACATGGCTTCCATCTGAATAGTTTGCTTTTGTAAAAGTTTGCTAGTGTTATCTGAAAACGACAAAATATTAGGTAGATTAGGTACAAGAAGATAAGAAATCCCTTGGCATAATGTTGCAGAATATTTGAAAAAGTTCTCCTCCCCCCAGGCAGCTTTTGATGCTTCTTTGCACTCCTGGATGGATGGGTGAGTAGTTTCGAACTTCTACAAATGCTGGACATTAAGGAGCAAAAACTTTCTCCCTCTCCTACACACTGTGTTTTTGTACATGAATGTTGTTGTGGTGAGTTGTGGCCAACAGTGATGAGATAAACTTCATCCTAAACATAACAAAACCTTACGCAGCCTAGTAGAAAGTTTCTCCTTCAGTCTGGGTTTTCATTTATTGTTTCCCATTTATGAACAGTTTTTCCTACTAAATGCCTTCCTGAACTTAATCAAGTTTTCACTAGGGAATGAGAATAAAAAATGTTTTTGTAAATACATTATCAAAAATGGAGAGCTAGGGAGAATTTCCATCCTTTATTGGATGTCGGGGGGAAACATAGGGACAAAGGATGAGGAAAAAGCTGAGGTACTTAATGCCTTCTTTGCCTCAGTAATTGTCAGTAAGACCAGTTGCTCTCCAGGTGCCTGAGCTGGAAGACAAGGACCTCCTACACAACTTAGACTCACACAAGTCTATGGGGTTGGATGTGAATGGGCTGGAAGAGTACTGAGGGAGCTGGCAGAAATGCTCACGAAGCCACCTTCCATCATTTACCAGCAGTCCTGGCTAACTGGAGAGATCCCCGTTGACTGGAGGTCAGCAGAAGTGACCCCCATCTACAGGAAGGGCAGCGAGGAGAATTTGGGGAACTGTGAGCCTGTCATCCTGAGCTCTGTGCAGGGGAAGGTCATGGAGCAGCTCATCTTGAGTGCTATCACATGGCACATACAGGACACCTGGGGCATCAGGCCCAGTCCATATGGTTTTAGGAAAGGCAGGTCCTGCTTGACTAACCTTATCTCCTTCTGTGACAGGGTACTCCTCTTAGTGGATGAGGAAAAGGCTGTGGATATTGTCCATGTGGAGTTTAGTACATTTCCCACATCATTCTCCTGGAGAAACTCACTGTTCGTGGCTTGGATGAAGCTACTTTTCTCTGGGTAAAAAACTGGCTGGATGGCTGGGCCCAGAGAGTGGTGGAAAATGGAGTTACATCCAGCCCACATCCAGTCACAAGTGGTGTTCCCCAGGGCTCAGCCTTGGGATAAGTCCTGTTTAATATCTTTATTGATGATATGGAGGCGCTGAGTGCACCCTCAGCCGGTTTGCAGATGACCCCAAGTTAGGCGAGAGTGTTGATCTGCTGGAGGGTAGGAAGGCTCTGCAGAGGGATATGGACAGGAAGGATCAGTAGTATTACATTCAACAAGGTGAAGTGCTGCATCCTGCACTTGGGTCACAACAACCCCAGGCAGTGCTGCAGGCTGGGGGTAGAGTGGCTCAAGAGCTGCTCAGCAGAAAAGGGTGTTGGTTGACAGCAGCTGAACATGAGCCAGCATGTGCCCAGGTGGCCAAAAAGGCCAATGACATCCTAGCTTCTGTCAGAAGTAGTGTGGCCAGAAGAACTAGGGCAGTGATTGTCTCCCTGGTGAGGTTGCACATTGAATCCTGTGTTCAGTGTTGGGCCCCTCCCTACAAAAACACTGTGGTGCTGGAACATGACCAGAGAAGGGCGACAGAGCTGGTGAAGGGTCTGGAGCACAAATCCTGTGAAAAGCGGCTGAGAGAGCTGAGATTGTTTAGCCTGGAGATAAGGAGGCTCTGGGAAGACTTAATTGTTCTCTACACACACCTGAAAGGTTGTAGGGAGGAAGCATTGGTCTCTTCTCCAGAGTGAAAAGCAGTAGGATAAGAGGAAACAACTTCAAGTTGTACCAGGGCAGGTTTAAATTTGATATGAGAAAAGATTTCTTCATAGAACAGTTTGTCAGACACTTGAATAAGCTTTGCAGGGAAGTGGTGGAGTCCCCATCCCTGGAGGTATTTAAAAGAGGTGTAAATGTGTCACTTAGGGATAGGATTTAGTGGTGGACTTGGCAGGGAAAAGCTAACAGTTGGACTCAATGATTTTAGAGGTCTTTTCCTACCTAAAGGATTGTATAATTCTATGGCAAGTTTCGTATTCTTTTTTGGCGCACGGGACCTGATGGGTTGTGCCCATGTGCTGGGCACAGGCAGGGTGTCACCAGGCTGAGGGAGATGAACCTTCCCTGTCCACTCAGCACTGGTGAGGTATATGTGGGGTTCTGGATCCAGTGCTGGGCTCCCCAGCACAAGAGAGGCATGAATGGACTGGAGCAAGTCCAGTGAAAGGCTACAAGAAGATTAAGGGACTGGAGCCTTTGTTATATGAGGAGAGATGGAGAAAGTTGGGACGGTGCAGCCTGAGGCAGAGAAGAGTCAGGGGATTTTACTTATTTGCGTTTAGTTGCATAAATACCCGACTGGGTTGAAATGGACGAGAGTAAAGATGACAGAGCCAGACTCTAGTGCCAGTGACAGAACAAGATGTAACAGGCATAGTTTGAAATATAGGAAGTTCCACTTAAACATTTACTGAAAGGCTGATCAAATACTGGAACAAGTTGCCCAGAAGGGTAGTGAAATCTCCCTCTTTGGACCAGATGTTCTCCTGTGCTGCCTTCCCGCCTCAGCTGGTATAGTAAGCTCTGTTCTGTTTTCTTTCTTTTGCAAAAATGATACTGCAACCCAAGTGTATACACCCATGAGGGTTCACCTGTTGTTGACGTTTGTGACATTTTGTAGTTCAGTTCAGCAGCTGCAATACCCACGCTCATGTTGAACTGACAGGATTGAAAGGTATCTGCTTACAGAAAAGGTCATTTTTGGTATCTTTTCACTTATGCCATAAAAATAAAGCCAATCCCTAACTAGGATGTCTTAGCTTCAGCTTTGTGTATGTCTTTGTAGGTTTTTTCCCCTCTTTTCCTGTCTGTGTGTTTTTCTGTCAAAGGCCAGTTCATGAACTCCAGAGAAATGTACACCATTGGTTTGGTTGAACTGTTCTAATTTCTCATTTTGGAAAAACAGTGGGTCTGTCTGCCACTGTCCCATAACCAATGTATTACACTGTCCCGACACTTATGAAACAAAATCCATTTTCACATTTACTGATGATTCTTCCACAGCCACTGCTGCTATTTGCTTGATAAACCCCAATAAATTAGCAGGTTGGCAGCTGCTATGTCACCTACATGCAGTTGATCAGTAGTGCTGTTATACAATGCTTTGGTGGAAGCAGCAAGGACAGTTCCTTGTTGTTTATCACAGGAACCACAGTCCCCAGCGTTTTGTTACCGTAGCTGTGGCTGCCTCTCTGCAGTCAGTGATGTGCTGTCCATCATCAGCTCCATCCCACAGTTGCACTCACTAATTCAACTGCTGATTCAACTCCACTATTATCACAAATATTATTTTTTTGTGGTAATATTATGAGGCAGCATCTATAGCAGGGGCTATAAAAGTGTTAAGATGGGGAAAAGGAAGCTGATTTGTTGGCTTGAGCTCAGGACTGTACAACAGAACTACAAAACAAGCCTGTGCTCGTCCAGCTTGGATTCATTCTAGGGCTGGCTGGCATCTCTCTGTGTCAGGTTTGTAATGTAAGCTCAAGCAGTGGGGCTTGTTCCCAATCTCCAGTCTTCCCTTCCCATAAAAGAAAGGTGGAAGTGTGCAGCCTAGGGTGTCACAGTCTTCTCCAGGGGACGTTGCACGCCTTCCAGCCAACACACAGGTGATACCTGGTTGGTGACCTCATGCACCTCACACCTGCAACTGAGGGCAGCAAGTGGCAGCTGCCTGTCATGGACTGTACAGCTTTCTTTGCAAGGTGAAGCTCTGTACTTTGCACCCTAGAGCAGGGAGAGGGCTTAACATTTGCAGTTGGGCTCACTTGTCTTGGCGTAACAAAGGTTCAGTGTGCAGCTTTTAGTCCTAATGTAATGTTCAAGCATTTCAAGCCTGTCCCTGGGAAAGGCTGAGTGCCTGCCTCTCCCTGCTCAACCTCCAAAAAGACACAACACTTATGGAGTTGGACTTTTTGGAAACAGTTGGCCTTCCACTTCCACCAACCTGTTGTAGCAGATTGTTCAGTAAATAGTCACTGTGAGCATAAAAGACTACCACAATGCTATATGAGAAGATTTCTGAAGGTGAAAATGCCACCGATGGAAATAAAGTGAACTTCAGCTATGTAGAACTGAATCTGCAACAGGGGATTTTTCTTACAGAGAATTATTTTTTCCTTCAGTCTGGTAATCTGAAATGTTACAGATTTCATTTTGGGGAAACATTCATTAGGCAGTCGTAGCTGGATATCTATTAGGTGGTTGGTGAAACAAAGTTTATTAACTGATCCATATCCAGAAATGTTATTAAAATCCAAGAATTTTATGTAATATTGTATTGCTCAGATACCACATATTACTAAGCCCAAACATTTTAATATGGGACAGATCTCCAAAAATCACGGTTATTTTGAAAGTGGAAATTGCCATAAGCATGTTCAGTAGCTGCTATGAAAATAATATGAAAATAGCTATAAAAATAATGTGATTTTTGGTTAGGAAAAAAAAGTTGATCCAACTTCTGTAATCTCAGGAATTAGATATTTCCCAAAACTTTTTTTTTTTTACTCTTTTCAATCTTATGCTAACTTCCTATTGTATAATGAATTATTAGCTTGAGGATATAAGAAGAAACTGGTAATATCACCTGTGCTGCTGCTGTAAATCAAATGTTCAAGAGCAACAGCCAATAACCCACGGAAGTGCAGAAGGACAAGGAACTTTGATGGAATATTGCTTTGCACTTTTTGTGACCACCAGCTCCTGTACAAAGCTGAGTACTCAATATTAGTCAACTGTCCTTTGTGAAAGTTACTTAAAAGAAATTGCAGGAAGTACAGAATCAAGCATCAACATTTACAATTTTAAAAACTGCTAGTAAAGTGAATAATAATGTGACTCTCTGCTGGATCGGAGCCTGGACTTGCAAATGGGTCCATTCAGCTGTTTGCATGAATACAGCTATGGATCTGGGTTCAAGGTTTTCTTACGAAGCCTCCATTAGACCTAAGAAGGGCTTTGAAAACTTATTTTTAGACAGTAAAGGACAGAAGGGATCAGCGGAATGATGGAGTCTGACCTCCTGCATAATCCTGCACCTCCTCCACAGCAGGACATGAGCTGCTTTTTGTAATGAGATGAAGTGAAGCCAAAATTTGGAGCACTGGTTGCTGCGTCTGTTTGAGTTGCCGTGTTGTGCATATGCCTCCCTGGATTGAGAAAATGACCCTGCAAAACTCAGGAGTACCTAGACACATTAAATTTCTCTCCTAGGACAGTATAATAAACATTTCTAAGCCTGACACACTCCGTGACACAGGAAAAACCCCACATTTAGTTTTATTGCATACGTCACTGGTGTGTCTCAGAACAGTTGTGGTGAGTGAGGGGGGATCTTTCTGCCAGGGACTGTACAAACGCAGCAGGTACTGAGAAGCCTGTAGCCTAAAGGAAGGCAGAGCCACAGTGTTGAGATCCACAAACTAACTTTAGAATATCTGGATCAGACACTGGAAGTAATAGAAATACTGCTAAAGCACTGAACTGAGCTGCTGCTATTTTATATCGCTGCTAGGTGTGAAGGAGCACTAAAACATTTCAGGAGCTGGTTTAGAGACAGAAATATGTATATACAGCACGTTGTTAAGGGTGAAAGCAGAAAGTAAAATTATTTCCCCTTTTGTCACAACTTAGTCCCAAACCTATGCTTAATAAAATGTCCTTAATGAGATATCAGGTTCCAGAAGGACCTGGACTGCAGCCAACTGCCAGAGAGAGATCCCAGGAAGATTTGGAAATCATTCTAGAGGGAGTGACTGGAATTTGCTGAGGAAAGGAAATCAATCCAGACTGGCACTTACAGGGAGATGAACAGAGCTCCTCTATGGGCACATCACTAAGAATCCAAAACCCCAAAGAGAAAGACAAAGAGACAGATAACTTTACATCTCTAGAAAGGAAGGTAGTTCCTAAAAATTACATACGTGTGCACATATCTGGTGTAAAACAACAATGACAGCTTCTTAAGTGCATTGTGTTAAGAGAAGACCCCACAACTGGGGCAATCAACAGAGGTGGACATGCCTTAAGGAGGAATTCATTGTGTTCCCTCCAGATTTCAGGGTGATGGAGGCTAGGTTAGCCACTGGCAGCAGCATGTCTGAGATAGTTCAGGCCTAGGACTGGTGGACATTCACACACATTTACAGGAAGAAGAAGTAGGAGACTGCTGCTCCCTGATGCTGCCAGAGTACAGGAGTGGGTGTAGCTGCAGCAACGGAGTCAGAGTCATGCTTGGCAGCTTCTCTCCTGAGATGTCAGGGAAGAGCCCGTGCTTCCAGATATGCCGAGAAAAGGGTAGAATCTACAGATAATTGGTTAAATGCTTCTGTAGTCTATTTCTCAGCAAATAAAAAAAAATGGACTTCTTGCCTCTGTAGATTTTACAAATTCATTATTTTGTGGCTCATTCATATTCATTCGTATTCTATTATTGTATGATATGTATTACTGTAGTTCTAGTGGGGACAGTTTTCTTACTATCATTCATTACACAGCTGTGGAAAGCAGGGAAAAAAGCAACATATGAAAGAATTATAATGAACCAATTCATGCAAATTTTGTTTTTGCACTAAAACTGAAGCAAGTTGTGTCCCACTCAACTCTATTAAAAATATTCCCAAAGCCACCTTATGCACCTAAACTCAAAATAGCATTTGATTTCTGATTTCTTGAGGAGGCAGTATCCTTCAGCACTATGGGGAAAGAAAGGATCTGCCTGACTCCTATGCTGCTTTCAGCTGTGACTGTGATACTTTGCTTCCCTTCTGCCCTCTGTGATAGATCGCTTCTTCAGCATGCCCTTCAGATAAGTCATTTTTCCTTCCTTCTCCCCTTCCATTCCCTGCTAATTTTCCAAGAGATGTCCTGGAACTTCTTCCTTTATCCCTTTGTTTTTTCATTCACAGCGAACTAGTTACTAAAGTGGTAGTTCAATAATGATCCTTGCCCTGAGAACTTGTAAATGTCCCTGTTGCTGTCTTGCCTCCTTCTTTCCAAGATAATATTTTCCCCCATCTCCGATTCTCATCAGTAGATGTCAAGTTCAAGACAGTTCATTTATTTGTGTACTGCTTTCTTAAATGATTGTTGTGAACACCATCACCACAACACCCATATTAATCGAAGCAGAAAACTGATCCAGAGCCCATTCCTATCACTCTTAAATTTGTAGGCAAGGCTGCCAACAAAAAAAAAATCATTAAGCTGACCTCCCTGTATTGGATCTAGAGTTTGTTGTATCTCTCTACATTTTCACAGATTGCATCTTAAATTCTTCCAAAGCAACAGACAAATTTGGATGGACCATAGTTTTAATAGTCAGTGTTCTTCCAAGCTCCATTTTCAGGCAGAATGAATTTAAATTACTGGAGGAGAACCTAGTAAATATTCTGTAGCAACTTTTTACTTAATGATGTCTCCACAGTTTTACACCTTTTCTATTAAAGCTGTGCTGGTAATTAAGGAATAGTGATTGTGCAAATTATTTAAGTAACTGAGTTAGAGAACTGAGATTACTCTACAGTTAATGAGGTTAAAATTGCTGGTTCCTGCATACAGTATTTAATCCTAAGAGTAGTCATTTTCAGTTTGTTATTGCCTGTACCAGTACCTCCAGTTAGATTTGATGCACATATTTCGCCTTGAAATTACATGCACTTTACTCACAAAGTCTTATTCTAAGTGATGAAAAGTGTTGAGGTGTTTCTGTAACTTTCAGTTAGGTTTTGAAATATATCAACACTTGAACAGGGGAATTTTTCGTTGGCTAAACTGTCATTGAAAACACACTTGTACCATCAATGTGATGGTTAGGAAGACGTTATACTGTTGACCTGGTGTCAGCTCTTGTGGATTGAGGCATTTTTTTTGATAGGAGTTTTGAGACGATGGAATATAAATCCATTTTAAAGATGAAATTGGTGGATCAGCTATGGCCTTCCAACTGTGATTTCCTGTACTTGGACTGCTTTTAAAATCTTGTTATTTCAAATAATCTAAATTGGAATTCACTCAATAGCTTTTTTAAAGAGTAAATGAAGGGCCAAGTCAGAGAGGAGAGACTTAAGGAAGTCATGTCAGTCATCCAGCCTGTAAAGCATTTTCCACAGAAGCAACTGCAGTGTATGGAGCAGTGCAGACAGCAGGGAAAGCCCCCCTTACCTCTGGGATGGCAGTGTTAGAGCCTGGAGCATGATTCCATAACCCTCCCAGTAGTCTGGCACTCTGCACTCAAGGCCATGTTTCTGGTCCAAAAGAGATACTTGAGAAGCCTTTTCTGTCGCGGCGCTTTTTGAGAATAAGCTGGAAGAAGACTTCTCATGGCAGAGGCTTCCCACAGCTGCTTGGGAATGAGATTGGTTCCTGCTTGGGCCACTCTGCAGTAGGTATTGCAGCTTGTTGCTTGTGCTGGTCCCCACACAAAATCCTGGTCCTGAGTTGTGGACTGATTTCTTGACCTCACGCCTGATGGCTTATTGCTTACTTGGGATTGTTCAGGCTGGAGGGTCTGGGGAGATTTTATAGCAGCCTTCCAGTACCTGAAGGGAACTTATGAAAAAAGAGGGAGAGAAACTTTTTACATGGGCATGTACCGATAGGACAAGGGGAAATGGGCTTTAAGCTGAAGTAGAGTTGATTTAGATTAGAAATAAGGAAGAAGTTTTTTTTAAATGAGAATGGCAAACACTGAAACAGGTTACCCAGAGATGCTCTTGCTGTTGATACCATTGCTTTTGCCAGCTTTGACACCATACTTGGCTCTCAGCATCCGTTTCCTCACAGAACAGCTCACTCATGCTGCTTCCTGAAATAGTAGGACCCAAGAGCATCATAGCACATCCAGATAGGATACAATTATGGAAGCACTCCCCTCCAAATCCCTGTGTGTGAGGCTGACAAATACCAGAATTTGCATCCTCTGAGGGCAGCTCATTGATATTGCTATTTTCAAGTCTGAAAAGTAGAGGAGGAAAATTAGAGACCCTGTTCTTTGAAAAACGTTGCAAAGATCAAAGAAAAAAATTACTTCTGGCTTGCTCAGGCATTCCTTCGGTTTTGCTTGCTGGCTTCCCTTAGTGGCTGGTCTGTCAGTGACTTTTTAAAACTGCATTTGGAAGTTTTTGTCACAGGATGCTCTATAAACCAAAACTCTAAATAGCTTAAAAAAAATTACAAAAATAAAATGTGTAGGCCCAACTCAGGAAATCATGGAGGCCCCAGTCTTAGAGGAGGGAAAGACAACTCTGCACTTGTGTGGCGTCTTAAATGCTTTCCCTGTTCAGCCATCATGAAGCATTCATCATGAGGAATCCAGTGTTGGAAACAGACTGCTAAGCTTTGATCTCACTGAATTAATCTGTTGTAATACCATTATCATGCGCTATTCTTTGATATGGGTAATATTCTGGGATGCTAGAATAAAAGTGAATAAACTTGTGAATTCTGATGGCACTGACACACAGGGCTCAGGAGCTGTTGCCTTTGCAAGACTTTAGGCTTTGTTTCTCTCTTAAGTGATTTGGTGCCACTTAAATACTTAATTGCTGAGACCAACACAGAGGTGCTGTTGACTCCTTCCTCACCTGAGTTTTTGCCAGAAGTCAGCAGAGCCTGACAAGTTCTGCTGGTGAACAGCGGGGGATTAGATGAGTATGTAGTTGCTTGCTTCTCTAGGCATGCAGGCACTATGTAAAAGGTTGTTACCTAGCTGTCCATGAGATGTTTGGAAGGTAATGTGGCTCACTTCTATTACACACCCTCCCAGGAAACCTGTAACTTCTGGTCACAAGAGCTCTATGTGTTTATTCCTTTCCTCCATGAAAGGAATGTGTGAAGAGAGACTGGGGAGTAGGGGGGGTCAGAAAGTAAAAGTGTTTCTCTTTTACCCTTCTTTTTTATTCTTATAACAGTATATTAAGAAGACACACGCTGTCAAAAACAGCTATATTTCAAGTGTAGCTCTGAAGTGCCGTGAGTGTCAAAAGAAGACTGAGAGTCAAGTACCAGAGAAGTATGTTGTAAGGTTCAGTCATCATGGATGTCATGGATCACGTTCTGTATGCCTCAGCCACACTCCCCAGTTACTGCAGAAGTGACTGGTTCCCTCTCTTGCATTTTTAAACTATTTTTTGTATTCTAGAAATGGTGCATGTGAGATACTGTCATGGCTCAGTGTCTTAAATAGTAGCCATATAAAAGGACATGCAAAGATCGAATCCTTGCTGAGAGATAAAAGTCACAGTCCATCAAATTATAAATGTGCTGGCAAAAAATCTTGTTTTCTTGGTGTATGTGATAAGTTGCTTCATAATAACATAAGAGAATGAAAAAAAAATAGTGCCAAACATATACCCTGGTGTTGTTTTGGCTGAGAGATATGACTTCTATATTCAGGTGTATCCTTCTCTCACTAGAGATACATTTTTTTCAGTAGAGAGATAAATATGCAACATATACAGAGTCTTTGCTATATAAAGTTACAAGATTTGCTTTGCAATAGGGTATAACATTTATTGCAGCATATCCTTATCTAGCATGATTTTCGCTGATTACTGGAAGGGTCTTCTGGAATGGTACATCAAATTTAAGCCATGTCACTTTTGCTGTCCCTCTCTCTGCAAGCTAACCAAAGTAGGTTAGAAAAAGTAAAAGGCCTTAAACAATCCAAACGTAAATAATTGGGGCTCCCTACAATAGTTGTTGCAGTACATGCTAGGCACCAGGAACAGGTATCGCTACATGAATACCTTAATGTCTTAGGAGGCATTTTAAGGCCATTAAAAGCACTCAATCAACTCTCTGAATGGTTGTTTGTTGGTTTGGGTTTTTTTTTTGGGCGGGGTGGGTTGGTTGTTTAAATTACTGGTCTTCTATCTTCTTAACATATGTTAGAATTAAAACATATATATATATATATATATGATTTGAAAACTACACAGCTTAAAAGCACAGGCTATTTTAAACTATTATCATCTGGTGAGTCTTACTGCAGGGAATATAGCTATGCTCCTCTACCACAGGCATAAAGCTCTTAGTCCTGTTTTCAAATTCTTTTCTCTATGCAAAAATATGAAGAGTAGAAGACTGCATTTTTCCTACTTTTGTTGAATGACCTTTCAAATTCAGATTTAATTTATTGACTGCAATGCTTAAAAGAAATAATGTTAAAATACACATGAAGCTGGTTACATAAGCCAGTTCTGCTTTTATCCTACAGACATTAGCCTTTCCTGTTGTTTGCTCAATTCTCTTCATAGATTTGTAAAGATCTATGAAGATCATTTCTTCACAGATGTGAGGATAGGGATGAGTACAGTCAGCTTTATTCTTCAAGGCACAAAGGGCAAGAGTAGTGGTGCATTACCAATCTGTAGTTCTTAGTCTGAAGTCACATATGGCAGTTGTGCTCACAAGGAGTTTTGTTGCCATTCAAAGTTCCCATTAAAAGTAGCCTGCTTCAGATGGCATGTGGAACCACAGGAAAAAACCTTTTCACCACAAGGGTGACCAAACACTAGCACAGATTACTCAGGGAGGTTGTTGAGTCTCCATCCTTGCATCCTTGGAGATAATCTAAAGTTATTTGGGCAAGTTCCTTGGCACTTAGCACTGTGTGGTCCTGCTTGAGCAGAGAAGGCTAGACACAGTAACCTCCAGAGGTCCTTTCTGATCTCAACCATTCTGTGATTCTGTGGTTCTGTAATACTGAAAAAAAGGCTTTGTTTGTTTTTTGGTTTGTTTTTTTTTTCACTTCAAACTGAAGTTTGGTAATGTGTGGATGTTGTGTGGCAGTTCAATGTCAGCAACATTGTTTGCTGGGTTTTAGAAAGGAAGCCAGAGAATTTGCTTAGCCATGTATAGTGAGATTTAGTTCCAGATTGAGAAGCCTATTTGTATATGTGAAGAAGATGCTGAAATTCTGGTCAGCATGGTCAACACACAGGCAACAGGTTGGTTGGTAGCACCCCGAGAATGATTCATACCTCTGGAGTAGAAGCCCATGGGGCAGTGATCTGAATCCCTCTGTAGACTTCCCAGCGATATCTGCCACACCTTCAGTCTTGTGTTTCAAACTCTAGTTGAGTCCCACTCAGAGAGAGCATCTCATTAAAAGTAGAGAGCATGCAGACTGGAAAATGTATCTACCCAAAGCAGAACTTGGCTAAAATAAGAAGAGTAACAGGGAAGGCCTTCTTGTAAAAATATGTATAATGATCCAGGGTCTTTGATTATTCAAAGGACTTTATTTTCCCCTTTCCAGAGATACTGCAGCTTTAGCAGCAAATTGTGCTCAGCATCACTTGGACAAAGATTTAGTCTAACAGATGGATTTACTTACTACTGACATGCGTAAAAAGTGAAAATGTCCCTGCTTGGGTTGGGCTCTCAATCTTTCATTGTGTTTTTCCATAAAAATCCATAATTGTGACATGTGTTGTGTAACTTTCAATTATCCATAATCCTGTACCTCCTGATACTGTTTATTTATCAGCCTCACTCCCTTACATGTATCCAGCATGAAAAATGGACATATCCAACTGTGCAACACCATTATGTGCAAACACTAAAAACAAGGGGAAAACTTCCGCATACCATGTAACTCCAAAGTATTCTTCATAATTTTAAATATTTAAAATCCAAGTCACCACTAAATCATGGACTTGAAATGCATATGATGGCCTACTATAAAATCTGACTTGTGTGTGCGCAAAATACGGGCAGAAGATTTCCCTGTGAATTCAGGGAGAGGATTGCTTTTGGGATGACTGAAAGTTCAGATTCAATGCCATGTGCTAGACACAGTGAGGTGAGTTCTGGATATTTGTTTTATTGTTTGTATGTTCTGACTGAGGAGATTGTGGCTTGCACTGCCATTTTCCTATTGGAGAAGGAGGTAGTGAGAAATAAATGTGTATTTCATTATCCATCACCAAACAACCTACCAATCTGACGGTTTGCCTTTACTGAAGTGTACAGGTTTTATTCTTTGTCTCTTGGCTGAGTGGTACTGACTTGGCTATGAACAGATTCCTTCAGCTGCCTGAAGAATAAACTTCAGTTCTTTAATACTGCAGCTGAAGAGAAAAATGTTAATATTTCCCTCCGCCATCAAGGACGTTGTTTCTGCATTAAAGCTCTTATCTATTACATTGTGCTAATTATGTTACAAGATCTTGAATGGGTCCTCTTACCTTTTTTTGTCTTTCATTGATAAGTAATCTTTGTGCTAAAAGCCCTCTCATAACAATCAATGTGTTCCTTTGGTGACAACATGCTGACATCCAGTGCCAGCAATGCGAACAGTTAACATCAGACTGGGCTACTAAGCCTTACGATATGGAAAGAAGCACTTTGTGAGTCAGTACATGGACTTTTTCCATAGACTGAACACAGTTTCTCTGTGAAATAGTCTTCATATGAAGAGAACACATCCTGCAAGTCTGATTTAATACCACACCATTATTTTCAGTTGCCACTGATTGGACCTTAACTATCTAAATGCAGGGTATGGAATGGCAAGTCTCACTGTTACAGTCCTTGAAAAAGGCAGGGGTAAAGTTGGATGGACCAGTGAGAGTTGTGTCAAGAGCACAAGTATGAGAAAATACTTACTTGCGAAGGAGAGGAAGCACATCTGTTTACTGAGAATTGCCACAAAAATGCAAAAGGAATTGGATTTAAAGCAAGCTGGTCAGCTGCAGAAGGATGGTTCCAGGTTATGCAGACATAAATATGTGTGGAAGTACCCTTGGTTTCTCTGACTGCTTTAAGTGAGAAAAGGACAATGTGGCACGTGCATATTTATCTCTCTAGTGAGAGATATTTATCTCTACTGAGAGATATGAGCAGAAAATGAACTGTAGTAATCTAAGATAGGACTGAGGAGAACTTGAGATCAGGTATCAGCTATTATGAGAATTCTATATAGCACCAGAGCAAAGAGCCTCTACTAGGCTGGTCGCCAAATCACAGCTGGTTTGTTGTCTGTTCTGAGCATCTCAGAGTGACAGCTGTCCTCATATGTGCTGGTAATCTTCTCTAACTCAGAGACTATTTTGCTGGGGGGTGGGTGGGTTGGGGGTGGCTTTGAAATCCAAACAGATGAGGTGTATATTCCATCTGGTCAGACAGGCTTCTTGATGACAAAATCATATGCTTATCAGTGATCTGGGTTGGTAAAAATGGTCTGTTTCACTTAGTTCTTCATTCAGGAAGTGTCTTACATTCTTGTACTTATTATTTTTTTACGAGGTTGGGAGGTGGGAAGTGGGGTGGGGACAGAAAGGAAGGAAGAAGAGATGGCCCTAGAAAGTCCCTGAAGATTCCACAAAATTGGTAGGCTGGACTTGTTAAGGCTTGTGAAATGATTTTTGACTCAGGCTTTCAAATGAAAAAATGAGATATTAGAAGGCTGATAGTCTTTTATTTGCTGAGGAAGATGGATGGGTATGACTTAAGATGTCATGTATATGAATGGGTGCTATAAATGGATCATTCTAATGACATGCTGTAAAAGACAACTGTCAGGAATAAATTATTCTTCTCTTCTGATGATATTGATGATAATGCACTCAAATTCCCCATGACACATTTCCTCACCCCAAGTTAAAAGCTTTGCCTAAAATGTTTAATGGGCGTAGAGGTCTTTTTTGTGCATTTCCAACTCCATGAGAAACACTGGGTAGTGGCTTACATAAGAGCAATTTTGCCTGCAATTAGTGTGTTTGCATACAAGTACACAGCCTTTGATTAAGCAAAGGAAAGTATTTAAGCGCATGTGTAAGTACCTTTCAGCAGTGAAGCAATGAAACTGAAATATGAAAGGAGAAAGCCTGATTTCAAAAGTAACAGGGCTGATAAGAAGAGGAGTTCTGAGCTGCTGAGCAGTTCAGGACTCTGGCAGGGATGGAGATGAGCTGTATGTAGCTACCTCCAGAGATACCTGAGCAGAAGTCACACCCTGCCTGTGCAGCCCGAGACCAGCACCACACTTTACTTGTCCTAAGGAGAAGCACTGGGAACAGAGGGCAAAAAAGACAAAGAGTCCAAAACCACTATGAGGGAGGCAAGGATCTGTTTTGAAGGTGTTGCCCACTAGATGCAGTGCAACTGACTTAAGAGCCTAGAGGTGAGGGCCCTCAGCCTGAAGGGAAGCTGACCATGTTGCATTGCACTGTTGCCAACCTCTCCTCCCAAAATTGCTGGTCTACAGAGGGGATGTCATGTCTATCCATGGACAATAGTTTGTTTGGAGAAATCAATAAACCTGCATGCTTGAACATGCTTGGGGAAAAGACACAACAGAGGTACTGTGGCCATGGTTGACCCATGATGGGACTGGGACATCCCTGAAAGACCAAGATTCATAGGCAACCCACAATGGAAAGGGGAACTGGAGAGCAGCATGGCAGGAAGCCATTGACCACAGGGTGCTAGAATGAATTGCGCTACTTCAGCCTCCCATGCACTCATGCTTCACTGGAAGACTTTTAGTGCACTGAGATTAAGAAAAGGCAAAAATAAGGGTACTTGAGAGCAGGAAGGGGAAGGGAAGGAGTTAAGTAGGTTTTTGTACAGTGATTTCTGTTTGTTTTGTGTTTTGTTTTGTTTTGTTTGTTTGTTTTCACTCACTGTAAACCAGTGCTTGTCGGTTTGTGTGGGTTGGCAGTCAATTAAGTCAAGTAAAATTCTCTGACTTGATGCAGCTTTACTTTCAGCAGACTGATATAAGAAGTGATGGGCTAAATTACAGTAAAGGAAATGTAGCCTGAGCATTTGGAGAAGTTTTCTAGTGGTAAAGGAGGCTGATCACAGACTGGATTGCTGAGGGAGGCTCTGGAGCCACTGGAGGATTTAAAAGCAGATTAAATGAACTTCTGTCAAGAACAATTTAGAAGAAGTTGATCTTGCCTTTGGGACGAAGAGGCGAATTAGGTGACCCTCTTGAGGTGCTGCTGAGCCCTGTTGTGTTTGATTTCTATGACACTGACATGGTCTTGTGTACCCCTGGGAGAAAAGAGGATACTGAGCTTAATTATCAGAAGGCAGTTTCAGTCAGCAGGAGGTGTTTCCTGAGGAGAGATGGCTTGAGACAGAAGGCTGAGGATGTTAAGGAGGTGAAGGGTACAATTAAATGAGATTACATAATGCTGTATTTGTAATTAAGTTGACAGAAAAGTGAATCCTTTTTCATTTAACCTAGTACTGACCACATGTCTCAGAATAGTCTTCCTTAATTCAATGTATATTAAAAAATTGTATCCTCAGGTGCTGTTTAGGTCACTCTGTGGGCAGGGAGGTACTGGCAAGGATGGTACTTAAGAATTAGGGAGCCACTGAGGATGCACTCACAGCACCTCAGGCTGCAGCTGCTTTGGCCAGAATGATTACCAACTAAGGCTTCAGCTTGACTGTACACAGAGTCTCAAGCACTTTGCAGCACTCCTGCCAAGGACAAGCATGGTTTCATCCTTCTGCCTACTACATTAATTCAGGTAGCTATTTTGAGGATAAGGCCATGTTGGCTTTGAACTGCAGCTGGTAATGAACACCTGGATGGACTTCTGCTTCATTTGCAGGTGACTGAGGTACCGTTATTAATTATTAAACCATTTCTTGTAATATTTAATTATTTCTCCCCATTTTCTGATGAGCAAACAGTGCCATTATTGCCTGTAACCAAAAAACCATCCCCATTTATCATACTAATTGTGTCTTAATGAGGAAGGACCTGGGACTGGGGGAGTTATCTACCCTGAACAATTCTGGAATGTAGCTTCCTGTGGTGATGATCACAGACAGTAATAATTAGCTATGTTAGGTGCTATACTTATCATGAAGCTTAAATGCAATAAAAATTCATCATATGGTGGTAGGCTTACAAAACACAATGAACTGCCATAGTAAATGTGGAAATACGAAAATAGAGTATGAACAGATACAAAATCACTTCCTCTTGCATGGTTTTCCACACAAGGGGATAACTCCTTTTCACTGCACTGTACATGGAACTGGAAGAAAATCACAGCAAAGACTCCGTGCTGAATTGCATACAGCTTTAGGAGAAAGACTGGGTTTTGCTTGCTTATGCTTCCCTCCTGGTTTCCTCCCTGGTCCAGCAATATTACACTGGATGCACTTCTGCAGAGCCCTTGAATATGCACTATGCCCTTGATAATCTGTTGTGGTTTTTAAAAGGAAGCAGAATACTGGACCTGAGATCTGACTTATGGGTTCAAAGGAAAAATTTAGTCTGCTAAAACTAGCTGTCTGTTTGCATATAGATAACTTCCAAATAGATAAATCATACCCTTTTCCTCCTGTTTTTGTATTTTACCATGAAATTAATTCACAAAGGTTTTAACATAATAATGTCCATACAACAGGGAAAGCTCATATGAATATTCTGGACACAATATCTCCTTTAATTTAATACAGTTGATAATCTACTCAAGGGTTTGTCTGAATAGTCAGTAAATATAGCTGCAACTACAGGTTGTTTTTGAAGTCCTCCCCATGAGACCACAGCAACCAATAACATCTGCAGTCAGAAACAATGAGATGCTCAAGCTTTCAGTTTTTGCCTATGTTCAGTAATTTCTACAGTAGCTTTTAAAATGATGAAGTATTAACTATTTGGTATTAGTCAATATTGTCAGGAATATTTATTGGAAGAACAAAGTGAAAACTACTGTAGTTTTTCCAATCTGTTTTTATAGCTGTTGATTGCTTGTTTGTTTGTTTTTAAAAGTAATTTGTTCACAGAAGAGAGAAATGTGTTTTAAATATTCAGAGCTAGCTTGGAAGATGCAAAGGGAACATTTTGTGAGACAAACCTCCACACTACTCAAAATGAGCTCTAATGCTGATAATTGCAGGTTCAAATCTAGATTAATCATACCTGCAGTAGTCTATACATAGCTGCAAGTTAATTCAGTCCAGTGTTTAGGTGTTGGGAGTAAAGAGAAGGGAACACCTTTGCCGAACATGAAAGCTGTAAGGATGATATTGGGCAATGCAAAGGACAGATAAGACTATTTTTCTGTTATTCCTCTCTTACAATGGTACCTTCACTGAGAATCACTAGGCTTTTCATCATCTCTTTCATTTGCAGATGCAGTCACCCACAAGTTGGAATAAGTGGAATCCCACCTATCCCTGCTGGTTTTGAGTGCAGATTTATGTTTCCACCTTCTCTGTCATCTTCTTGCAGTACTGCCATTCTCCCTTGTCCTGTCAATACATGCTCTTGTAAAAAGTCCCTCTCCTGAAGCTCCCTTCAGGTACTGGAAGGCCACAGTTAGGTCACCCTGAAGCCTTCACTTTTCCAGGTTGAACAAAACCAATTATATCAGCCTTTCCTCATGGGAGAGATGCTCCATCCTTTTCATCATCTTGATGACCCTCCTCTGGACTCCAGAGAGAGCTCTCTTTTTCTTGTGTTGCCACAGCAGCCTGGGTCATTACTATGTAGGAATTGGGACTGGCCCCTCAGCTAAGAACATTCATTTGCCATGTGATTTTGAAAGTGACTCAAAACCCTGGGTACACGAGGAACAGTTTTGTTCCTGGGCCTTGGAAGAAACGGGGTGATCAATAATAACTCTCACCTGACTGAGAGACTGTACCAGCATCTAAATACTTTGGGTATGGATAGTTATTTTTATGCTACCTTGAGGTTTAGCAAATGTAGTACCCTGCTTTAATCTGGCTAAAGATCTGATAATATTCTGAGTATTGAAGCTGTGTGGTCCTATCATTTTCAAGGTAACAATTAGATGAAAGTATGCAATACCTGCACCGCATAGGCTTCTGGTTTCTGCTCTAGAACATCTTAGACTAACAACATCCTTGTGGGAAAATAGGCTGTGTGTTTTAGTTTGCACATTAAAAGCTATGGTTAGCTCTCTCTGTCTATGCATGTGCTACTCTGACATGAATTTTAGAGGAGATACGCATCTAGATCACAGTGATGGGTACTTTGTAATGCCTATCTATTATGATTCAGTTTTAGACTTTAGATTTGGAGTATTGTCTCTATATTTTTTGTTTAGGGTATTTTGAAGCCTTCTAAAATCCTTCTCAGGCATTACTATTCTCTCTCAATCTGGAGAGATAGTAATCAGTCAAGGTTCTTAAAACGGTACTCTGTAACAACATGCTGAGAGCCTAAGTTTCTGTTGATTCAGGAAAGATACTCTGGTCATTTATTTGCTTGCTTCTTATTAGACTTCTGGGTTCTTTGACTTTTGCTGGTGAATATTGTAATTTATTTGACGTCCACTCACCTCATGTCCTGCTCATACTGTAAAATTTGTGTCTTTCATCAGTGCTGACGGGAACTCCTGTTCTTGGCGGGGTTCCAAAATCCCAAGAACAGAGAAGGCGTATTTACTGCATTTACTCTTCAGTGTGATTTTTGTACTCATAGGAGTGAGCATGTGCATGTCGTCATCCTTGGAAAGTTTTTAGACAAGTGTCACATTCCTCCGTGAGGGTGAAGTATGGAGCTGTACAGAGCTGCTGGAGAGGACTAACAGAGCAAGTGGAAAGGTTTGATGCTGGCAGCACAGCAAAGGCTTCTGTTTCCCAGAAGATGCCCTGCCTTGCCGTGTGCTTCAGCCCTGGCTGGGAGGTCAATTGCCCTGATTCAATCACAGGGATTTCCCGGGGGCCTGCACAGCTGCTATTTGTTACCAACCTGACTCCTCCTGTGCTCTTCGCTCTTTCCTCTTGTGCTGTCATCTTGGGTTTGGGCTTCTTTGTTGTGTTGTTTTTGTGGGGGGTTTGTTTGTTTGTTTGGGATTTTTTGTTTGTGGGTTTTTTTAGCTTTCTTTTTTTTTTTTTTTTTCTTTTCAAAGGTACTCACTGCTCTTCAAGTATTTTCAAGAAAGGAAAGACAATATTTACTGATTTGCATTTTGGGAATTGAGTTCCTCTGGAAAAATTTGAAACATGTTGCCTTTTGTTTCCTTCAGAGGAACAGAAGTATTGTATCCTTTTCTCATTCCTTCACCTAGTCAGCAAGTGTGCACATTCAAATGTCAGTACCCAGAGGGAAGAGCAAGTGCCTGGCAATGTGGCAGCGTGTGTGAGCAGCATTGTTGGTAAGCAGCCGCTGCTCCAGTTGAACACTGCAATTCTGCAATGCAGCCAGGAGTGCTGAAACTACTGGCTGAGGAGTTCTCCAAGCTACTTGAATTCAGCATCTCTGGGAGTGTTACAGAAGATATGGGGGACACAATAAAAGCTAACGTTGTGTCTGTATGTTTATAAATTGACAGGCTGCGCTAGGTAGCTTTAAACTGGCGTTTTATCCATCCTTAACAAATCATGAAAAGAATGATAACAATCAATGTAAGCTGTAATCCCTTCATTCTAATGAGTGTTATTCAACATGGTTTTATAATAAACAGTTCATGTATTTCTTTGGTATCAGTTTTAATTAAATTACTAATCTGTATGATAAAGGCAACACTGTTGTCACAGACTCCAGTAAAACAACTGACTTTTGGCAGAATGACATTATGATTAGAAAAATAATTACTGCCAAATGAAATCAATACAGCATATATTTATAGCACATATTAAGTGAATTAAAATGTAATAATTAAGATGTTTCAATGAGCAAGTTCAGATGCTTTGTTTGATATGGCTGTGCTTGTCCTCTGCAAGGGTGGGAGATAGAGACAGTAGGCTAGAAAGCCCACATTCTTGTCTACAAATGTGGGGTTTTTTTTTAATTTTACTAGTGCTGGACAAAGTAATTGCTGACAGAGTTTCAGAGAACAAGAAGTTAATGAAGTGAGGAAGGTCCTGTGCAGGACTAAGAATTGGACTAGATGATCCTTGTGGGTCCCTTCCAACTCAGCATATTCTGTAATTCTGTGTGAAATGTTAAGCAAAGACAGAAGAGCTATTTAGAAGTACCAGGGAGAAGATGATCTACGCAAAATGACATGAGTACCACAGCCAGAGAGGGTTGGCAACCATCAGTGAGCAGCACGTGCTCGCCTGACATGGCTGGGCAGACATGGAGTCAGTTGCTCAGGGTCCCAGGGGGTGCAGTGACTGTGAGCTTGAACTGAGCTCCTATTACAGGCTGGTGCCAGAAATGACAAGTGAGGTATTTGCGAATTTCAGTGGGCTACATATTGAATGAAAATATAGCCACGCTATTACTGTTTTGATGTTTTGGCATTAATGAATGTACTACCAGAATACTCACTGCAATTGTGTTGTCCGCATACTTACGTACGAGTATGTTGACTAGCTGGGAAAAGTTCAGAACACAACTACAAGGCTTTTTCTGACATTTCATCACAGTATTTTTTGCAAGAGAGCAAAAAAAAAAGAAATCTAGTTCACTGCAGAGGACATTTAAAAGTGACATAGTACTTATGTAGCAAGATGCTGTCTCACAGCTAAAGGCTGATGAATTTAGGAGTGTGCTGGTTTTGGTTGCGGTGGAGTTAATTTTCTTCACAGTGACTGGTATGGGGCTGTGTTTTGAATTTGTGCTGAATGTAGGATTGATGTTTTTGTTATTTTTGTTACTGCTGAGCAGAGCTTACACAGACCCTATTGTGTTTTTCATACAATCACACTGGTGAGAACACTAGGGGTACATGGGAGTTTGGGAGGAGACACAGACAGGACAGGTGATTCCAACTGACCAAAGGGATACTCCATTCCATATAACATCATGCTCGGTATATAAAGTAGAGAGAAGAAGAAGGAAGGGGGTGGGACACATTTGGAGTGAAGGTCTTTGTCTTCCCAAGTCATTGTGATGGGGCTCTGCTCTCCTGGAGTTGACTGAACACCTGCCTGCCCTTTGGTAGAAGTGAAGGAATTCCTTGTTTTTCTTTGCCTGTGTGTGTGGCTTTTGATTTTCACATTTAACTGTCTTTATATCAACCCATGAGTTTTCCAGCTTTTACCCTTCTGATTCTCTTCCCGATCCTGCTGGTGGGGAAGTGAGTGAGTAGCTGTGTGGGGCTTTGCTGCTGGCTGGGGTTAAAACATGACAAAGAGATACACTGGGAATGGTCATCTGGAAGCTGGAGCTTGGGAAGTGCAGACTGAAGTGCAACTTTCTAACAGTGAGAGCCATAACTTATTGGCCATTTAAAAAAATCATGCATTTTCACAGTAAAGACTTCAGGATTCCAGCTTTAATTACAAAATCATCCAACAGTTCTCATCCTGACATTGTTTGTTTTTTTTCCCCCAGGTCTCTAAAAGGAACGCCTACAGTTCCTATTTTCCTGCCCATTACCTTGAAATTATGTAAAAAAGTCATACACTCTTCTTGATTTGCGATAAATTAATATGCTTTTTTGGAAATTATGCAAATAATTTATTCATGTATCTTGTACTAGCACATATCTCATCTGTCCAACAACAGCATTAATTTAAAGCTAATATAGTTATATCCTTCCCTTTTCTCTGTTGATTACCATAGTGGGTTTCTGTGGCTGGGTTTTTGTCATTTATTTTCAATGTAGTCACTGTGCAGAAAATTTCAATAATTGTGTTCACCAAAGTGATTTAATTGCTGTGGTTTTCACTGTAAGAGAAATTGACATCATATTTCTATTTTCAAACTGCTCCCATGCACTAAAACCTTCATGTTAATTCCTTGCCTCTTTGTATTCTGCTATGGTTTTCCAACAAAGTGGTGGGGATACTCTTTCAAAAGTAAATAATGGGGAAAAGCTCATGTATGTACAACAGCTTCCCCTTTTTACTGATTAAGGGTGTATGTAGTTTCAGCTTGTTGGCACCTTCTGCTGTATGAACAGAATAGGAAGAAATTCCATGAAGGACTTGCTGGCAGCTGTTGCTGCTGCTTGGACCCACATGCTTTGTGTGAGTGATACCGTACTTGTATAATTTACAGCTCGGGAGAAGAAGGGTCTCACATTCAAGTACGTGATGATTCATATCCAAATGAGAACAGATTTCTCCAGGAGGAAAGTGATGCCCTCTTCCATTATTTCATGTCAGTTTTGCAGTATTTTTTACCATCTTTAAAACATTTCTGGCACAAAGCTTATCTGTCAGAAATTTTCAGTCCTTGACCCTGTTGTTTATTTCTCAGATTTACTGTGAGTTTTCTGTGATTAGTATTCCTAGCCTCTGCCTGCTAATACAACGTCTAGAGTACAACAAGCTCCAGCTTTCGTATTTTTTTATAAAATTGTGGGACTCTGCAATAAACTTATCCCTTCTGTCTTATCACAAATATTTATCCCAATTCTCTTAATAAAAATTCTGAGTCATCTCTAGTTCTGTGCTTATAAAAATTTCACTGGAAAAACACACCACAAGCCAACAAAACAAAAACCACAGTCTTTATGGAAAAGATGTTTATTCCTAAATAAAAATCAATTCCTTTACGTATAACACACATTTAATTAAATTATTAATAATGCTAATTGTGCACTTGAGAGGAAAAAGTAACTATATCACATCACAGTTTTGAAATGTTTTTTGTTTCTGGGCTTTGCTGGTGTCCCTGTGATTTATTGGAAGGAAGCAATATACTTTTGCAATCTCTGGCATATGCTAATTACCCTGTTGTTTAGTTTTGTTTGTTTGTTTGGGTTTTTGTTTGGTTCTTGGTTTGTTGTTGGTTGTTTTTTTCCCTGAAAAAATGGCCCAGCTTATTTTTAGGAATTTAGACTTTGTCTAAATCAGGGATATAACCAGGCATTTTTCTCTTGCCTTCCTTGATTTGCAGTGCATGGAGGTCTGCAGTGAGAAGTTGCATAGATCCTGCTGATTCACTCTGGCAGATGCTAATAGTTAACTGCATCCTGTCTGCAAGGGTGTGGGATTGTCTCAGCAGGACACAAACAAAACCAAATCAGGCATGGCCAAGCTTGGATAAAGGGACCCTTTTTTGCTTCTGTTTTAAACATCAAAAGAAGTGCAACAAATATGAAGGTTTTTTTATATTGAATGTGTTAAGGACAGGTTCACTACAACACATATTGGCAGGACTCTTTGGATCTAAGTTAAAAAGATTAGTTATGAAAGGATATCCTGATCCCATTGAAGGAAATACTACTGCGTCTATTAAACCCAGTGTTTTAGCCTTATGCTCAATAGGAGTACCCCTGCAGTGTTATGCATCTTCTGGTAATGAGAACATTATCTCCTAATTCAGTGACTGGTAATATCAGTGCAGTTGGCCACAACTGCCATGGCGTTATTCAAGGCTGTCTATATAAGCAGCCAGATCAGGACATCAGATCTCTGTCTTCGTTCCCATTTGAGAGGGTGGTGGAGCTTTTAAATATTCATTATTCTTAAAAGACGCAAAAGTCTGCGGATGAACTTGGTATTGGCCCAGATACCAGAGCGCTGCATAGCAGCCCCTGCCCAGCCTCTTTGCATCGTGCTTCTGTGCTGCACAGGCAGGAATTTTTAAATCTGATGTTTGCAACTCAGCATTGAGGCTCTGCCACACTGCCAACTTATTAAAAACGTAATTGTAAGGAAGCAAAATTTCCTGTGACTTCTTGTGAGTTCTGGATTTTAAATCACTTTACATTTATGATCATGAGCTCTGATGATAGAGTGCTTCACTTATTGATCAACATGAAAGGAAAAAGATATATGCTCCTCCAAATATCCTTTCCATGCACTGAGCTTAAAATTCAGTGTGTTGCTGCCCAGTGATGATTTCATCTTTATTGCAGGGAAACTAAGTGAAGTTGTCTTATCCAGTTTAGCTATGGCCCTTTTTTCCCAGGTGGGTCATGAAAAGATCGCTACAGTAGAAGTCATTTGAAAATATTATCTCTTTTTCCCACCTCAGGATGTTACAGAGGATTTACTGGATAGTTTTATTTGCTTCAGCAAATACCTGCTGCACTTAAGTCATAAGACACTGAAGAAATACTGCAGTAGGGTCCTTTTTATATCACCAACAATGTAACTGCATTGTCAATTACTTCTGAAACAGTGCTGAGGAGTTTATGGGAGGGTTGTGAATCGTACTGGAATCACTGTTTTGGGATTAATTTCTCTTTTAAATCCCAACAGGGAAAGATTTTCATACACTGAAAAGGGATTAAAATGTGGTGTGCTCTTTTGTGGTACAAAGAGAAAAGAATTTCCAGAGGGGTTACTGCTGATTTTCTAGAGAATGTCCATGCAAGTGTTGCAAATATATGATGTGATGCTACACAGCCAACAGTGGATATTGAAATAGCTTTGATCCTTTTGCTGTATCTCTGGGACTGGAGATTAGGATTTGCTAGATGATAGCACTCCTGTTATTTGAAATAGTTTAAATTTTTGGAATAGTTCAGAATGTGTTTTCTTTCCAGAATGGATCAGAAGTGAACTGCCAGAAACTCAGTGGTTAGCACATTTGGGAGTGTTTGGAGAGATCTGTGTTCCTGTCCTTATTCTGAATCACATCCTTGTGCAGCTGACTCTTGTGAAGTCTTTTTCTCTCTTCCTTTAGGCTCACAAGAAACATGTATTATTTGAGAAGAAAACACTTCACTGAAGCTGATGTTTCCCCGTTAAAAGTGGGGCTTTCTAAGCAGTTGACATTTTTTCATTGAAAGAATTCCAGAAATTTGAGGCTCTGCAAGTTGTTTTCATAGAGCCTCATTATTTGCTGTGTCCCTTGAAACCCTGTCTACTCAATTCATGTGAATATATGCAGAAGGGCAGCCACATTTGGAAGCAAAATTCTGTAATAAAGGCATGTGTGGGAGGAAGCAGACCATTTTCACTGATTTTTTTGTCTCTTTTTATTTGGTTTTTAACCTTTCTTTTGCTATAGCAACAATGCTGAGTGTCGATGCCATAACGTGTTGCAGATGATCTGGACATTATCTTTAGCTCAATCCATCTTCATTTCCTGTAGAAAATGGATTGTTACCTGTGAATACTTTTGTATACCTACTCCCTGTATATGCTCCCTCCTCCTCAATATATCCTTCTTTATATACCTTTCCTATAGGTGGCATATTTATAATAATATTTTCATTTATGTTCAGCCAGATCTCATCTTCTGTTTTCAGATGCCTCTCATTAATATTTCAGGTGCAAAAGGTCCCTTCAGGTTGCAATACATCACACCTGACTGAGGAAAAGTGGTGTTGCATCTTTCATAAAAGTCTGTCAGCTGTTCTTGCCTGGGATAGTCCACCTAGTTGGAAGCGGTAGACCCTGCTGTTTCAAGCTATCTTTTCTTTTGTTTCCTTATCAAACAGCCTGTCTCTTCCTAATAACTTGCAACATACCTACATTTCCATCATGGATAATGGCCCTGATGTGGTCTATGTCACTGAAACCTGGCAGAGTGAAATATTGCCCTCCCCCCCAGTTTTGCCTCTATCATCAAGTTTGCATTATATCAGGTCATCTAGGAGCTACTGCAGTAATCCTTCATTCTTATTCCAGCTGTCCAGTAGTGGCCTCTCATGTTTCATCAAGTGAAACATTGAAATAACAAGGTGTGCGTATTTATAGCTTCATTGTTGATTAAGTATAGTAGCTAGCTTGTGAAGTAGCTGTTGGGAAATAGGATCTTAAATCAGAGCTCATTTTCCACCTCAGCTAGGATGACAAAGGAAATGAGATATTCCTAGAAGTGTTGTCCACAACTAGATATAATAAGGAACAGAAGCTACAGCTATTTGACTACATTAATTAGCTCTTCTTCAGAGCTACACATCTGTCAACCAGTAACTGCAGTAGCTTCTCAACTTCATTACTTTAAGAAGGTCTCTTTAAGTAGCATATTTCTTTTTTTTGTTGTTATTGGTTTCATTTTTGTACAGACCTTTAAATGTAGTGATATCTAGCAAAATGACTTCTTACTGATCTATGAAATTGCAATTTACCATCCCCCAAAACAAGCAAATAAGAAATATCAACAGAAAAACACTCAGAGCCTTTGCTACCACTAGAGTGTACTGTAAAAGGAAATTTTACAACATAGCAGTCACCAGACTGCACAAGACATCAGTCTCCTTCATTTGTAGGTATATCTGTGTAATTCGCAAATTGTCCTTTGGCCTTGTTCTCTGTGTTCTCTAGCCGAAAGACTAGCTGAGACGAATGGATGTTGCAGATGCAATGAATCTTTTGACAAACACATCAGCAACTTACAGCTGTAGGATGGCATTGAATTTCCTGACACTATGCCCCAACGGACATCAGGGTGTGTTGTGACTGTAGGGAGGATTACCCAGCTGCTACTTCCCAGTGAGGATTTGGAGTAAATTGCCCAGCATATTTCCTTCTCTCTGGGAAGTTGCTGTGATGGTGGTCCCAGGATGCTCCTCAGGGGGTTCCTGGACCATCTCTTCACCCCTGCTCAAGGAGGTTTGCAGTTCCATCTTTTTTTTGTTGCTTGCTCATATTAATATCTTCTGACTCACTCATGAAAACTCTGGTTTCCCAAAAAGCTATTCCTTTTTTATGTCTGAAGGCTATTTGCACCTTGCTGAGAAAAGTGCCTGATCATGGAAGGCCATTTCCTAGCAGAGACTGCAACAGTGATCTCTCCTGTCACTCTGCAGTCTCAGGCCTCAATAGAGCTGTAGTTGTCCTTTTTCATTCTTTTCTCAGTTATCATTTTCTGTCACTGCTTTATATTATAATGTTGGTCCTGGTAATCATGGACCTAAGGAAGAAGTGGGTTTCATTTTTCATCTCTGAAGAAACACTCAGCAACACTGGTGAGTGGTTATATACCCCTCTCCAAGGGCCTCTCTTGATTTAGGTCTCACCTACTTCACATGGCAGTTTTCTCCCTGTGTGTCTCCTCAAGAGATTTTGAGGGAAGGCATCTAATGTGACTTTACCTCTTTGCATTTCCTTTCTGCTTGTGACAAGAAATAATAAATGGCCACCTCATTATAAGAAAACAGGAATTCCTGATTTTATCTGTTTGGCACATATTGTTCATTTAATTATTACATGATTTCTGCGTGACAGCAGAGTAGGAGTTATATGGCCTCGCATAATTGATTCAAGTTGCATTTTTCCTCCCAGAAATAGATCATCATCTCCCCTCTTCAGCCCTCATTTCTGCTAGCAGGGTCAAAACCTGCTCTGCCCTGAAACTGTAGCACAGCCAGTGCACTGCAGGTCTAAGAGTGCTTGCTTCAGTTCCAGAGCTCCAGTAATAAACAGGGAGCCTCTTGGTTTAGTTCTTAAGGCTTGAAACTTTTGTTTACTCTCCAGGAAACTTTATTTAATGCTTTTGTTAAATAAAGAATAAACCTGAGAAGTGCTTGAACCTGTTTTTGAGAGTGATGTTTTTGGTATCGGTTACCTTGGCCTGCCTGACCGTTCACCACAATTGAAACACTTGTACTCTCTTTACTGCTTTAACAACTTGGTGTTGTGTTCATTTTAAATATAGAGAATGTAGCACCTCCTGGCAGGGCATGAATAGTTTTCAAAGCCAGGATTTTCTGTTGTTGGGCTGTCTTTTTCTGATTAAAAAGTTCTACTTATTTCAGATTGGAGCTCATCAACCTGAAGATTCAGAAGGGTGGGATGAAGTTTGTGTTTCTGGGAACTGATTAAGAATTATAACAACTGAAAATGAAATTCCTGCTATAAAACATCACTTAAATTACTGTAAATCCTGATTTGATTAACTGTTATGCTACAAGTACATACTTTTCTCTGTAAGTGAACCCAAATCTATTATTTTTTGCCTTTTTGAAATCGGTTTCTTATGGGTGATATTTGTTTTTTAATGGAAGTAAAATCAGATGATTATCTGCAGTAATGGATTGGAGAAACTGGAGAACATGCTGCCATGATTATTCCCATGTTCAGTCAGTTTGTGTACATATTGCATAGGAAAAGAGTTGCCTAGAAAGTTGTAGGAGAAGCATCCTATGAATGAGCTGTGCTGTGAGCTCTTAAAGGTATGGCATGATAAGAATGAAAGGACATGAGTGCAATCTGCAGGGGCAAAAGAAGGTGAGAGGTTTGCATCAGCACTACACATTGAACTACAGGTAAATGCAAAAAGACTGAAATGAATCATAGAATCACAGAATCAACTGGGTTGGAAAAGACCTCCGAGATCATCAAGTGCAACCCTTGATCCGACACTGCCGTGGTTACTAGACCATGGCACTGAGTGCCACATCCAGGCTCATCTTAAAAACATAATGATCACATTAACAGAAAGTGATGAATTATGAACTGAGGCTGAAAATTAAGCAATATTCAATGTGTTTTGGAGCCATATCTTATTGATGAATGGAGCACAGGATCTTTTCTTACAAGTATAACCTGAAAGATGATGTTTCTTGTTCTCTCTTCCCAAATAATATGCTGATACTGAGCTCCTTGTGTGACTTTTTAAAAAATGTGTTATTTCTCAGTAATAACAACTGTTTTCCCTCTTTGTTTTCAGTATATACTCTTAGACTGAGTCATGTCAATGTATGTGAGCTTTGACTTCTTTTACCTTCAATAGAGTACTCTGGTTCAACCAAGGTCAGACAAATATTGTTTAAGGAAGAGCAGAGAAAACAAAGGAGAAGAAAGGAGGACAAAATGATGGTGCAGTAGTGAGGTTTCTGATGTTTGTTGTCTCATTTGAATCAGTCATAAGTTCATTCATTGCATATAGGGCAAAATCAGAAAGGAAGTAAAGGCCTATCAACAGCCAAAAATGTGACACTCACTTGATAAAATGTGTCTTGTTTCAGAATGACTCCTCTAATTGTCTTTTGGCTCATTGTGGGGAAAAAATCTCTCCCTTTTTCTTCATTTTAACAAGAATAAGTATATATAGACTTTCTATTAAAATTCACTAACTGTGGTATTGCTTTTCCTTTTATCTTCTCAGCCAGGTTAATAAGATTCTGCGCACACTGCAGAACAATAACACTGTTGTCTGGTCAAAAACACATTTTTACATCTTCTGGGAGGAAGTAATCCTTATGTAAATATGCTGGTTGCACTGTTCATTGGGAGTTTGCTTGTGTGCTGAAGAAGCAAGGCTCCTAGCTGATTGTTTAGAAGTAATTAATGCTTCCAGAATTGTTTCTCATGCCTACCCTCCTGTAAGAATACTAATATACTGTAACTGCAATGCTCCCAATTCAGATTCAGTGGCAAAACTACACTGTAAACAAGTATAATATATCCTTCTCTCAGAGCAAAGATATTTTATGTTGGTAAAAGCATTGTTATATGTAACTATATTCCAGGTAGCTCTACTGCCACAATACTGACCAGGTGACACATCTTTTCACAGCCTGGCTTACAAAGAAATGAAAGTTGTAGGTCATAGTAGACACAGTACTCATTATAGTTCATGACAAGATGCCTAATAAAGAACTTTCTGGACCCCAGCTCCTTCCCATTGAATCTCTTTGTCCAAATGTGGGATAGTTGCACTTGCAAAGTCTGCTTTGCGAAGAGAGCTGGTAAAGAGGAGCCAAAGAAGTGGTAAGAGCTTCCAGGAATAACCCGTTTCAGCTTGAAACTGTCATGCTAGGATGATCTTTTAGGACCTTAGCAGCCACTAAGGTAGAAAATACCAACTTATAGCTCCCTCATGCAGTGCTTGTGAAACAGTTTGATGGAGGTCATAATATCTGCTGGACATGTGGACTGTAATTAACAGTTCCAGCCATGGGCTTTAAGAGTCCTGGTCTCATGCGCAGTGGATGTTTGTCCCGCTGACCTTGTGATGCCCACTACAAAGAAAGAAGCCAGGTGCAAGGGAAGGATTGGTGCCTCTCTCCTTGCCCCATATTTGCATGCATTGGTCCAGCCTAGAAGAGGTTGTAACTCGATCCATGTAATCAGAATGACTTGCTCGGTGTGCCTATTTGGATCAACCAAACCTGAGCTGCAGAGTAGGAATTACTGTAACTAAAGAGGAGAACATCTTATATGAAGGTTGGACACTGCTTGAATGCTTAGTCTGAAGAAATGACCTTGAGTTGTGCGTCTAACACAGACTTTTGGGATCACCTTAGACAACGAAACTATGTCTCTATGCTCATCTGATAGTGGGAATAAACCCTACCTTCTCCTCCAACTGTTTTACCTAATCAGATATAAGTTCTGGGGACAAGACTGTCACTTAGTAAGTGTGTTTAGAACCCAGTTTGCAGATGGAGCCTCTAAGCCTTGTAGGCCACAGTCATGAAGGGATTTATGTGGCTTTGCCCATTGATTTCCGTGGGAAATACACTTGTGGGTCTTGGTTGTGGGTAATATAAATACACAGCAAGCATCAGAAATAAAACTTGTAAGACTGTTTAAAGGATTATGTTGGAATGGAGAAAAGAGATGGCAGAAAGAAAGACAGCAACAAACCTGAAAGAATAAAGAGCTAAAAATAACAATATGTAAGTTTTTAAGATTTATACATTAAAGATCAAACAGACCATGCAGTAACTTGAAAAGTAGTCTATGCTTAAACTGCACTGAAGGTTAAGCAGTTAGTAGAATTGTTTCATTCATTTCTTTGCTTCTTTCTTTTGTGATGAAGAGCACTAAATCTCTGTTATCCTAGGATAAAAAAGATGATCCAGGCCATGGAATATAAGTGGAGCACTGGTATAAGGAGGCTTTCTTCTGCTGCTGTTATAGTTTTAGGGTGAAACCTAAGCCCAAATCTTAGTCTTGTCCAGTGATTAATAATATAATAATAATAATAATAATGGCCAGTCTTCGCGAACGAAGATCCGGGGAAGGTCTTTACACCTTCAAGCCTGTGCATTGGATTTTTTAGGTGAG
>JAWMRA010000001.1:101903064-101920434 GCA_035584735.1 Pseudotriccus pelzelni | reverse complement strand
TGGACGGTGGCAGCGAGGTCCTTAGAACGTAGGTGGATTGCCTTACAGGGCTAACGAGCTCCACCTGCCCCGGGAGTGTCCCTGGCCAGTGATTAAGATCTTGCTAGTAAGTGTATTGATTATGTAGAAAATTTAAGGCTCCAAGTTTGAGCCTGACACTGAAAAGGATGGTGCAGAAGATATTAGAGAATGGAGTCCTTCTCTTTTAAAGGTTTCTGTTATTGATGTGACTAAACCAACAAATCCGCTCTAATAAAGCAAAATTCTCCATAGCCAGAAAGGACTGGACTGAACTTCCTTCTCTGAATGGGGAAGTACAGGAGAGCAAACACAAGGGAAATATTTTCCAAACACTCTAGCCCTCACTTCCCTCTAAATGAATATTGTGGAATAGGAAGCAGAGAGACAGAGCCCAAGTGCATGGCCCTCGTCTCCCCTACTCCTACAGCCACAGTTCAGCCCTCAGCTAAAACCCAGTTCATGGCCAAAGAGGAAGGAAGGGAACTGTTCCCCTCCTCTCGGTATAGACTGCAGTGAGTACAGGCTAACACATGAGGCCTTTTGAATGTGAGGACAACCATGTTATTGTTTGTGGGGTTTGGTCCTTAGTGCTCTGGGGAGGACAGGGGGACCAGTGAAGTCAGCTGCTGCACGACATTGTGTGTGATACATTGACATGGAGTTTAAACTGGAAACCTCAGGAGAGAGGTACAGTTATTTTGCTGTCAGCCAAGATTTTGCAAATTGATTTCTGGCTCTATTTGTTTGATTCACTCTAAATGGATATTAGTTGTTTTTACATACTGTCACTGACCTCACCTTTTGGTTAAAGGATCGAAATTTAAAAGGGTGTTCTGATGATGATAAGACATAAATTCAACGCTCTGATGGGAAGCTAGGAATACAGACCTCCTTGTCTTCCATGAGAATTTTTACTTCTGTGTGAATTGTAAAAGCCCCTTCTCCTCTCATCACTGCAAGGCTTAATTTTTGTTTGAAGAAAACTGCCTAACAAGGTGTTTAAAACCTGTGTAAAACCAAGCAAAGGAACTGCTGTTGTGCTGTAGCAACATTGGAAACAAAAGTCACTCTTGTTTGTTTCAACACTCTGGATCAGAGAAGAGCAAATGAAAGGTATTCTGACTGCTATTTGATTTTATTTCTCCCAAAACAATTAATTACATTAATGCTTTATTAAATTATATTTAATGAAAAAAGCGCCAAAGCCCATGGGATTTTTTTGATTGTTCAACCATTCAGGTCTGGAAATTGAATTACTTTTAAAGTCAAACTGAAGTGTTGCAGAAGCAGACTCTATGCAGAAAGGAACAAGACAGTTTTCCATTTTCTTGGGTGACAATTCAGCACTGAAAAATTGCAGTAAGTTAAAAATACAAGGAGTAGATTTGCCACTCTAATCTTTTCAGTATCTGCTTCCTTTTCCATGATTAGGGTAGATATCTATTAGGCCTCTTTCTGAACTATTTGGTAATTATGGCTGTGCTGTGGTGCTGTAGTTCAGTGAAGCTGTGACTGAATGCAGAGGGTCCCTTGCTTAGTTACGTTCATGCAACACATCATGGCTATAAAAATTGACATTGCTGAACAATCTTTATTTCAAAATGTATAATAAAAAATGTCACATTTGCAGATAAAGAGGAAACATTCCTATCTATGCGGGCAGAACTGATTTTCTTCCCCCACAAAAATACCACAGTTCCTTGGGAACTGTCTTTTATTGATGGATCTGAAAATAACCTTCTTAAGCCTTTCAGTCAGACTTAAACCTTTCAGTCAGAATGGTCTGATGTCAGATCTACAAAAGTTCTGGTGCCTAAATTATAAGCTTGATTTACTTTTTGGATGTATGAATTCAAATATGTTCTTTGCAAATCCTAGCAATTTTGGTGTAATCAGAAGAGATTACATGCAATTTCATTGTCACTGTGGCTAATATCCACAAGGCTGAGAAGCAGAGACAAGACAGCATTCTGTTCTGTAGGAATAATAGCCTACTGTGTGAAATAGATGTAAGATTTCTGTGATGTATTGGGCTGTCCAGTGGTGCCTCAGGTAACATCAGTTTTGTGCATGTAACCAAGGTTCAAAATCTTACTTGCTCCATTCCTTTCTGTTTGTGATTTTCCTCCATTAACTAATCTCTTTCTGGTTATGTTTTCATCTTTGTTGGCAATCCAGTCAAGGAACTGGTTCAGATCACATCCTTGTGGGAGTTTCTATAAAAGATTAACAACAGTAGTAATGAAATATAATGAAATATTAAAAATATTTTAATTTAATTATGCACTTCTATGAACTTGCTTTGCATTTACAGCATTTTTCAGTAATTGCTAGTCTTTTTTCTATCTCAGTGTAACAGTGCCCAAGGAGCGTGCCAACATTGTGACCTATAAAATGCAGACTTGGGTATTCTGATTTACTTTAGCATTCTGTATTATTTTCTTGAACATGAGTCTTCAAAAGGTGATTGTGCATCTTTGTGTGTGTATAATGGTATGTGCAAAAATGACTGAAAGTGATGCTGGAAATAGGTATCGTGGGGGGATGGTGCTGGAGCTTTTTTCCACTTGAGTAGAAACATTTATTTGGTGATGGGAGGATGAAAGGGTCTGCTTTTATTGTGATTCTCTCTAAATGCAAGTGAGCTACTTGTTCAAGAACACAATATAAAATAAATTCACCTTACCCACAACTGAGACTTCCCGGTCTCCAGAAATATTCCAAGAAGAATCAGGTAGAACAGCTGTTTCTTTTAAGGACTTCAAAGCAAGTGTATTGGATTCCTTTAGAGTAGTCCCACCCTGGGTCTGGGATTCTGCCTCACTGGTTCCTCCCCACATGGTGAATGCCATTTCAATACCAGTTCAGTGCTTTGCTGCCTTTTCAGGTGCAAAGTGTAACTTACAGAATTGTTCTATCCCTGAACATTTCTGGCTCTGTTCTTAGGAGTATGCACTTGTATGAAATACTGCAGTGGTTATAATTGTGGGGCAAAACCGACGTTACTGTTCTTGGAAATGTAAATTAATCCATTTTCTAGGAGTTTCGTGCTGCACTGAATATGTGTATATTTTTCAAGTATTTTTGGAGGAAATGCTGAAGTTTATACCACATAGAGTAAAATCCACTTGAAAAGCTGATGGTTTGTACTGAAGAAATCATCATTTGTGGTCATTTTAAATTCCTTAGTTTCCTTTAATGTTTGAAAGATACTATCAACTGAACTCTAATAGTTTTATCTTTATTAAATTATGTAACAATATGGAAAAAGAGGAGTCATTCAAACTATTTCCAGTGAGTCTCTGGCTTATGATAAAATCTATAATCATATAATTTGAGTTTTACCCAGCTTCTAAATGCTGTGAGCAATTTCTTTCCCATATTGAAAAACCTGCTGTCAAGATTAAAAAGGCTGCAATGAAGAACTGTATGAGCGCTTAGGACTGTGGGGATATGAGTTATGAAGACAGATTAGACAGACCTAGCTACAGGCTGTAGTATATTAGACAGCATAGATAAATTGAGGCTAAGAGGGCATTTCACAGTGGGATGAAATATACTGAAGGAATGCTATAGATTGATACCTCTTAGTGGTTTAAGACTAGTTACTTCAAAAGCGTGAGGTCA
This sequence comes from Pseudotriccus pelzelni, assembly GCA_035584735.1. Classification (NCBI taxonomy): domain Eukaryota; kingdom Metazoa; phylum Chordata; class Aves; order Passeriformes; family Tyrannidae; genus Pseudotriccus; species Pseudotriccus pelzelni. Next base: position 101,916,786 of record JAWMRA010000001.1, on the reverse strand, counting down.
CATCCCATGAAGCTGACAGGTAGACTTGGACCTGTAGACAGGCCATTGAAGCGAAGCATTTGTGTTCAAATAAGGGAAGACTGTAGCAAACTGTACACATCAGCAATAAATAGAAATTGTTTCAAGAGCAAAATGCATTAAACAACCTGAAAAAGAGAAACAAAAACATGCTTCCAAGTGAAGAAGAGTGAAAGGACTGGGATAAAATAACCTAGATATAAACAGAACCTTTCTCTAAGAAAATACGTTTTCCCCCCCATCTACCTTCCACCTTGCCCTGCTGACCTTGTACAGTTTCTGGTTGTTTCAATCAATTTGGATGTGCCTCCTGCTGTTAAAGCTTAGGGCTCCCCCAGGGTATGTAAATAACTCAAAAGAATTGTGGGTTGCAAAGGTTTTTGAAGTACTTTTATTTTTAATTTACTACGTAATAGTAGTAGTGTGTACACATATCTCAGACACAAATTAAACTGTACCCTTTTGTAAATTTACTAAGATTAGCTCACATACCTGCAAGCAGAAGACTTCATGTTCCCCATTTAGTGCTTTATAGAATTTCAAATTATAGTTATTTGCAGAAAAAGCTGCTTATATTGTATTACAATAATGATTTTTCTGTGTCCCACTAACTTCGTTAAAACAGCATTGATTCATAAGCTCCTGCTGCACTGCTCTCTGTGTTACAAAGTTCATCTTATCAGTTGTACTCACGATGCAGAAGTAAAAAGGAACTGCTTCTTGACAATAAAGTGGAATTTGCTTTCCTTGGAGGTGTCCAGCCGTAGGAATGGCTTATGCTGCTTTCTGTTACCTTGACCTGCATTAGCAGGGTAAGCCATACCTGTGGTGTGATAGGATGGAAGCTGGGAGGCGGCAGCAGTAAGGTTTTTTTGGTTCCTTTACTTGGAGCGTGGTGGGTTTTAATGCCTTGGCCCATAGCTGGATGCCCACCCAGCCATTCACTCCCTCTGCTCAACAGGACAGGGGGAGGAAATCAGATGAAAAAGCTCTTGGGTGGATATTAAGAAAGGGAAATTACTTACCAGTCACCATCACAGCCAAAACAGACTTGCCTTGAGGAAAATTAGTTTGATTTATTGACAGTTAGACCAGATTTGGATAATAAGAAAAAAACATACAAAATTAAAACACCTGCCCTCTCCTCACCCTTTTCCAGCTCAAATTCACTCCTTCATTCCCAGATGGAACCCGATGTATCTGGCATGGCGAAGCCCTGGACACTCCTCAGAGAGGCTGAGGAGTGTCTCATGACTGAGATGTATTAGTAATTTTATTTTTTTTTGAATAAAGCTTAAAAAGTATTTTTGACAATTTTCGTTTTTTCTTTTATGTAGTCTATTTTCTGAGACATGCCTGTAGTTTCTTTAGAATGAAACAATAGTTGAAATCTTGGTTTAAATTAACCCAAAAGGAAACCCTTTTCTGTGTCAAAACATTCTTTTACAGTGAAATGATATTTAAAGAGTCTAGTTTTGAATGCACATTAAAGAAAAGATTGCTACCACTTTTCTCATTTCATTGAAGAGGTGACCCCAGTTGATCTGGCTTTTTTTTATTATTATTTTTTAAATTAGTTGCTTAAGCACTGCCAGATATCTAATTAAATTCCCAATTATTGTGAATATTCTATCCTCAGATGGCTTCTTATATTAGTAAATAGTTCTTACAAGGTCATTGTTTCCACCTGGCATATAGAAACTTTTCCCTGTTTTTGAAGTTACGGTAGTAGGAAATCAGAATATTACTGCCTTCTTGCCCTTGGATTAAAAAAGAAAAATCTATTTAAGTAACTTGAATAAAACCATAGCGGTCACCCTGCCCACATGATCATATGAACAATATAATCACAGTGGAGAATAATTCCCACTGACGATTCACTTAAGACAAATTTTACAGCTGGCCCAAATTCGTACCCAGAAGGGAATCTATATATTCCCCTCCTTCAAGAATAAAAACCTCAGAATACAGTAAAAAACAAACTAGAAGTTTTCATATGGAACTTAAAAAGCCAAAGTTTGATAGCAGTCTTATAACACAACCTTCTTACCCAGTTGTATCCTGTTAAGATGCTGTACCTACCTTTTATTTATTTTTTTTTTCCAGAGAGAAGCATTTCATTCTTTTTGTTTTGGCTAAGCCTGGAGTGCAAAGCACAGCAGCTGCTGTCCAAAGATAGTAGACTTACAGGTGTGTGTTTTGCAAATGTGGAAAAAAAAATTCAGCCAGGGATGTTTCTTTCCATTATTTTAGAACTTGCTACTCTAGTAACAGGAACAGCTTCCAAATTTCTCTTCTGTATTTTTTTTTTTCCAATTTTTTTTTTAAAAACTAGGGTATGTAAATACTGAACCAAATATAGAGCCTTCCTTCACACGTCCAGCGTTCTCCTGATGTAAGATCCTCTAATATAAATGTCAGTTCCCTTGCTTATGTTCTGGCAGAATATTAAAATTAACACTTGCATTTTCGCTTGCATTTCCAACACCTTCGTCTCAATGGCCAATCAGATCTGGACAGTAGCCTTTTTCCTCCCACCAGTCTGAATGAAGCAATCTCTGATCTGAAAAAGTAATTTTTTTGTCAAGTGTTTTCTCCTTTTGCTTGTGTATAGGATGTGACCGGAAAAATTAAACAAAAAAATTATATAAGGAACACAGAGCTAGAAACAAAACCTTACAGCATTTGGGAAAATATGGAAAATATAGCTCAGGGGTATTCCTTTTGGGCTATCAACATGCATTTTAACAGGGTGGATTTGAGAGATGCTAGAAATTCATTTAGGAAAAACACTGCAAAAACAGCTTCCAAATTCTTTTTGTGTTACTGTGACAAATTATAGGCTTTTTGCTGTAATACAATACGGAAATTTGCAACTGCATCAACATAGTATCTAGACTAATCTACATACCCCTTCATCCACACATGTCCACTGTCAGTGCCTCATATTGGTTGATATTTAGAGTTTTACATGAGGTCTGAATTTGTGAAGAAGGTGTGACTCAAATATATTGGTTATGTATGAAGTAGAATTCTCAAATCGTTGTTTGTCAAACGTGTATATTTAGTATAAAACTCAGGAGTCAAAATTTTCCAGCTTGGCTGCATAACAACATACGCTGCTTTTCAAAACTGTCTACTTCCAGCCTAGTTTTCTATGGTTTGCCCTGAGACTAAAGCATTGGGATTTCTCTTCACTGCTGCTTTTACACCACGGTGCTTTTCAAATGAATATACTTTCTGTGAGGTGGAGAAAAAGAGGACTCATAAATCCAGGATGTCATTGCCTCCTAAGTGAGAGCTGGATGCTTCTGGGGCATTGAAAGGGAGGCTCCAGGCTCATCAGGGATATTATTGTGCCAGAAGGGCTGGAGAGTGCCCCCTCTTTGGGCAGCAGTGTGGGAGAGAATGAGGAGGACCTGTATGAGCGCTGTAACTCAGAAAACCTCCTGCTCCCCATCTGGGATGAGAAGACTCCTTCTGTTCTATAAAGCATCATCTGTCCCCACACCTGGTATTTAGTTGCACTCAAGCAAATCCTATGATCTGTAGGCTCTTAGCAAGGCTCTGTCCAGTAAGAAGAGTCACTCCAGACCCCCAAAGGAGTGAATGAGACTTGTCTATGGCTTGACTAGAGTCTTGAGGTGACCAGCATCTTAGTGACCAAGAAGAGAGCTTGTGATAATGGAGCACAAGCTGGGGATACAGTCTGTGGGATTAAATAAAGCCTCTATGTTTAAATAAATTCCTCTCAAAAAATTGAGATTTTTTTTCCAAAATGAGAAGGTTAGACAGAATACATCTGAGCAATGATGGGAGCTGTGACTGATAATGTTGCTCAGAAGCTTAAAGTATAGGTCTTCTGTACAAAAGATTACATGCTGCATGTGTTGTTTCTTCTTCTGTGAATTATGCAGTTACGTGCCTGTTGATACTCTTCTTGTTTCCTCTTTTCTAATTCACATTTCATTTTTTTTTCCCAGTTAGGAACCCAGATCTCCTTTGAGTCATAATGACTTGGTTTATATGGTAAAAAGACTCCGTTTGTTTTGAATATGAGCGTGATTTGGATTGTCCCCTGGTAAAATGCTGTAGTTAAAAAAACCCCCAAACCTCAGACAACAACAACAAATGATACACAAATAGCAAAGCACTGACATGATAATGTCCTTTCCTAAGCCTAAAGAGCCTGTGGCTGGAAGGCAGAATTTAGGGTCTTGGTTTATGAATTGCTATAGCTAAGACAATAATGCATCATTCTCAGCTATCACATAGCAGAGACAAATCAGATAATGCAGATAAAATCTCCTTTCTGCAGATTAAAGTGAGTGAAAAACTCACTTTAGAGATAAATTGCAATCCCCAAATCAGTGGCAATACAAACTAGACAGAAACCTCCTACTAAAATGAATATAATTGCATCTTGATTTCAAAGGCTCCTAGATTTGTAATTCCTAGAAAAATTAAACAACAGGTTTCACCTAAAGCTATTTTTAGTGTCTACAGGTGTATTGTGGTGATGGTAAGAACTGTTGATATGTCAAAGGTAATTTTTGATGGTGAGATATTGAAGGAGAGCACCAAATTGTATATATTATCACATTTGATGATGAGCAGCTGTAAGCCCAAACTAACATAAATTAAATGTGTATCACATTTTTCTGTACCCTGGGGAAGTGCAGAACAAAGTCATGCAGTGATTACACTTCCACCAGCATGCCATTAACAACTCCAGATGGCAGCACTTTAACTGCAAACATTTCCAGGTGTAATGAGAAGGCTAAAAATAACTAAACAGCAAGGCATGACCTAGTGACAGCCTAATTTGCAAAAGGAATGAAGAAACAACAGGACTGTCTAACTGAAGGCATCTGAAAGAAATGGCTTAAGCCATGAACGAATTCATGTAAATATAAAATTTTCTTAAGGAAGGACATATGCACTATCTGTCTTTGCTTTCTGCATAAGTCATCCTGAAGATGCAAAGTGTTCATTCATGTGCAAACTTATATGTTTAGCCTGGTAGGAAAACACTAAATTCCTCTCAAAAAAGAGACAAACCTTCTTCATTTAAGACTGTCATCCTAATAGGAAAGCAGAGGAATTTGTATTTGCCTTTCAGCAAACTTGTTCTCTGGTTGGTTCATTAGTTTATTTGTTTGAAGACAAGATACTGGAATTTAAATATATGCATTAAGAAGCAAGGATATTTTCATATTTTCCTTATTGCCCACAAAGTGCCTTGGGACATCTTAAGTAATTACCATCCATTTAAGACTGAATTTTAAAGGATAATTTTATTTGCTCTGTCACTTCTGTGCTAGCAATCCTTGTATCTATAAGCATGAAGTGGATTGACTGCTGTTGGCTTTGAATAAAAGTAATGATTTCTGTCAAATACATTTTGCATCATCTTCAGAAAAGTTACTGAGCCTAGAACAGAGATGAGGGTGCAGATTGGTACCAGTGCAGAAGTGAATGACAGATGCAAAGCTCTTTCAGTGAGAAACTGTTATTTATATAAAATTCAGGTAAATCAATGAGAAGTAACTGCTTCCCAGTTATCCTTTGCCAGTAGATATGGCTGTGAGAGCTGGTGAAGAGCTCCTTCTGAGGAAAAAGCAGTATCTTGAAAACAATGCTGTTTTCTCTAATAGTCTGTAAACTTTCAATCTATTTTAGCACTAACATAACTTTAGGTGGACAGATTTCTTTTTACTGCAGCTGATAAAACTTGGATGTCTTTAAATTGTCAGTGGTGACTTTATTAGTGTATTTCAGTTCAGAACTGTCCACTGTCTGCAAGGATCATACACATTGTAATCAAAACAATCTTAAATGTCTATGGGAACAAACACGAAGAAAAGTTTCCATTTTTGCTGCAGAACTGAGGGTGGTTCAGACGAATCTGTTTTCACAGTCTGAAACTCCAAACAGCTCCTGAGCTTGCCCCCAGTGTGCTGTAGCTGTGCTGCAGTCTCTTGTGAATTTTGCGTTCATCATTTTGCTCCCTGCTGTTGCCATCATCCCTCCCTTTAGCATGTGTCTCAAAAGGAGGGTCTTCCTTCTTCCCTCTCTCAGGATCAGAATTCAAAGTCATCATTTCCCTCCCCAGGCTGAAGGGGACTAGATGACAGCAAGGATGGCATACTCATACTAAAATGATTAATGTCTCTCATAGTTAACATGCCTATGTTGATTGAAAGAAGGAAGAGAAACTTACATCTATGAATAACCTGAAGTGTGCAAGATCAACTTTTTCAGACAACAGGGAACTGTTGTTAAAAATTCATCTTCCTTGTCTATCTCTGGATTGTATCTTTCAAAATAGACAGGCAAAAGAGATATTATTCATGATACCACCATTCCAAAAAATAAAAAAGGCTCACTAAAAATGAGATTTTCTATTCTGAACACTGGCAAGGTAGAAAAGTGACTTCCTCTGCTGATAAAAACACCTTAGACAAAAAATCCAGACTTGCAAGACCTGTACATTCCCTGCACAAGGACGTCGTGAGCTCTCATTCATTTCTGTTCAAGCTAAGAAATCAGGAAAACCTTGCTAAATCAAGTAAAGTTTCAGGCTTATGAGGCTTATGGTTTAGACTCAAGAGATAAGTCAGGCAAACACCAACACTTTGGCTGCTTATCCAAATTAACCCTCATACTTTCTGAAATTTGTTCATGGCTCATTTTCCCAATGCAGGAAGGGAAGTTAATGAGAGTTTTGCTTATATTAATCTCACTTCCAGTTTGACATATGTGGAAGCTAATATAAGTTTCAAAATGCAATAGTTCAAGCACGCTGTTGTGGTAGGCAAATATTTATACATAATCATCTTGTTATATTAAGGAGTTTATTATTCAAATATGTTCTGCCTTTTGGGATATAATAACTTTTGAAATATCCAAAAGCAAAATCAAATGTGATGACTTTTAAAACATCTTTCTGTGAATGAATATTCTGATACCAGAAAAATTTGTTGTTTGGAATTTATTTGTTGTGAAGGACTTGCGTCTTTACTGGACATTGAATGCCTTCTTCTCTGCAGAGGCATTTCTATTTGGAGTTCCATCCATGCCTGCCTTCCCTTTCATAGCCACGAGCCTAAAGAGAGGAAGATGTTTATCATTTTCCATTTAGAAATTAGTATTCTGGCCCCTCTGCAGTGCATATAAAATGCTCGTTATGCTGGAGTTTCACTGGAGTAGAAATGATTGTACCAAGGGAAAAATTTCTCTCAGTCAGTGCGTGCCTGAGGGATGGGGGCGTCATCTTCCTTTCTTGCACACAGTTACTCTTCTTATATCAACACCAATTGCGAGGTAAGGTTCAAAGCTGGCCTGTGAGTTTGTTCATATTCAAGCCTGCTGAGAACAACCTGTCCATTCCTCTCAGCAGACTCAATTCTTACACTAGAGCTCCTTTTTCTTTTCATATCTCTATAAAATATACAGAAACTATCTCTTTCGGTCAAGGACTTTGAAAAGCCTTGAGTTCTGGTTAGTTCTTAACATCCTTTTGAGGTATTCCTCTGAAAATATTCTGCTGTGTCTTTTCAATTAGACTGTAAACTCTTTGGAGTTTGTGCACTGCTTTGCAGAATTTTGAATGGGGAACATTGCCTTTTATTTAACGTGCATAAAAATTGGGGAAAAAGTTCTTACATGTGATAACCTATTTCTCTACAGGAAAAGTGGGAGTGGATGAAAAATTTGCTCTGATTATTTGAGGGAAAACTAACACTGCTGGAACTAGCTCAACTTCTAATCTCCTGTCTTCTCTAAGAAATGTATTTAGGAGAATGCCTGCATTTGGGGCATCCTCAGTTACCTGGTTCAGGTAATTTTAAGTAAAAAATGATAAGGTGCAGTAGCTTACATTGAGGAAAAATAAGGTAGATTGTCAACATAGGCTTGTGTTTTCTGTCTGAATGATGGTAATCTCATGTTTCTGCAGAACACAAAGTAAGTTTGCTGCAGCACAAGGAGTCTCAATCAGCAAATTTGTTTCTTGATATCCTCAGTTAATCTGACTTCCTTTTTTTGTGCTGCTTTGCCTTGAGTTTATCTTGTTAGGAAATTCCTGATAACCTTCTGGGATAAAGGCAATCCCACATTAATTAACAGCTGCACATTGTTATGAAACTGTGCCTGGAAACCTTCCTGGGAACCTCAGAAAGAGAGAGGTCTGTCAAAGACTATCAGGGTGCACTGCTATGTTGTAGTGAAAGAATATAAAAAGTTGCTTATCTGTGGAAAAATGTTTTGGTTTTGTAAAATTCAGCCAGATCTTTAGCAATTGGAAAAGGTTCTTAAAATAGCCACTTGCTTCTTTTCTAGTTCAGTGGCTTTAGTATGAAATGACTGTAACAAACCAAACTGAGAAAGTGCTGTCCTCCTCCACTTCTGATTTCTGCAATGGTATTGATCTGCATTATTCTACAGCTCTGGTGTCTGGCAGAATCACAAGATGACACACCTATCTGACAAAATGTGCCCACGGCTTTACAGTTTCAATTATTTTAAGGGAAAAAACCCCAACCCTGAATGCTCTGAAATTCCATCAGGCTTAAAAAGAAAACATATTAGTTACTAGAAGGCTAAGAGGGAGAGTGAATTGAAAGGAATTCAGCTGTTTTTTAAAAGTTGGCTAGATTACTTGAACTTTTAACACCAGAATAAAAATTTCGTTGAGCAGTGGGAGAATATCTTCCCCCTTGGAGCTGCATGTAAACTATCTTACTGCATAAGGAGACACTGCTTTTACTTGACACCATTACTGTATTAGATTTCATGCTTGCAAACACCATCACAAAGGAGCTGAGGATAGAGAATATGTTCAAGACCCAGTAGGAATTTTGCTGAAAAAAGGAATGCAAAATTAGCATTAGAGTTCCTTGAGACATCAGGGATTTTTCGATTTTCCTGTCTATTTTCTTCTTACTCCTTCTGTGAAAGTCCAAACTCAGTAGTTTATTCATAATCTATACAGTTGGATAATTTTCTGTCTTGTGGTGGATCCAACCTGTTTCTCTCTGTAGATCCACTGCTGTTGCATCATATTACTTACTAAGGTGGGCATTTTAATATTTTGCAGAAGAACGTAAGTCTGCAGCAATTCCAACATCTTTACCTGTCACTAGGGAGCTGAGTTAAAAAGTAAACTTTGCAGTCCTGAAGAGACCAAGCCAGAGGCAGAACTGCATCTGTGCCAGGCAGTACCACTACTTACAGAGACCCATCACTGGAAGTGTTGAAGGCCAGGCTGGATAGGGCTTTGAGCAACCTCATCTAGTGGAAGGTGTCCTTGTCCATGGCAGGGGCTTGGAACTAGGTCGCCTTGGTCACAGCACCTGCTTTTCAGATATTAATATGGATTAATGAGATCCTCTCTTGGTCTTCTCTTCTCAAGACTAAACAGGCCCTCAGTCTCTCCTCATAATCATCTTTTTAATCTTTCTCAAAGAAACAAAGGTAAAGGCCCTGGGACTGCTTGTGTAAATTCTTCTAGTGGGATGAACTCAGAGATTGGCCAAAGGCTTGCTTAAAAAATTAAAGCAACAGCAACAGCCAAAACAGCAACAACAGCAACAACAACAAAAGGCTAAGCCTCCCTCCCTACCACCTAAAGATCATCCTCCAGTAGTTGGGAAGCTTGGGGGGGAGAGGTGCTGAGGGATGTCTCTGAATAAGGGGAAGGTTGTGCAGCTTTCCCAGCTGATGTGTGCTCAGAAAGCTTGTGGTGCTCCTGACCTGCCAGGCTCCAGCTGTTGGTCCTGGATGGTGCCCAGGCTGTCTTTGTCTTTCTTCAAAATATCGGCAGTGGTTTTCCAGTGCAAATGCAAGCAATATAGAAATTAACGTGAGTGCTTTTCCTCCGTAAGTCCAGTGGCTGCTCTTTCACTAGTACCTATTCACCTCCACTGGGTTTTGGTTTCAGCCTGATGTTTCTCCCTTTAAACTGCTGTGTTTTCCAGGGATTTCAGTGTCCATTTATCATTATTTTGCCTGAACAAATCCAACCTCCAGGACATCTCCAAGGCAAGACTTCTCTTTTTCTTAGGTGGTCAGTAAAGACTCCAGAGATTTTGCTCTCTCTCTGTCAGGCTCCACCTTGCGTTTCTGGAGATCCAGCCAGTGAGAAATGCCAAAACAGAGACTCCTTTGTGGGTTTTCTTAGTAGTCTGTGGCATGATATTTGCTGTGCAGCGCATTTCCCGTTTCTAGGGTTGTGTTGGGTTTGCCACAGTTTGTGTCTTCATGGAGAGATGGCACAACTGGACAGTGCTTAGAGGTAACTGGATTGAAAGAGAGTTGCTGAGCTATTAAAAACAGTGAAATATTAGCAGATTAACCTGAGAGGGGCCCTGTGCTGACGATGCAAGGCCAATTTCAGCTTCTAAGGCAGCCTAAATGTGGCTGCACAGCACTGCAGTGTAGCACAGACACTTGGTCGTAGATGCTTCCAGCAGGAGCGGCCTTAGAAATGGGGCACCCACAGCCTTGCAGAGGTGATCAATGACAGTGGGTCTGTAGGGCTGCTGTATGTGAAGCCTCAGATAACTTGAGAGTGCATGAGGTTTCCCAGGTTAAGAAAGCACTGCAGTCAGCACCAGTATCAGCAGAAAGTATATTGTCAACTTTTGTGTTACTACAGTTTATGATCCTCATGATGAGTGAGGTTTGTGACGTGATTTACAACTTCTCAGTGCGGCCTGAGGTAGTGAGAATGGGAAATGCACATTTTCTAGGTGTCAGAGGAGAGGTGTTGACCAAGCTGTATGCTTGGCAAGAGGTAAATCCTGCCTATTTTACATCAGTGGAAGACAGATAAACATGAAATATTTTGTCCATGATGTAAAACCCTGTGAAAGGGATGCTGCAGCCGATCATTTATTGTAGTTGATGGTATATTGTGAAAGGTATGCCAACAGTTGATGATTAATTCAAGATTCTTGTAAAACTTACAAGAAATGCTTGCTCTGAAACAATAATTGGTCATTCCCTATTCAGAATAGTTTGTGTGATGAGTTTTGACTTTTTTTTTTCCTAATACTTTATCTCCAAATTATTTTTTTTTCATCATGTCAGTAGTAACTTTTTCATGCCTGATACAAAATTATTTTTATTGTTTTAAACACTAGATTTCTAATTTAATATTGCTCTGGCTTTAGAAAGAACTGGTTGATAAAACGTGTACATTAAAGTTCACATTTTCTCTGCACCATCATTTCACTGATATGTTTAAGGTCCTTGTTTGGTCACTTACATTATTTCCTCCTTTGGGCATGAGAATCTGTGTGTGCACGTGCCTTGAAATTACCTTGAATAATTCAGATTCTGCAGAGACCAACCTCTGCATAAATGATAATGCACAGCTTTTCCAAGCTCTTAAGAACCACAGGGCTATAGATAAGAAAATTCAATAAAATGAAACTCTCAGTCCTGTCTCCTTCAAGTAATGGAATCACCACTCAGCTTCCCAAATTTAACACTTCCAGATCTTCAAGACTTTGGTGAATTATATTTCCCAATTCTAAAGCAAAAATCTCATAGGAGAGAAAGAGATGAATTCTGTGTAAGGGAGAAAGAAGGAAGAAAGGTCTTGTGTCCAGTGAGTAGCCTGAAATGTACATTCTAAGTATTTCTTCTAAAAATATATGAAAAAAAAAGTGTTGCCACTGACTGATAAACTGAGGCTTCTTGGTTCTACTTTGTGATCACTCTCCTACTGCTTAAAAAAATAGCCTGAAGGTTTGCTTTTGGTATTTTACCTTGTGGTGATGTTTAGAAGCTGCTTCACCAAAACAAGATTTTATTATTTTCAGAAGTTTATGAAGCAAAGATTTGGAATAGTTGGACACATACAAAATAGTTTAATGTCACTCAGTAGTTCAGTTATAAACCTGAAATATGTAAAGTAATAATAGAACATTGACATTTACCACTCAAAATAATATCTGCTATGCAAATCATATTTTCAACAGGAGAGAAAAGTTTGCCACCAAATAAAATTACCTCATGGGACCTCCCCATGAAAAATTCAAACAGCATCTGAAAACATCATTGTCGGCGAAGTCACTGAACATCAAGCAGTAGGTGATAAGCACTGGCAATTTTAAAAATGCATCATTTTCAGCAAATGATTGAGGAAATGTCAGCATATAACTTTGCCATTTCATTCTTATATGTGTATAAATGCATTGCTACTGTTTGCTGTTGCTGTTTGAAAGAATTCCTCCAGTCAAATATCAATTTTTTTTCTGTTAAAGAGGATCCCAAATGTGAGCAATTTATGTCCAGCAAAAGTCAATTTTATATTTTCTCAGTGACATAAAGATTGATCAACTATAAATGAATTTAAATAATTCTTAATATGCTTATTGATCTGAAGGCACATTCCTTAGAAAGTTCACATGCACAATCATGTAATAAATATATATATATATATATATATGTTCATATGTAGTATTTTAAGTATGCAGCATTCATATGTGCTTTGTGTTTTGTCCTAGTTTGGTGAGATTTGGTCTTAAGTTTGGTTTTGATTCTGGTATAATGTAAGTAATAATGCACGTCTGGATGCAGGAGAATGGGGACATCTGCATAGCTTGAGTGCTGATCACGTCAAGTTTTCTAGTGTGTGGGGAGATGAGATTCTTTTTGCCCCTCAAGGCTATTTTAAGGGATGGGAATTGCAGCTCATGATGTGGTGCCGACTGACTTTCCCGCTTAGCCCCCAGGAGATTGCAGTGGAGTTATTGAGCTACCACGCCGTGCAAAGTGTGCAGCTGTTAGAATCTTTGCCTCCCCACAGCCCTTTAGGGTCTAACTACAAGTCCCTTGAACTCCTCCACAAAAGTGTGGATGGTTCGTCACATAGTGTTGATTTTGCTGAAAGCCAGACTGAGACTGGCTTTCAGATTTAACAGTTTTTGGATGACTCACTCTTTCAGAGAAGCAGCTGCAGGGTATTCAGGAATAGGCAAAAATGGCAAGCCAATGACAAATGTCGCTGTGGTGGTGACAGGAGTTGCTAAATATGGTGGAGCACCTGACAGGTGAATAGAGCTGCTGACCCAATAACATTAAAATACTTGGGCATCTTCCCACAGCTCCTAGTATCCATGGCAAAAAAAAAATAAAAAATCTGACCTTAAAACTTCATATATAAATAATTAGCCTGCTGCATTTGGAACGTAATCTTAAATATGTATGTTGTTGCCATTACCTAAAGTATTTAAATCTTTAATTCTGAGCTTTGTATCTGTTTTACCCTTAACAGTGAAAGAATCTTTTGAGGTGGCACTTTGGACTTCAGCAGAGATGTGACAGCCACTGGAGTGGCCTGTCAGTGCATAAATTGCTGGAAGAAAATGCCTTTAGTATTTCTTTAGAATGTGAACTAATGTGACCAACCTAGCTGCCTGCCACCCTATTGTTTCTGTCTTCTCTGCTGAGCTGCTGTTATTCAGAGGAAGGGGATGAAAAGACAGGCACTGAACTTCCCCAGCCAGATTTACAGAAAAAAATAACAAAATTCAAAAGCTTTCTTTTTCTCATTGTTAAGGTTCTGCAGTCCTAAGAGACCACCTTCTTAGGGTTTGGTACGAGTATCTGTGGTGTGTGGCAGTTGAATTGGAGGGGGGAAGTTCCAGGTATTGGGATGTTATCCCATTACCTAGAGGGGGAAGTGCTCTC